>CM076570.1:853499579-853757079 GCA_034641835.2 Pinus albicaulis
AGTCTCCAAGAAAAACCTAATTTCTCAATGAGATATATTTCCAATTATGTCGAGATTACAGAAGGATTTATGAGATTACTAAATCAATGAGTTCCATTAGTATGGGATGATTTTGCTCAGCGCTCTTCCAAGGATTTGAAAAAAGCATTGCCCTCTGCTCCTTTATTGATTCTGTTAGTGTCAGTCTAGTCATACTACCATCAGTGATCAAAACTAATCTTTTGCATTTTCATATTAGGTGTCTCATACCGAATAAATTTCACCATTCCGCTAGGTCATGGATTCATTGATGGTAGTAATTTTTTTTATCAGTTTTCCCTCATGAGGTACTTGTTGATTTTCCTTCCTATGGTCTTTAGTCATTAGTCACTTTTCATTCTCAAAATCATATCAGTAGGTCATAGGATGGGTCTCATTAGTTTCTAGGGTCTCACCATGGTCAAATTAATGAGTCAAATGTCAATAATATTAGCAAGGTCATGAGGAAAATCAATAAAATTCAAAGTCACTGCACCAGCAAGATCAAAGAAACAGTTTATCCAGCTTGATGTAATTTTTACCTCAAAACCATTTTTTTAGGTGAAAACATCATATTTTGCCTTTATTATTATCATTCATTACGTAATTTTATATCATCATATGTAATAAGTCACAATTCAGAAGCTGTTATCTCCACAAAGTGATGTCCCTCCCTTCAGGGAAGTTTTCCACACCATGTTTAGCGCCAAATCATCCTCTAAGTAGATCCATCAGAAAGAGCGCAGAAAGAGTTTTCCAACGGTATATTACACTCTCAAAACTGACTTCTGGATTGAAATTTATGCCTAAGTGAAGTAAAATTCCCTATATCCTTATATACCCCCTATTTCCCATTTTTCCTTAAACTTTGTTTTATTAAAGTTTTAATATTTCCCATTAAAAATCCCTCTTCCCCCTTTCGATTATAAAATCTCATTATAAATTATTTTAAACAAGTATGCGATTTAGTTGCTAACCCCTTCCCCACCATACGTTCGAAACTTATGATAAAACTTTATAACAAAGTTTTATATTGTAAAACTCCACCGACCCAAGTCCCTTCCCCTTTCAATCGCATCGCAACGTTTATTCGTGCCTCTTGATCACCCAATCACAAAAATTTCCGATGCGATTGTATTACCCCCCTTCCGATGCATTGCCTCCGCCGATCCGATGGCTCACAGCCAATCGGGCCATCGCAATCGGCGCTCCCATAATGCCCCCTCCGATTGGCCAATCACAAAAACTCTAATGTGATTGATCACAACATTCCTTGATTGCATCATCGCAAGTCTCTCCTCCGACCTCCCGATCGCACCCCTCCCTCTGATTACCCGATCCACCCTTCCGATGGCCTACCCCCGATTGAAACCTCCGATCGACATCGCGACCGTTGATCTGTCCCCGCCGATCTGACAGGTCAAAATCAATCGGGCCATCGTCATCAGCATTCCCATATGTGTTTCGCCTCCTCCCCTCCGATATTGCAATTGCGATTGACCCTCGGTCCCACCATTTAATTCCTCCGCCATTCATTACAAAATGCCCTTCTCCTTTGTAAAAATTAAAATTTACCCATTTTTTTGTTACAAAGGCATAATCCCAAATCACATCAGAGGCTTCTAGTTGCGTTTCACATATGTCTTCTCCCTCCGATCCCGATTGCGATTGTAATGCGAGACCCGTTTCCTTTGTTCCATTTAAAAAAATCGGTCTTTCCCTTCACGAAGGCATAAATTCATTGTATTTTATTTCAAAGGCATATTATTTAGAAAAGTCAGTTTTCTCCAAACAATAAAGGAAAGTAAGCGACAGTCGGCTGGCCGAGAGCTTATTTAAAAAAAAAATTGTTACAGCAGCAGCAAAATAAGAAATCTGTTCACCGGATTACCTATTTTCTTTCATACATCATAACAGCGAAGTCTCCAAAGCAGTCAAATGCAATGCTGTCCCTTATTTTTAGGGGCAGATTGTTGTATTTCTTTACTATGATTGTATTTTAGTTCTTCAGCTGTTTGAACAGCTCCCTTTTCTGTGGATCTATGTTCCCACATTTCAGTGTATTTATTGTAATTATGAATCATTTGTAAGCAGTCTGAGGTCTAAAGTCTGTAACTCAAAAAGTAGGGGAAAGGTGTGGAAGAACATCTCTGTGCTACATTGTTTGACAGGGATTTAAAAAGAGATGCATCTCTGATTTGTGGAATCCATGTGGTATGAGATTTAGCATTTGTTTTTCTCCTTTGTTTCATACGTGAATTTTCATGTGTTCCATTCATCCATAAACATTTCCTTTTGAATGCTTTCAAGATATAAAGGTAGAATCCATTTTATATGCTCTACCTTGGGAAATCATTCATGCTCTGTGTTTTTATTATGTTTCAAAAGGATCCATTTGTTGTGCCCTTTTCGGCTCCTCGCCAGTCTTTCCATCCCATCTTTATTAAATTTTAATTGCTAAGTTTCCTGCCTATCTTGCCCCATGAAATATGTTGTGTCTCAATCTAGTCTCCTAAACTGAGCTCATTTAATTGTCAACCAGGATTTGTAAACTGCTGAAGTGAAGTGTACCATATGTACCTAGGTGCTTGTTTCCTAATGCGTTGTGTGTAGTGTTTTGTGATGTTTTTGGTCTTTTATGTTGATTTATGATGTTTTTGGTCTTTTGGTGTTTTATGTTCTCAATGAAAATGTCTAGAAAACTAATAGAAAGGGATTGGTGATCAAAACACAGTTGAGCTTAATGTATGGAATGGCAAATGCAATTGGAAACACTGAAGCAAAATCTGAACTATGACTAAATAGAAACAAAAGCTTGATAATGACTTCTTAGGCAAATGACACAAACTGAACTTGAAAAATGATCACTAAATATGCAAATTCTCTAACTAAACAGTTAAACACTAATCTTATCATGATGCAACATTTGGTTCTAAGCTCATTTATTCCATGACTAATTCCTAGTTCTATTCTGCAATTTAACTGAATGTCACAGAACCTATACTCAAAGAGTTATTGGTTTCTTGTTCAAAATAGTTCTTTTGAGAAAGAGCTCTGTTTATAAAATGATGAGGAATTTGCAGAGATACTTCAGACCTTATAGTGATGTTATCTTATGTTCCTATGGTTATGGATCACTTGTAGTTTTCAGAACAAAAAGATGTTTGTGAATAATGAAGGCTGTCTTGTGAATCCTAACAACTAAAGTAATCTATTGTGCAAAGGATGACAGTGTGACTATGAGATGCAAGTGCAATGAGTTAATTTAAGCATGAACCTAAGATGCTTCTAAACTAGAACAATGTTAAACTATAAGTCATCATCAAACTTGAAATGAAGTAACTGATCATGAATTAAATGCAAATGAAACTCTGGAATTGTTCTGACTATACTAACATGCATTAATCTATGAAGTTACACAATCTGTTTGTTCATCATTAATGATATTTTGGAAGAGTTCCTTCTTGTGGAAGAGGTAGAACAATTCTGACTGTGGACTTGTATGCAATTAAAAACAAATGAACTGAAAGCAAATGAAAAAATAAGTTATCACATCCATATCCTACTCGTTCTTATGATGTATTGGGCAAGCGTTTAAGAGCAAGATCAGAGATGACACTTAGTATAAACACACAACTAAATCATTCATTATCACAGTTATGTCTTGAACTTCTTAAGGATGTCTTGGAAGAATTTCTTCTTGTGGAAGAGTGATTAGAACAAGTGTGACTGTGATAGTGAATAGCAAAAACTACAACTAATTCCTACAGTACTATAGTCATTCATCACTCATTGTTATGATTTATTGGAAGAATGTCTTCTTGTGGAAGAACTGGAATGAATATAACTACAGTATCTAGTTAAAAACAAATACAAATTCAACTCTTATCCTACAATACCATAGTCATTAATCATTCATCATTTTGGTTTGTTGGAAGAGTGTCTTCTTGTGGAAGAGATAGAATGAATACGACTACAGTAGATAAAACAAAACAACTATCAATTCAAATGCAAAACGTAAAGGCAGCTAGGAAAAACTTATCTAGTTTACGCAAAAGAAATCCGTGCAAGAGGCAGGGGCCCTCTACCACTTGACGACATTCAACTCCAAATTAAATCACGCCTTCAAAATAAATTTTTCTGCTCCATTAACGATGCAAAAGTTTGAACATGACACTCTGCGTTTTTAGGAATGTATCACAGAGTTTGAACAAAATCTAGCAGCAAATCTAACATAAAATCTCTAACTAAGCTCTCGGTCTACTCAAGAGTTTATAAAGTAAATGAAAGTAACAATAATTACAACAATTTAGGAATAATGTCTTTCCTTATCCGAATCATCTTAGGAGTCTTTGAGGTGGCTACGTGAAGGAGAAAAGACACCTGGACTGAGACAGTCCTAGTAGGAGTCTTCCTTCACAAATGTGTTCCCACGTGCATAACCGTACCCATAATTCATTTCCTCTTCCATGATGAGCAACAAACTATGTAGGCACGACGTGGATCATGCCCATATGCGTTTTTCCTCAAGAGGCCACCTGGAACATACTCAAACATGAAGGTAGCTGCAGAATCGCCGGTTAGCTACGGAATGTCTGCATTCTGCAGCTAGTTCCAGTCAAAATGATTAACAATGGCAACAATCACAAAATTCAACAAGTCAGTCATGTAAACCATTCTAGAAGTAATTTTAACTATTTTTATTGATCAATTGAGTTTAAAATAGAAATGGACAAGGGAGAATGAGGTAAAATGAGGTGAAGGAAAGCACAAATTTGAGGCTCAACATACCCCCACTGCTGTCTATTTGCATGTCCTCATGCAAATTATCCTATGAATTCAGAGGCTTCTGCAAGGACATCTAATCCCCTTCTTCTCCTTTGTCTGAAAGCTAGAGGTCTTCTGGGTTTCCTGATCACAAGTTTGAACCTGAGGTTTGTGAGTGCCCTGACTAGCTTTTTGTTCCTTGTCTTCAACTTCTCATTGGTTCTCTCCACTTTGTCTATATGCAGGGATAAGGTAGAGTTCATATCTGTTTTGAGTTTGATTTGATCTTTGAGAATTTCATTCTCATTTTTGATGTGTCTATTTAACAATTCCAACTCATACCTATCCCTCCTTAATATATCAATTTCAGACAGTGGAGGACTGGGGGTTCTCTCTCTGCTTTCTGAAGCTGTCCTCTCTAAAGTTTCCACATAATCATAAATTTCCTGTTGAGCAGGATCAATTTCAGGGGTTCCTTCATAAAAATCCTCTTCATCATCCTCTTCAATGGGTGTTTCTTCATCTTCAATATTGATTACCCCTGTTTGTTTGATTGGTGTTTTCTTCAGTTTTCCTTTTAATCTGTGGCTTCTCCTAAGCTGAGAGGATCCCTCTCCTTTCTCTGTAGCAGATTCCTTGATTATCTTTTCTTCCTTAAGTTGCCTCTTTATTCGAGTCAACTTCTCTAAAATGATTTCTTCACTGCTCTCTTGGACTGGTTTGTCGATTTCAACTTTTGAAGCCCTCCATTTCCTACTTCTCTTTCTAGGCTGTGGTTCAGGTGATAGTTCTTTTGGTTCTTCAAAATGATTTCTTATTAAGAAATCATCCCATGTATCATTTTTTTTAGATAGATGATGCTCAATCAAAATTTTGACCAACCCATGATGATACAGGGTTGTCTCTAAAAACTGAACTCTTCTCTGAACACAGGAAGCCATTTTCTTCAGACTTTCATGCAAGAAATATGGTAGATTTAAATCTTCTCCCAGAAAATGCATCATTAGTCTGATGTGGTAGACATAAAATGTCCCATATCTACCCTCACATGTAACAAATTTTTGTAAAAGAAGTAGTATGTTTCTCCATTTGCTTTTCAATGCAGTACTGGGAATTCCTTTCTTGAACACACTAACATCCATATTTGGTGATTTTAAAATTTGTTTCCAGGAGTCATTATGGAATTCTCTATTTTTAAACCATCTTTCTCCAATTCTGGACAATCCTGTAGCCTCTGCAATAAAAACTTCAGTGACAGTAAACTTGACATCCCCTATTTCAACTTCGGTTCCTTGGAATGATCTGGCAAACGTTTTAGTGACTTCCTTATGGAAGCCATTAAACTTTTCCAAAAATTGAAGCCATCCTATTTGTTGTAACATTTCCTTGCATTGTGGGTAACCTTCTAAATATTTTGATCCCATAGGCTCAGTCCTTACGATGAAACCCATGATTTTTCAATATCAAATTAACACTCTTCTCTACCCACAAAACAATGGCTTTTACTTTCGGATTAAAATGGCTTCAAGCTCTAAATGAAAATGGCTTCAATTTTTAGAATGACATACCTCTGTTTTATAGTGGCAACAGCTTCATAACCTTTGGCTGATATGCTTATGAAAGCAATCTCAAATTTCGAACTGATATATATCTGATAGGCAGTGAGAGATGGCTTCAGATTTTCTTTTTGTGCAATACCTCTCGCTCTTAGTAGAAAATGGTTTCAGTTTTAATACTGCAATACCTCTGTCTTTGGCAACAAAAAGACTTCAAACTCAATGATTGAAAAACACCTCTGTCTCTAGTAAAAACAGACTTCAAACTCTACATGGCCACAATTCTGAGTTGACAGTGAAAATGCTCCGAATTTCGTCCACAGTGATATGCTATCTGTCCACGGGATCAAGTGGCTTTGAGTCCTCACACTGTTATACTTCCAAATTTACCTCTTCTGCTCTGCGTTTACAATGCTCAATGCTGTTCAAACTGATATCCTTTAGCTCTGCTCCTGATGATAATAATATCTCTGTCTTCGGAATGGAATACTGGCTACGGAATGAAGTTATGACAGTGGTCACGGAATGGAGTGGTGAAGTGAGGTGGCAGGATTGTGTTAATGATTGAGGAGACGGCGGAGGATTTACGACGGCAGGGGAAATCATCATCATTAAATGTATTGGTTAAGAGACGTGGGAAATTCAAATGCTTTGGCCGTTTCACCGCTTAAATGCTATCGGATATGAAGTTTGAAATGGAAGATTTTAATATAAAGTATGTAAAGGGTTTGTTTGGTGTTTGATCAATAAAAACAATTAAAACAACTTTTCGAATAATCCACAACTAAACTATGCTAAACTTTTATGAAATGCCATCGTAATTTAAATTTGTTACCTCTGCCCTTTATTTGATGTTTTTTGTAGCCTTTGTCTTCTTTGCTCATCTTTGGAGGAATCTTTCACAATTTTCTTGATGTTTTTGATTCATGAATTCACTGGATCACTTTGTTGTAATTCTGATGTCTGCTGGTTGATGCCTTCAGGGTTTATAGCTGTGAAAAGACTGTCGGGCTGCAGAAAGGCTGATCAGCTGCAGAATGTCCACTGAGCTGCAGAATGTTCCTGTAGAACACTTTAATCATGAAAATGGAATGTTTTTGGAGTATGGATGAAATGTTATGTGGTATGAATGAAAATGGATGATGGATTATGATATATATGGAGTGGATAATGGAATGGAAAGGATTCAGTCATGAATATGGAATGAAGGAACATAAGGGTTGTACTGCAATTCATGACATATTTTATTCACTTACAGCAAGATATCAAATTCTGTGTTTTGACATGAAAATGAAATGAATGGAAGATGGAGTGAGATGAATGAGATGTGGAATGGAGTGAAATATGAATGATGGATGAGATGGAGTATGAATGAATAAGTGAATGGAGTGAGATGAAGTGAATCATAAGCACTATGGAACTATACTTATGATTTTTATAACAGCTGCTTATAAAAACAAAAATGGGAAAAGTTAGAGTGTCAGAGAGACTCTGATTTTCACCCTATCTTTTATGTATAAACATGCCAATCAATGATTGGTTTTCATGTTTATACCTTTATTTTTTATTATTATTATTATTATTTTTTATTTTTTTTTCAAAAGAGAAATGCTTCAGAAAATTTAATCAAGTTGATGAAGAAGAGAGACTCTTCTTCATTAACTTCACATCATTGTCTTCTTGGAACTTCTTGACAAACTCTTCTCTTGAGAGTGGCTTGTGGGATAGCTTCAGTCTATGACCATTCACAAGAAAAGTGACCTCTTCTTCATCTATAGTTCTGATTTTTACTGCCCCATTATCAAAAATTCGAACAATTTCATATGGCCCAAGCCAATGTGTCTGAAATTTCCCTTGAAAATCCTTGAATTTTGAATCAAACAAGAGATCCCAGTCACCCTCTTTGAATTTCTTCTCCTTGATGTACTTGTCATGCCATCTAGCCCTTTGCTGTTGGACTAGACTCGTTTTCTGAACTGCATCTTGTCTGATCTCATCCAACTCATTAATTTGCTCCAGTCTATGATTTTGTGCCTCTGTTAGATCAAGTCCTAGCTGAACTGCCATCTTGAATGTTTGAATTTGGAACTCTATAGGAAACAAAACTTGCTTTCCATAAACAAGCTCATAAGGAGTATGGCCTGTTGTGTTTCTCCATGTAGTTCTATAGGCCCACAAGGCTTCGGGAAGCCTATCTACCCAATCTCTTCTATGTAGATGAACAGTCTTTGTTAGGATTCCTTCAATGACTTTATTAGTGGATTCCACTTGACCATTTGCTTGTGGATGATAAGGAGTAGATGTTCTATGTCTGATTTTGTAATTCTCCATCATTTGCTCCAGTAGCCTTGATGTAAATTGAGCTCCTTGATCTGTAACAATTTCCCTTGGGACACCAAAACGAGTAAAAATATCCTCAAAAAGAAAAGTAACTACAGATGATTCATTAGCAACAAGTAATGGTTTAGCTTCTACCCACTTAGTAACATAATCGGTGCAAACTAATATGTATTTCTTTTGTCTTGATGGAGGACTAATAGGTCCTACAAAATCCAAAGCCCATTTTTCAAAAGGTTCAATGTGTACCTGAGGTTGTAATGGCATCTCACCTGAAGGAGAAGGTTTCCCTACCCTTTGGCAACTGTCACACCTTTTTACATACTCCCTTGCATCTTTTAACAAGTATGGCCAATAATATCCTAAGTTAAGGATCTTATAGGCTGTCCTCTTATCTGCAAAGTGTCCGCCACAAGGTTCATCATGACATGCCTTGAGAATTTCAGGCATCTCATCTTCACGAACACACCTTCTAATAATCAAATCTGGACTTGTCTTGTACAACTCATTAGCGACCCATGAATATCTTGCACTATCATTAATGATTTTTCTTTTATCCCTTGCATTCATAATTGAAGGAAATTTTCCTGAAACTAAATAATTGGCAATATCAGCAAACCATGGAGTTTGAGTAGAGATTGCAAAAAGATATTCATCGGGAAATTGATCTTCAATCGGAGTGTCATCTTTGATATTTTGGATTCTAGACAGGAAATCAGCCACAGTGTTTTGTTTTCCAGGCCTATCTAGAATAGTAATGTTGAATTCTTGTAAGAGCAACAACCATCTTATAACTCTGCCATTAGTGATTGATTTGTTCATTAAATATCTAATTGCAGAATGATCAGTGTGAACAAAAGTTTCATAGCTTGTTATATAGTGTCTAAATTTGTTTATGGCATGAACAACAGCTAAAAACTCTTTTTCAGTTACAGTATAGTTTAACTCTGCAGGAGTCAAATTTTTACTGGTATAATAGATGGCATAGGGAATCAAATCTTTCTACCCCAATACTGCCCCTAGAGCTGTATCGGAAACATCTGTCGAGATATGAAAAGGTAACTTCCAGTTAGGTCCCTTTAATATAGGTGCTTCAGAAATTTTGGTTTTCAGGGTTTCAAAAGCTAACTGGCAATCAGAAGTCCACTTAAATTCACAATCTTTGGTGAGTAATTTGAAGAGAGGAGATGCTATTTTGGTGAAGTTTTCTATAAATCTCAGATAATACCCTGTAAATCCTAGAAAACTTCTAACATCTCTTTGACAACTTGGAATGGATAGGTTAGAAATAACTTCAACTTTCGCCTCATCAACTCTAATCCCATCCCCTGAAATGTGGTGCCCTAAAACAATACCTTCAGTGAACATCATAAAACATTTTTCATGACTAAGAGAAAGGTTTGCTTCTTGACATCTTTTTAAGACCTTTTCCAAGTTTTCTAAAGCCTCTTCAAATGTATCCCCATAAGCTGTAAAATCATCCATGTACACCTCTACACAGTCATGTATCAGATCAGAAAAAATTCCTAATACTGCCCTTTGGAATGTTGCAGGTGCATTGCACAATCCAAATGGCAATACTCAGTAGGCATAGGTACCCCAAGGACAAGTAAATGTGGTTTTATCTTGGTCTTCAAGTGCTACTTGGATTTGATTGTAACCACTAAACCCATCTAGGAATGAAAAGTACTTTTTACCTGCTAGTGTATCTAATACTTGATCTATGAAAGGTAAGGGAAAATGGTCTTTAAGAGTAGCTTTATTCAATTCTCGGTAGTCAACACACACCCTCCATTTTCCATTTTTCTTAGGCACAATCACAAAAGGAGAAACCCACTGACTATCTGAAATAGGATAGATGAAATTAACATTTAATAATTTTTGCAGTTCTTCCTTGACAATTTCCCTAAGATTTGGATTCATCCGTCTTTGAGGTTGTCTGATTGGTTTGCAATTTGCCTCTATATAGATGTGATGAGTACAAGTCTTGGGACTTATCCCTTTCATGTCGGTGTATTCCCATGCATATGCAGAAGAATGTCTCTGTAATACTTTGACTAACTCTTCTTGTTGAGATTTTTCTAGGTTTTTGTTTATGTTCAAGGTTTTTCCTGGAAAAATTTCACTTGTAGAGCTACCAAATTTGTCCATAGAATGAAGAGACATCTGTCTAGATGACAAGAACTCAATATTGGATCTCTCTTGAAATGATTCTTGTTTGTGTTCTGGAGAAGATTCAAAGTTTTCTAGAGTATTCAGAATTTGATTATCTTCACTAATTTCTGAAATTGTGAAGAGTGGTTGCAAATATTCTTCATCCTCTATCCATTGAGTGTCATCTAGTTCTGTAATTGTCCTAGCTGGAGGATATAAAGTGAATTTCTTTGTTGAACTTCCATCAGAAATATACATATCACCGAACCTACAACTAATAAAAGCATCAGCTGTAGCCAACCAAGGTCTTCCTAGTATGACAGGATGGCCTCCTAGATTATTCTTGGGTGTCAGGATCATGAAATCCACGGGGTACTCCCAAGAGTCTAGGGACACTGGAATGTCTTCTATTACCCCATCTGGTCTGATCACAGATCTATCTGCTAATTGTAATAGTGTGGGTGTAAAGAGAAGATTAGGAAGTTTCAATTTGTCCATGATTTGTCTACTCATGATATTTATTGCTGCTCCTAAGTCAATGAGTGTGTTTTGAATTTCAATTCCATTGATGTGAATTTTGACAACTGGATTTCCTGGGTCAAGATACTTTGGAATGGTAATCTTACCCATCATAATGTCTACTATTTGTCCTACCAGTTGAATTTTCTTGGTTTCTCTTATTCTTTTTCTTGTTGTTTTCATACTCAACTCCTTTATTGTTTTGGCTAAAATTGGGATTTCCTTGATGGCTTGCAATAATGGAATTTTAATGCAAACATTTCTCAATTCATCCAAGAAATCATAATTAGGCACCATTATTTGTTTTTCTACACCTTTATCAATTTGTAGTCTTTCCGGAAAGGGAGGTATAGAAGTAGATGTGGATGGTTTCTCTAATACTGGAGTTGGATTTATTGGATCTTTTTGTTTCAGTTTTTCCATGTTTTGGTCTTGAAAGGATGTATCTTCTTCAAGACTTTTATTAACCCGTAGGGAGTCTTCCTCAGAATTATCTTGTTCTTGTATGATCACAGAAGGTTTCCTCTTCTCAAGTATCCTTCCAGACCTAAGTTGAACATCACTAAGGTCTAGAGGAGTAATTAAATAAGTTGGAAATTGTTGTCCTTCTATCATATATGTATTCTGAGGGTTCTTATTGTTGGGGTTTGGTATGGGCTGAGCTCGAAATTGATTGGATTTTTGAGGAAATGGTAATGGAAGTGGTTGATTTTGATGAGGTTGGTTCTGATGATGTTGTTGAGGATTTTGTTGAAAATTTTGTTGAATATTTTGAGGAAAATTTTGTTGAGGATTTTGAGGATAAAAATGTGGATATGGTGGATAGGATGGTGGATACTGATAATATGGAGAGTATCTTCCATAGGGACCTTGTGATCCTTATGCCCAAGCTTGAGATTGATTTTGAAATTGGGGCCAAGGTTGCTGCCAAGAATTCCAAGGTGGAGGTTGATTATACATTTGATCATGAAATCCTTGTGTCTGAGATCCCTGCCAAGGTCTTCTAGATACAAAGTTAAGAGATTCTGTGGAATCTGTAGGAGTTTCTTCCTGAAAAATAGCCTTGAGACCGGGAAGAGAAGGGCAATTCTTGGTCTCATGTTTCTCAGAACAAATAGCACAGGTTTCTACAACTTTTACATCTAGAGGACACTCTCTCAAGGCATGTTTCTTCCTACATTTGGGACAAAAGATTGCCAAGGCATCAGATTCAACCTTTTGCTTGTTTTGTATCTTGAGGGTGTCTATTTGTTCACTAAGACTCCCTAAGATGTCAGATTTAAAATCATCAAGCATATGTCCTATTTCTGATCTACTTACTGTCCCAGAAGCAGATTTACTTGCCCTTGCAAGAGCAGGATCTCTTGGACCTTTGGCAGTTTTAGATTTCCCTCTAGAAAGGTTGATACATAACTCAGATATTTCTAAGGTAATGTGAGTTGTGATATATCCCCTTTCCCATCATGTTAAGGATATCCAACCATTCATCCCTAATGGTTTTCAACAAAAGAGCTTTTAAAGTGTCTTGATCTAGGTTTTCCATTTGTGCCCTTTTTATGTTGTATTTTAATCTTTCCAACAAATCTTCTAAGTTTTCATCTTCTTTTTGTAACATCTTGAACACTTCTTCCTTATGATTAACCGGCATACAATAATCCAAGTATCTCTCTAGAAATGCTTGTTTCATGTCTTCCCATGTTCTAATAAAACTACTGATTAGACTCATAAACCACTTCAATGCTGCTCCCTTCAAAGTTGAAGGAAATAATTTCAATTTTTGAGCATCTTGTAAGTAGTCATAAGTTCTACACAGCACTTCAAATTCGAATAAGAAAGTTTCAGGATCTTCAGTTTTAAGTCCATAGAAGTTTGGAAGGAAAGAGGGTGAAATGTTTTTCATGGTTGTATTGGTTTCTTCATCAAGTATAGGGAACCCAAAAGAGCTTCCTATTCTACCTCTTCCTCCATTTGCACCTCTACCTCCTTCTCCTCTTCCTCTACCTCTACCTCCAAATAGTGTGTTTTCTCCATTAAAAACTCCTCCTCCTCCTTCTTCTGCCATGGTTGACTCTCTTGTAGAAGTGGAAAGGTTTGTATCCCTACTAGGAGTCTTTAGATTTTCTTCTATGGCAGGTTCAGTGGATGAAGTGGAAGGTTTCTCTAATGGAATAGTTGACCTTAGATCTTCTAGAAGTCCAGGATCAATAAAGGATGGAAGATGGGTTTGAGTTGAAGGTGTACTAGCTCTGGATCTAGATGAAACAAGTGGTGTTCTAGAAATCAATCTTCTACCTCTGCTGCTTATAAATCTTCCCCTTGAATCTCTCTCCCTACGCATAAAATTGTTTTTGGATGCTAAGAAACAAAGGTTACCTAGTTTTCACTTCCCCGGCAACGACGCCAAAATGTTGTGTCTCAATCTAGTCTCCTAAACTGAGCTCATTTAATTGTCAACCAGGATTTGTAAACTGCTGAAGTGAAGTGTACCATATGTACCTAGGTGCTTGTTTCCTAATGCGTTGTGTGTAGTGTATTGTGGTGTTTTTGGTCTTTTATGTTGATTTATGATGTTTTTGGTCTTTTGGTGTTTTATGTTCACAATGAAACTGTCTAGAAAACTAATAGAAAAAGTTTGGTGTTCAAAACAGAGTTAAGTCTAATGTGTGGAATGGTAAATGCAATTGGAAACAATGAAGCAGAATCTAAACTTTGAATAAATGAAAGCAAAAGCTTGATAATGACTTTTTAAACAAATGACACAAACTAATCTTGAGAAATGATCACTAAATATGCAAATCCTCTAACTAAACAATTAAACACTAATGATGCAATACTCTGTCCTAAGCTCTTTTATTCTATGATTAATTCCTAGTTCTATTCTGCAATTTAATTGAATGTCACAGAACTTATACTCAAGAAGTTATTGGATTCCAGTTCAAAGTAGTTCTTTTGAGGAAGAGCTCTGTTTATAAAATGATGAGGAGATTGCAGAGATACTTCGGACCTTATAGTGATGTTATCTTCTGTTCCTATGGTTATGGATCACTTTGTAGTTTTCAGAACAAAAAGATGTTTGTAAATAATGAAGGCTGTCTTGTGAATCCTAACAACTAAAGTAATCTATTGTGTAAAGGATGACAGTGTGACTATGGGATGCAAGTGCAATGAGTTAATTTAAGCATGAACCTAAGATGCTTCTAGACTAGAACAATGTTAAACTATAAGTCATCATCAAACTTGAAACAAAGTAACTGAACATGAATTAAATGCAAATGAAACTCTGGAGTTGTTCTGGCTATACTAACATGCATTAATCTATGAAGTTACACAATCTGTTTGTTCATCATTAGTGATATTTTGGAAGAGTTCCTTCTTGTGGAAGAGGTAGAACAATTCTGACTGTGGACTTGTATGCAATTGAAAACAAATGAACTGAAAGCAAATGAAAAACTAAGTTATCACATCCATACCCTACTCGTTCTTATGATGTATTTGGCAAGCGTTTAAGAGCAAGATCAGCGATGACACTTAGTATAAACACACAACTAAATCATTCATTATCACGGTTATGTCTTGAACTTCTTAAGGATGTCTTGGAAGAATTTATTCTTCTGGAAGAGTGATTAGAACAAGTGTGACTGTGATAGTGAATAGCAAAAACTACAACTAATTCCTACAGTACTATAGTTATTCATCACTCATTGTTATGATCTGTTGGAAGAATGTCTTCTTGTGGAAGAACTGGAATGAATATAACTACAGTATCTAGTTAGAAACAAATACAAATTCAACTCCTATCCTACAATACCATAGTCATTAATCATTCATCATTTTGGTCTGTTGGAAGAGTGTCTTCTGGTGGAAGAGCTAGAATGAATACGACTACAGTAGATAAAACAAAACAACTATCAATTCAAATGCAAAACGTAAAGGCAGCTAGGAAAAACTTATCTAGTTTACGCAAAAGAAATCTGTGCAAGAGGCAGGGGCCCTCTACCACTTGACGGCATTCAACTCCAAATTAAATCACGCCTTCAAAATAACTTTGTCTGCTCCATTAACGATGCAAAAGTTTGAACATGACACTCTGCGTTTCAGGAATGTATCACAGAGTTTGCACAAAATCTAGCATCAAATCTAACATAAAATCTCTAACTAAGCTCTCGGTCTACTCAAGAGTTTATAAAGTAAATGCAAGTAACAATAATTACAACAATTTAGGAATAATGTCTTTCCTTATCCGAATCATCTTAGGAGTCTTTGAGGTGGCTACGTGAAGAAGAAAAGACACCTGGACTGAGACAGTCCTAGTAGGAGTCTCCTTTCATGAATGTGTTCCCACGTGCATAATCGTACCCAGAATCCATTTCTTCTTCCATGATGAGCAACAAACCATGTAGGCACGACGTGGATCATGCCCATATGCGTTTTTCCTCAAGAGGCCACCTGGAACATACTCAAACATGAAGGTAGCTGCAGAATCGCCGGTTAGCTACGGAATGTCTGCATTCTGCAGCTAGTTCCGGTCAAAAATGCTTAACAATGGCAACAATCACAAAATTCAACAAGTCAGTCATGTAAACCATTCTAGAAGTAATTTTAACTATTTTTATTGATCAATTGAGTTTAAAATAGAAATGGACAAGGGAGAATGAGGTAAAATGAGGTGAAGGAAAGCACAAATTTGAGGCTCAACAAAATACCCTGTGTCCTGATTTAATTCCCGGTTTCAACTATACCTTTTATCCCACACATCCATGAAATTCATTCATTCATTCATTTTATTAAAATCTTTTTCCCGTCATTTTACCTAGCCTAATATCATATTACTATTGCACTTTATTGAATATTCTTTTACGGAGAGAGCCCTCTCCTATCCTTGTAGGGCTAGCTACAAGGCTGAGGGTGGTTTAGTTGTTACCCTGTCTTGCCCTGTCACCCTGGGGTCCAATTTGGGTGCTAACAGATTCAACCTAATTATAGCAGGGATTTTCTATTATATCTCGTTGTGATAGAATCAACCATAGGTATGGTTCTGGTTCAGGAAGACGGTGCTCTTCATGAGAACATGATTTATTCTCTGATCTGAGGCTTAATCGGTCCTGAAGTATGATATTCTCCTATAGATAAATTGGATTTGGAAACTATTCATGTTCTCCAACTACTTCGACATTATATTATTCTTAGAAAAACTTTTTTCTTAGCCGATGTCAACCCATTTCGTTTTTTACTCAGTAGGCAAGTGATTGGGGGAATATAACAGATGGATTATTATCATATAGGAATTCTATCTCAAATTCATGTCCGCCAAATCTAAAAAATATTTAGTATTTGCATAATTGATCTCAGAGTTTCCTTGTGAAGAAGATGTTGTTTATGAAGAGACCTTTCCTGATGAAAATATGTTCCATATTTATGCACAAGATCCTTGTTATGAAGACATCATAGTATATCTCTAGACTTTGATGTTTCCTCTCCCTTTTTTGAAAGATGAACGCAGAAAACTATGTCACCTTGCTAGAAATTACATTATTATCGGTGACACTTTGTATCATCGCGGGATTGATTCAATCCTTAGACATTATTTAACCTTGGAAGAAGTTGAGTCTATTCTAAATGACTACCACAGTGGAGCTTCTGGAGGTCATCTATCTAGGCTTGCTACAGACCAAAAAATCTTGCGTAGAGGCTATTTTTTGCCCTACATTTTCAAGGATTGTATTGAGGTGGTCAAAATGTGTCATCCATGTCAGCTTTATACTCGTAAAATGTTCACTCATCTATCTACGCTTTCTCCTATCATCACAGTTGGTCCTTTCAGAAAGTGGGGTATTGATTTTACGACTTGTAACCCGCCTTTGGTAAAGGGTCACAAGTACATTATTGTAGTGGTGGACTACTTTACTAAGAGGGTTGAAGCTATGCCTACTTTTGTAGATGATGGTGAGACAAAAACTATTTTCCTATTCATCCAATTCATTTATCATTTCAATATTTCAAAGGAGATTGTCACTGACCATGGCAATCACTTCTAGGATAAGATGATGTTTGAATTGGCTCTGACTCTTGGGATTCCGGCAAGAGGATTCATCTCCATACTATACTCAAGTCAATGATTAGGTTGAAGACGTGAATAAATCCCTAAAAATTATCCTACAAACGAAAATCAATAAATCTAGATCCAGTTGGCACATCATGCTATGTCCTACACTTTGGACATATCGAATATCAATTAAGACCGCTATGGGTTTCACTCCTTCTCAACTAGTTTACGGTCTGGAATCAATCTTCCCAGTGGAATGTGTAATATTCCCAAATGGGAAATGCAGCAATAAAAGACATAAAAATTGGAAATAGCAGTGTAAATCAACTTATAAATATTGGAGACCAATATGGATACAAAACATCATGTATTAGTTCAGCAAATCATCATAAAGAGTGAGGTATAAACCATGTACAATGAAGGAACAAGCCTCCCCTAAACAATCACTCCACAGATGACTTGCTGTCACAATACAAAAATGTTGGAAGACTCCCACGGCGCAGTTAAAAACACACTGCTATAGCAACAGAATGTACAAAATAGGTAGGGCCGTTATATGCCTCAAAAGATATGCCCAATACAGATCTAGGCTTCGTGCAAGCTCCTACGAAGAACCCGGAAAGGGTTTTCAGAAACACACTCTTTAAAAGATGGGATCTAAATCCCAATTGCTGAAGATTCATTGAAAACTGAATAATATGAGTGTATAAATCTGAAATATAATATATTTGATGTATATCCCCTCAAAGGTCTCCTCCCATGAAAGTATAGACCCTTCAATCACAAGAAAACACTCCAAAGGAGCCACAAGATCCCTCACTGAAGTTGCCCTCCAAAATAATGCAATCCCTAGCTGGAAAAACACTGGAAATGATGGGAAATAGTTGGCCTGATGAGAAAGATCTGAAATAAGCCCAAGATCTCTCCAAACTGATCTCCCAAGAGAAGGAAACCTTCCTTCTATGAGAAAATAGCTCAGAAAGTGGGTTTCTAACCCCTCCACTGCAACACCCTGCAACATAGCACAATAACCTACAAAAACTGCGCTGATGAAGAGAGTTGTAGCTTGGTCTGAAAACCTGAATGTGGAAATCAATACAATACTCTTCCAAGAGGCCTCTAAAGGAAAGAGGTGGAATTTCTGCTTGGGAACACTCGGTGCTAAATAGCACAACAACCCTACTAAACAACAAGAGGAAGAAAAAGTCTAAACAGAAAAATATCAAAATGATAATCTAAAAACATACCTCATATGACCGCCATCCTCTTCCTTAAATATAATATGAGCTTACTTTCCCTTGGACCCACTCAATTAGGTCATTTCCTTCATGAGATCCATCTCCCTCCAAAACTGCATTATTCTTCATTTAATCTCCACTCCTCCATGACAACGTTGTTGACTTGGGAAATGTTAACTGAATCAACATGATGCAACCCCTGTTCACACTTGGAGGTGCTTTATTTAGCTGCAAAAAGGGTCTCCTTTCACACTTGAATTGTTTTTATTGCTGCTTAGGAGACTTATGGTCCTTCCTACCCATTTATTCACCTACCGAGTGATAAAACAAACTATAATATTCCATTTAGCTAAAGGCTAAATTTTTGGAATATTATATTCCTCCCCTCCAAAAATTTTCTTCTCCTCAAGAAACTATATAAGGAGAGAAAAATTACTCCCCTCATCCTCTTTTGGCCTCCTCACCAATAGTCCCCACCACTGCTCAAAATAATCTACAATAAATCTTCCCTCCAATGTTTCCTCCCAAGTATGCAAAACCAAATGGCTCACATCATGAAAAGGTGGAAGGTGTAAGTGTAAACCTTCTTGCTGTCCAATGGCCTACTCAAGGTAGGAGTTATGAAAAGCATAGGGGATCTCATTCCCAATGAGAAACTCCCAAACCCATGCTATCATCCAAATGAAATGATCCATTCTAGGTAGCTCATCAAAAGAATCCTCAACCCCCGGTTCATGCAATGTATTGGGGTTGCATGGAGAGATTGGATTCTTCCACCCAAGTTGTTTCTCTCCCCATTTATGGTATGTATGGGGCTTCTTCTGATCTTGGGCTGAAATGACATAGCCTCCAAGAATGGCCCAAGTTACCCCACCAAACAATTCAGCCATGAAGTGCCTCCTCCAAAAACTCAAGTTCTCCAAATGGCTCCTCCCACATGAAGAAAAGAGATGTAGTATGGAAATCACGGTTTGCCCATTGTTTCTCCTGAAACATGAAACATGTAAATTAGGGAGAATCATACCCCCAATGGGCACCTCCAACTCTTTTCCCATTATCCAAACAAAGCTTCCCATGAACATAGAAACATCATCAATATATGGAAGTGAAAACCAATGAAAACAAGTTTCCATATGACAATCAGAAAGTGGATCATAGTTCCACTCATGGAAGTAGCACACTGCATCCCCTACCTGCCTCATATCAAATCATAATAAGTGCTTTTCGAGCCACTTGTTTTCTTCCACAATCATCCTATAAGATAGGATGATGAAGGTAAAACATGGTGTCAATGGTGCACACCAAGAATCATGTGGCTTCCCCAAAAAACCACCAATAGGATAGCCAATATCAATGCTACATTTGGCCTCAATTACATCATAATATAATGTATAAGAATGAATGACCGTCCTTAATACAACATGTTGCTCATATAAAGTAAAAAAGTGTAAATCATAATGAAAAAATGTACCTTATCTACTTTGTACTTTGGTAATTGAGCTGAAATGGCTCATCTGAAAGTTCTCCCTCACTCTCAATGAGTAGGAAAGTGGCTGTGCCAACCTCTTCATCCATTTCTTGAGTTGCAGCTACTACTCAGCCCTAGGGTTGCACTTTAGCATTTTGTACTTTTCGCATATTTTAGGAAATTATTTCCGGATTGTATTGAAATTGTGTTTGGGAGTTAGATATTTGCTCCCATCATTGTATGCACCATATATTTTTATATTTGTGTATTGAAACTTCCCAGCAGCAGCTATTCCTAATAAAATTCTGTTGTCATAGCCTTGGGCATTATTTTTGTAGCAGTGTTCTTCATATCTCATGTACATATTTTCTTGAGGCTTGTTGTGCCTAACTTGAGTGATTATTTCCTCAATATATTTTATACATTTACTGCTATGACATTGATATAATGGCTATTTGATATTCTTACATTTTATGTGTTGATTTATCACTACTACTTCCAGTATTGTGTTCATGTATTGTTGCTTCCCCATTTTGGGATATTATAGTGGTATCAAAGCATAATCTTTGCTCAGCCTGTGGATCTCAACCATTATGATATCAGAAGAATAATAAGACAAAGAGGAAGATAAAAATGATGGAGAGAATGATTTTTATCTCATCTCTTTTCAGATCTAGAAAGGACCTCAACAAGGAGGTCAAGAAAAGAAGAGAAGAAAGAAGCACTGGGACTATGCCCTTTCCTTTTGAAAAAGAGGACAAATTGCAGAAAGATGAAGGACACTTGGATTACAAGATTCTAAGTGAATAACTTGTTGAGTACAAATCTAAACCTAGAGCCTTCAACGAGACTCTAGCTTTCCCACAGTACATTCAGTTGGAGGAAGAAAGGAGACCTTGCAGGACAAGGAGAATCAAAGGCAATAGGTTTATATTGTCTACTTTTGATGGATCATCTACAGCAAGGGCTTGGGCAAGGAAACTAGATGCATTATTCCTACTAAATCCAATGGTAGAAAGAGAGGCTATAGAAATTGTAGTGTTGCACCTTGAGGGTGAAGCAAACACTTGGTGGTTCAGCCATTTCAGCCATGCAAGAGTGACTACTTTTGCTGAATTTACTCGAAGGTTGATCAAAAAAATTGGTAAAGAGAAATCAGAGGAGGAAAAGCCCTCACCACCTCTTGAGGAGACTTGTACCATCACTAATGAAGCTATGGAAGAGCAGCCATCATCATCAACAATTGGGGGAGCCAATACATGGGAGGAAGACACTCTTACAACCATACAAGATACTCTGAAATTTCACCAAGGTATGCCTAAGTTTCCACTTCCTATTGTTTCAATAAATTTTATGGAGGGATGTATACCATTGCATACTACTTATTTGGAATAGCAGAATTGCATTGTGCTGTGAAACCTTGAATTGTTCAAGGAAGAGATGAACCATCATCCTCATGTGCCTTTGTTGAGTTGCACACAACCCTTGAGGTTGGGGTGTGAAATTTTGGAGGATAAGATGAACCTTGTCCAAAACACTCTTATACAAAACCATGTGTTCATCTTTGAGTTAGAGTATCAGACAGCCATTACATCATTGGAGAGATTAACAGCGTTGTCATTAAGCAACAGTGAGGAGGTTTTGCCTCCAGCACACTTTGATCCTTATGGGTTCAAGAGGGTCATTGGTGTTATATCTTCTCTAGGAGATATCCAAGGAGTTGCATTTCAACATCCCATGAAATGCAAAAGGAGAAATCTAATTTGGGAGGATGGTAGTCCTAATTGGGAGAGTATCAAGGTAGAGCATGATGGGAGGCACCCACATTGGGATGAATGGGTGTGGATGGTGAGAAAGAAGTTGGAAAGCTACTTGAAAATCTATGACACTGGGCAGCAGGAGGCTTGGCTGCGTTGGCTACTCTTGAAAGAGTTTTTCCATCATGTGACATATCCTCTTTCTAAGGGAATGTGGGTGGAGACAGTTTGGCAGGATATTTGCATCATAGGGCAGCAAGGAGTATGGATGCATTGTGTTGATATGACATTCTTCATATCAAACATTATGTTTTCACCACATGATTTGTATGATGGAGGTATGAGAAGGCATCAAAAGCTATTGTTGCTTTGGTTGCTCTTGAGAGAGCGTGGGTAGAACTGCTCTCAACCTTTACATGATGTTGCAGGGGTAGGAGATGGCACTATTATGGTGCAAAGGGGCTACTCCTTAGCCTTTGATGATCATGAGTTACTTCCACCATGGAAGGAATTTCCTATATGTAGCATCATTGTGAGAGATGCCTTTGACAATGGGTATGTCAAAGAATGGAACTATGAGTTGGCAAGAGCCTATTTACATAGGCCAACAACGTTGTCACTTTGGCGCTTGGACTTATTGTTGGAGTGTCCCCAGGATCACTTCACTTTTTATGCATTTGGTGGACAAGGAGGAGGTGAGAGAGATGGAGTAGTGGATGGAAACATCTATTACGAAGATATGATCTTCTTAACTTGGATTCCCAAGCATAAGAAGGGTGATCTTTATGCAGCGTATGATTCATTCCTCTTCACAGGAGTATGTCATACCACTATAGAGGACTTATTTATGGATCCATAAATCTTCTTACTTCCAGTACATGGTAATAATCTTGTTTTTTCATTTATTGATTTTCTAACACTGTATTTTCATACTCTTACCATTTCTATACAGTGCATTGCTCCACAAGAGGGAAAACTTCTCTTTGGGCTCCATGGTCAATTTTGGGCCAAAGTATATGATGGAGATAACCATATTTTGTGTGGCCTTGGGCAAGTGTTTTATTATCTCATGCATGCTCAGTTGATGAACCAAGCCATTTACTATTCACTAGTAGATGTGATGACATACACAACTAGCCATTTGTCAAGAAACAACTTGCCATATTATTTTCTGAAACAACAGTTAGGAAAATTGCTCTGTGACCACTTGGGAAACTGTTGGTACCTTCTATAACTACATGAAACCTTCATTATTCCTCTCATTTGGATGCCATATGATGGTTATTTCTTATTCATCATATATGGGATGGTTTGGGCCAGCATGATTCATAACGTTGGAGAGGAGATCTTTAGAGGTCTAGTCTCTTTCTTGCCACTTGAGGGAAACTTAATTGCAGCCCAAGATCAACAAACACTCTACACTTATCATAAGTGTAGAGGAGGACAGCATGGGGTAGGTATTTTTTCTACCATGTTCAGTTATTCAACCCACCTACATTGCAGGAGCCAAAGGTGGAGGATAATTTTTAGGAGTTGCCATGTTGGGAGGTAACTCATTTTGTATGGATGATAGCTTGGGGATGGAGGATCTACATGGGAATGATGGTTCCCACTACATTGTAGATCCCATTCCTCAAAGGGACCTCTAGACAACACCTTATTTCCTCCTTGAGTACTCTACTTGTTCATGATGATAGCTATTCAGCTAGCTTGCATGCTTGGGAGGGGCAATATGGAGATTTATTGATGAGACGACATCTCATTCCTTGGAGGAGTTTATAATATGTGGATTCTACAACAAGAGGAGGGGGTACTTCTCAGTTCTATCCTTGCAGTTGCTTGAGGACAAGCAACATTTGGGAGGGGAGGACTATAATATTCCAAAATTATCATGTAGCTAATTGGAATATTGATTTTTGTTGTTTACACTTAAGAGATGAATAAATGGGTAAGGAGGCCCATGCATTTCAGAAATAGGAATAAAATCTCTCATAATGTGAGAAGGGATCACCATAGGAGCTGGATTTCATACCCTCATGTGTGAAAGGGGACATTTCCATGTGGACAAGGTCAAGTTTGACCAAGTCAACAACGCTAGAATAAAAGGTGGAGATCATCTATGGAGACAACGCAGTGATAGTGGGAGGAATATTCCTTGGTGGAGGAAACCCTAATGAGTCGGACCCAAGGTTAGAGGGCTTCCATTTGTATAAAATGAGGGCAAGGCAGCCATAGCAAGACATGAAATGGATTATTGAATTTGTGGTTTGCATGACTATTGTGCTTTCTTCAACTGTTTAGTTGAGATTGTTGTGTTGCTCAGCACATGGTATTCCTATTTAATAATTATTTCTCCTTTCTAGAGAGGCCTCTTGAGGGATCTTGTACTTCATTTCTCCACATCCAGGCTTGAGGCCAAGCTACCTCCTTCAGCTACAATGCAGTTTCTGTTTAGAGTTGGGTTGTGTTGCAGGGTGTTGAAGTGGAGGGTTCACAACACCACTTCTAGAGCTTGTTTTTCAGAGGAGGAAGCTTTATTTCCTTTGGGAAATCAGTGAGGAAGATTCTGGAGCTTATTTCACTATCTTTGGCATCAGGCCAACCATTTTCTTTCACTTACATCGCAGTATCCCTCAGTGACTACATTATTTCTGTGACCATTTGCAGTGATGGGTTGCAGTGTTTATTTGGAGGGTGAGATCTTCAGTGTTAGGTTCAGCCTTTCACTTGGAAGATCCATTGGATGAGATTCATTCATCACATGTATCATCTACAGCCATATTCATCCATTTCTTGAGTTGCAGCTGCTACTCAGCCCCAGGGCTGCACTCTGGCATTTTGTACTTTTTGTATATTTCAGGAAATCTTTTCCACATTGTCTTGAAATTGTGTTTGGGAGTTAGATATTTTCTCCCATCAGTGTATGAACCATATATATGTATATATGTGTATTGACACTTCCGAGCAGCATTTATTCCTAATAAAACTGTGTTGTCATAGCCTTGGGCATTATTTTTGTAGTAGTATTCTTCATATTTCATGTACATGTTTTCTTAAGGCTTGTTGTGCCTAACTTGAGTGATTATTTCCTCAATATATTGTATACATTTGCTGCTATGACATTGATATAATGGCTATTTGATATTCTTACATTTTATGTGTTGATTTATCATTGCTACTTCCAGTATTGTGTTCATGTATTGTTGCTTCCCTATTTTGGGATATTACAGAATGTGAGATTCCATCTCTTTAATTAGAAGTCAAACTTATTCTAGACGCATAGTCCTGAAGAATGCCTTATTCATTTGGAACATCTTGATGAGCAGCGTCGAGATGCAGCCACAATAAATGGGGCTCATAAAAGAGAGTCAAAATCCAATATGATAAGTATATGTGTCCTAGGGTTTTCTCTAAAGGTGACCTTTTCTTGGTTTATGAACAAGATAAATATACCTTCGGGGAAGGAAAGTTAAAACCTATGTGGCATGGTCCATTTGTCATTAAAAAGGTCTTGAAGAAAGGTGCCTATGATTTGGTTAAATTTAATGGAAATGTGCTATCAGAGCCCAAAAATGGGCTCTATATTAAGAAGTATTATGCCTAGGCTCTTTCCTAGCATCTGCTTTGTTTTGTAGATATTGTATATAGTTTCTCATATATGTCTATAGGTTTCATAGTGATATCGATATTTTTGATCTTCTTTGGCAGGTATCGATGGATCATCTGGTGTATCTAGGGTTCACCGATTGTGCTAGTAGACACACTCGGAACTTAACTTTCACTGCTTGGGTAATATATTATCCATATGGTGAGTTGCTAGATTCAAGAAGCATATGTATTGGTCATGATTAAAACAATATGGCTAAATAAAGTGTTTTCATTAACTTACTAACTATGGCAATGTATCTTGGTATTGAATCATCAGTAGTACATTTGGACTCACAGCTTATAGTAGTGTCTCAATTAAATGACATTTATCATGTGAGAGATCCCTTTTTATATCACCAATTTCTGAGAGTTTGATGATTACAAATATCATTTAATTTTATTAATTCTATTCATATTCCACGATAAGAAAATTGATTTTCTGATTTTATATATAATCAAGCATTAGATTGGCTCATTAATCATTCATCACATTAAAATAAAAAATAATCAAAAAATCATATGTATATATGATCATCACATCATGAAAATGTTTGTATATAGATGGAAATAATATGTCCAAAAGTTGCAAAATGTGGACAAATGTTCTACAAAATGAGGGCTTAAGCCCAATCATGCCCATAAGAGATCAGTCATCTATAATTTGAATGTATGGGCCCTACCATAGATGTGTGTAACAAAAGAATATGATGGAATTAGCCACCCGACAGAAGATTCATGCTCACTCCCGTGGTACTCCTACCACACATCTCAAAATAGCTTCTCGAAGGTACTTTATGACTTCCATAGGAACCTGCCAAGTCAAGCTCTCCAAGTTCCTCTCAACCACATGGAGGACTCTCTCGATATCTATTTTCGTTCTCTCTATGTCTCTGTCACAATGCCTATGCCTAGGTATACCCTCATGTCTCATTGGTCCAACATCTGTATCATGATCAAATAATCTTGTAATATTTTTGTCTCACCAAAAATAATTTTTAACTTCTTAATATCATATTCTTAAAATCCAGAAAAATAAAAATCAAATAACATAAAAATTTACCAATGACACTATATGCAGTGCCTACAGGAAGCATCATATCCAGGCCCTCTCAATATTCTATGCCTGCATAGGGGTATTCCTCTATGGCTATGACTTGTGGTTCCCACCAAAGGAAAAACTCATCATCAAATGTTGATATAGTGACGTCGCCACCGCCCAGTCTCTTCATCAGGTCTACCCATCTAGCTATCCTTGGATCCCTGGAACTGTTAATGGCCACTAACACTCTGGGTTGAAGTGATGGTATTGTCTCGAAGAAAAAAGTTCAAAGTATGGTACCATAGCCAAAATTATTCGTTTCACCTTGTCTCACTCAAGAGAGTTTCTTCTTCATGTTGATCAAGAGTGTTGTACACCAATCAAATACTTTCGAGAGGAAATATACTTCCAAGAACATGGTAGCACGAGAGGACTAGTGTAGTGATGTTTATATTGTGACCATGACTATGGTAAAGAGGAGAAATTTTATGGGAAATATCACTACATTTTTATTAGAATCTATGATTCGACCTTGTCAGCCTCTAATGTGAAGTAGAGGTTAATGTAATCAATCGCATTAAGGACCACTCGGGCGTTCCCTTGCAGATTGACTAGCTCCCCTATCCAGGAAAGTCCTTTGATAAAATATATATCATCTACCTCAATCCGCAAAGGCATTTCACCATAAATCCTCATGCTTTGGGTCCCAGTAATGGAAAATCATCTCCAACAATCTAGTTTGGGTTTTCATATTTGGCATCATGAAATTTTTTAATAAAACAAATCCTCTTAATTCATCCATTGCTAATGGATCATCCATAACTACATTATCAACATCATTTTGTTCCCTCTCTCTCTAAATAATTGACATCTTGCAATTTCAAGAGAATTTATTCATTAGAAATCTAGATTTTCATTTCTCTCTGCGTGTATGTGACTTTCTTCATAGATAGTCGCATATAAACACATATTTCCCTTTGAAAATATGCATTTTAGGGAATTTTATACACGTCTTCGCAGAATCCAACCCATGTACCCGTAGAGAAAAAATTTAAAACAAAAAATCCAACGGTGAGAATTCATTGAAAACACTTGAAATTCAATCAAATCATTAAGATAATGGATCTAGGATTACCTCGAAGTATAATTAATGGTTCGTTTGAGATATTTGGTGGAATTTGGTTACCAAAATAATGCTCCCAAGCTCTCAGTTGCTCAACTCTTACAAACATAAATGAGGTTTGGTAAGTCAAAAGGAATTTTTATATCAAAATTTCAAAACTCGCTTTTACAAAGTTTATATTTTTATTTGTTATTTTATAAAAAAATTTACCTTTTGGCTTGAAGTGTTGGGATAGGTTGTTTTCCATGGTAAAATGAAGACTTTGTGATATTTTTCACTTCAATTCCACCATCGCAGACCCATCATGGGAGTATCATTTTCATCATTGTCATATAAGTTAGATCATATCACTTTCACTGCCACGTTATGCATTCTAGCCTCATAGTGCGATATGATTCCATAGGGTCGACCCCATTATGTTACAGTTTTCAGAACACTTCCACTCATCCTCTTATAAAATCATGACATAATGGTAGAGTCATCCCTTACATGGGCTTCCTAATTATATCCTCTCTATAATATTTTTCCCATGTCACAAAACTATGTAGGCTCGAGAGTGTTCTTTAGTCCCACCATGACTTTGCGATGAAGCTCCATTCCTCTTCTTCTTCAATATATTTCTGGCCATATACCCTAGAGGCTCCAACATGTTAATTTTTATTGTTACATTGAATATTGACTACTTTTACCTTTTTTTCCTTAAGACAAATTTAATTGGACTCGTGTGTTAGCGTTAGTATATCAGTTATCAAATAACTCTCATTTAGTTGTTTTCCTAGAAGTCACAAGTCAAAATTTTTTCTTTTCAAACAAGTTTTCAAAATAATTTTTGGTCACTGAAAGAGTTCAGGTCTGATTTGCAGCTCCCTCATCTCATCCATACTTTTCATCACTTTCAGGGTCATATCATTTTAAGTATCAAAGGAAAAATAGGTCAAGGTCATCAAAGTTTATAGAAGGGAAAAGCTAACTTATTTAATTTCATACATACCATTTTTGTATATAAGAAGTTTTTTCTACCCTTCATTTTTCCAAAAATTCAAGGCCAATGCTTGAGATTCCATTAAAACCATTCAAATCCACATATCTATGCTTTCGGGACTTTTAAAGCAGCTTCGCACCCCACAGAAAGACTTTTAATATATCACATATTATATATGTGATATCATTACCACACTTATCATATTATGGACCCACTTACCTTTATCTCATTGCAAAAAACCTTTCACTCTTCATTTACTCTCACTGTTTGAAAGTCCCGATGCAATAAAACCTTACCCTTTTCGCTTTTCTACCTTACCTTTACCCTTACCATTTTGCATCAGCATATCGCAACAATCCTTGCCACATTCATTTTCCACCCAACAAATCTTTGGATGTTATATCAAAGGGACCCACTTCTTTCCTTTGTTATATTATGTAATATTTAAAACATTTGAAGACCCTTTTTCTATGCATTTCGGGCCACTTTACCATATTTCGTTTAAACTTAACGAATTTTCTACTTTTCCACTTTTGAAAACCTGAAATGGGACCTACCTTACCTTTATCACAATCACTTTTCACAAAAACCTTTTGACTATCATTTATGTTGCCACTTCTGAACCCTGTATGCGATATTACAGTGGGACATGCCTTCCCTGCCACATCATCATCGCTATTGCATATCGCAAACCTTATGGCCCTCCATTCAGATTATTTACCTCATTTCCTCGATCCCTGATATGTAAAAAGTTATATGCTCTGAAATATTATATCCCTTAACTCCCCGATTTGTGATAAATCTTAGAACTCTTGATCTTCGATTTTGATATATAAATATTTCTCCCTACCACTTACTGTTTATTTAATTTTTCTTCACACTGGCCCACATCAACGTGTCTCCTTCTCTGTTCTTCTCGACCTTTACTCCATTTCTCTATAAACCATTAATTAATTAAAAAAAATCCTTCACGCATCTAATCATTCCATTAAACTTATTAATATGGGTTTTTTCCATTACAATTCTCTTTCCGCAAAGAAACCCTATCATAACAAAATAAAGCCAAAGGAATGGAAACAACAATAGAGTTTCTCCAGAAAGACTTCCAATAGACCCGCACCACCATTACTCCTCGAGTATCAGCAAAAACATCATTCAAGGGACAGTTACAGTTTTTTAGGAATTGATGGTAGCATGGTTTTAAAAGGATTTGACACCTATCAGCAAATAACAATGCCTCCTCAAAGATTGAAGACATTCTGTTAATGTGATTAATTCTATCAAAGTTCTGATAAGTTTCACATTCCTAAAAATAGCAAAGATGTTATGAGAGGAATTCGAAGGTCTAAGCCTTGCTGGGAGATCTATTGTAAAATTATAAATATACAGAAGACATAGGAAGAAGAGGTTGGTGGGTTGTTATTTGCTTGGTTGATAGTTATTAGATAGTGAAATTTAGGACTCTGATATCACAGTGGAGATATTGTAAATATTTTTAATGAGATCAAGGATGTTGGAGCAAATATTCTGAGATTCCTGTGGTATTACTCTTGAACATTTTTTTCCTCTTCGTTACTCCATTTCCATTACAACTTGTACATTAATATTTTTAGTTTATAAACATAAATCATTTACTTAGATTCTTTGTTTAGTAAGTTTTTCATACATGTGTCAATTCTCCTAATGAATGAATTCATTTTAAATGATCATTCAAACTCCTCTCTTTCAAGCCCTATACACAATGACAAATTAAGTATGCTCAATAGTTTACCTACCTGGCTTCATCTTTTTCTCTGCAATTTAATCTTTGAAATAAGCCTTAGTTCCTTGATTCTTATTCCTATACAACATCCCAATTACAAATCAAAATTACTCATTCAAAGCTTATATATATATATCTAGCCTAAAATCTCATGGTACTCAACCATTCATTGAATATTTTAAAAAGTGAATAGCGAAAGCCCTCTCTGGTTAAGTAGGGCTAGCTACCGAGCTAAAATTTGGTTTGTGGTTACCTTTCTCCACCCCTTTCTCAGCCTTGGGAAGTTGGGGAAAGTGATAACATTGTGTATAAGCCACCTTTTGACCATGAATTTCTGCAATTTCATACCAAGCAATCATTTAGCCTCTGTGACTTGAAACCTTTCACTCGTGGAAATAGCATTCCTTTGAGTTTCGATGACCAGTTTTTCCACATTGCATTAAGCACAGGAACGTTCCAATCCCAGGAACTAGATAATTTATATTTATACATTCATTCTTTCCACTGTAATATATGCATTATTTTATTCTTTTTCAGGCTTTAAACATGAAAAAGACAAAAAAAATTGTATATTCCAAAAAAAGCAGGAATAGGACATTTACTTCCATATTTGATGGCAACAAGAGTTAGTTGTGTCTCCCTTGAACAAAGCACTCAAAACAATTCTTTCCTCCATTCAAATGGGACTTAGTCTGACTTAAGAAAGTCATAACCTTGTTATTGAGTTAGTACTCCTCCGGTTGGTTATCTCTTCCAATCACATGGAGATTTTGTTAATGCTTCATACATTGAAAACTTATAAAAAATTATCATATCATTCCATATAATCACATTTGCGTCATGCTCTTGTTCAAGGGAAGTCAAATTGTTTCGGCGATTTTGCAATGTCTCTTGACTCATATTCAGTTGGCCATAACTAGTCTGTCAAATTATATTTAGTATTACATAAGCTATTTGATCCTCCACTCATGTCGGTTAAGAAGGTCTCTATTGAATTATTTCTAGCAGGTCTAATTTTATCAACTCCAACAAATTTCTTTGAGATTAGGCCTAGAGCCACATCCTAGCCCTATTTACATAATTGATATGTGACCTTGTGCTAAACATTGATCAGTATCATGGGTCTTTGACTGAGTGTTTTACCCTGTGTTCAACGTCAGCTTACATTATCACACATTGGGATTCATGTAGTACCTTGGTTTCCATTTGACCCTATTAGTAGATTCCTCACCTTTGTGGCAACTTTGTTTATTGGTTGGTTTAGAGGGTTTTCGTCGTGTGCTAGCCACATCCTTTACACGTCGAAAATGTACTTCGAAATGGATAATTCATTTCTTTTCGTCTGAGTTCTTCCAAATTATTGTCCTGCGGGTTACACTCATGCTGGTTGATGTGGAATTCTGTAATGCCTTCCTTCCAACCGATATTTTCCCATTGACTACAACTCATTGCTTTGGGAATAAAATCTAGAGTCCTTGTTCAATACCTAAGGGTTTGCAGTCATCAATGATAGACTCCTTCACTATCGATATTGAGAATACATTAATGTCTCATGATTGATAGATTCTCTCAAGTGTTCGACTTCAACTCATTTAGTCACACTTGTTAGATTGTACTGGGATACCTTGACTCTCATGCTCATTATCGGTGATTTGTATCGCGTTTTTTAATGATATACGTCAAGGATTAGTAACCAAACGATTTCTCACATTGTTAACTTTAGCTCATTTATTCCCATAGTGTATAAATGTACTATCTGCAGTCAGTGAAGGCCTCAGGTTTTGTCAGCATTGTGGTTCATTTGGTAGGGCCTTCAGTTTCTTGCTAGTGACACCGTCCACCTTATATGTTGCAATTCATCACAACAACATCATATATGTTGGCACCTGAGTTTTATAAAGTACCACTATTCCACCTTTATGATTTGGTACTTCGAGGACCAGTTATGTGACATCAGTGATCAGACATCTCCTTGAGAATCATTGATCATATTTTCTCCTATATATCATATTGAGACATAGCCTTGTTGTGTTCCTATGCAGCGATGATCAGATGATCCACTCTATTTTCTTTAGTTCTATTTGTATGCTTATGTATATATCTTGGATCCGCTTTACACTTAATCAGTGGACATGCTTTACTATGTCTGAGCATGGGTATGCCCGCCTTATACATGAGCTTTCTTTGTGATCTCTTTGACTGGTTTTTCACAAGCTAGAATTTTGTGATATCCTCTCAAGTCCTCACAAGATTCATTAATACACTTAATATATTTCAGCCATCATGTACCCCTTCTGACCTCATATATTAGGGGCCATCTATTATAGCATCATTCAACACCCCTGTAGTTCTGATGCTTTGGTGTATGGGCTTGGGAATCCCTTCCCCTTCAGACTTGATCACTTTATTAAAGAATAGTATTTTGAGTTCCATACACGACTCTACCCTTCAAAAATCACAGACACATAGGTAAATCGATATAGAACCCATGTATATAATTTAAAATATGAAAAAAATATATAACATCCTACTTTTTTGTCGGGGTTTACGGGTTTCACTGAATGGAAACCTACAAGAGCTCGTGGCCTAATTGAATCAAATGATTTTGGGTGATATATACACACCTCATGGAAAGGCCTAAAGGAGGATATAATATATTCATATTATCATATATTAGTCATCGATCAAGTCTGAGTTTCCATGTGTCTCCTGCACTCCTAATCATAGGAAACCCTTATTTCCTCATAGTGATGTTCATATTCTAGTATATGGCATCCATGTGTATATGCTTGAGATATGAATTTTGAGGCTTCGGCTATAAGGATATGAAGGAAGGTTTCACTTGGAGCCATGGTTGAATCAACTTTTATTCTTCCATATTCTTTTGCTGATATTAATAAAAAATCTTTGTCTTGTTCCTAAATGTTATGATTCATTTTATGATCTCATCATTTATGATTCATGATTTGTATCTTGATTTATAATGATATAACAATTATATGATGCACATGCTTTGAACTACTTTTAGCATACATTCTTCTCTAAACTTTATTGTAGGCTTGATTGCCTTGTACGAAGAAGAGGGTTTGGAGCCTACAGGAATGACACCAAATGTGGGACCTATGGGTATCTCCACCCAAACCAACTTTATAATTTTATATAGTATGTCTCCTTGATTTTTGGCTTCTTTTTGATAGTTTCCCCTTAGATTTGTTGGGGTTATCAACATTGTGGTTATGAACATAGCATCACTCATAAATTTAGGGTGGTAGGAGTGGGAGGGAATTTAGGGTGACATGAGTGGTATGGGTTATCCACTACCCCAAAGAATAAAATGACTTAAAATTTTCCTGGGTTCTATGGTAAGCCACCAACAACCAAGCCAAATTCTAGGCTCTATGCAATGGACTTACATTACTTGTAGAAGAAAAGGTGAAAAAGGTAACATTTGTGGGTGACTCTCTCATAGTTATCTAGAAAATCTGGAAATGTTATCGTAAAGAGAAATGAGGACTATAATGATTAATACTATGATGATTCTAGGATTCTTTTTGAAGAATTTACTATTTTAGGGTACTAAATTTGGTTCTCTTGTGGAATTCTATTCTATGGATAACTATTAAATCTTTCTTTCTAGATTTTCAAAACTGTTATTTTTGGAAGTTTTTGGATGATGTAACTGGAGTTGACTAGGTCATTCAAAATTTTAAAAATTATAAAATCCATAATCATTTCATTTAAAAAAAATAGTACCACACATAAATTTGTATCCCGTGCCATAAATTATCACTAAATTGAAGAAAATCAAAGAGAAATGTAAATTTAAATTATTCGGGTAATTTTAATATAGGAAACTCATTTTATGTTGGTTGTAACATTCTTTTTGTAATCAAATTTTAGTTGTAAAGCTTACATGATTTACCGAAATCATTTATAATTTTCCACAATTTCTTTCTAGGTTATGATTGAGTGTTTCCTAGGTTGAACTAGGTGATAACTACTTCTTGTTTACCCTTTTCCCTTATTGTCCACATGAATCAATTATAGAAAATTAATATATTGTAGGTTCAATTAGAACTTTTGAATCTTATTTTTTGTTTATAACATTGCCTATAACTTTTATTTGGCTAGTAAGTTTTAACCCTCGTTGTCTGTAGAAAAAAAAAATCCTACCCATATTCTAGGAGCATAAGAGAATTAAATCTTCTTGTTTTCTCTCTATTTCATAATGGTAAAAAATAAGTGTGCTTTCAACTCTCTCTTTTTTAAACATTTAGTTAGGTCTATAATATCAAATATTAAGCAAACATCCCAGAGACTTAATTCCTAAATATATTGTGATTCATAAGATTTAACCAATATTAAACATAACCCGTTGAATTATAAAAAAACCATACATTATAGCTAAAATTAATTGTATTATTATAAGAAATACTCAAAAATTATAATATTAATTATTTTCAAAATATTGAAACTATCTTATTTTAAGACAAATTCAAACAACATTATAAAAAATGGTAAAATTTTTTTAATAATTATCCACTTTCAATATATTTGATTTCCAAATATTTTATAGATTCTATTCATATTCAAGAAATCAATGAAATGTGGATATCAATGTAAATATACTTCCATACCAGAAATAGTTAAAATGGATACTTCTTTTAATTAGCACACATTACTTCACTTTCATTTTAGAGATAGTTTTAGGTGTACTCTAACTTATAAATGAAATAGCCTTTTTCACCGGAATTCGACAATACAATTTCAAGCAAGAATGTAATTTTTTTTCGTTTAAAATACATTTTTGAATGCATGAATGCATTCAATAACCTAAAAAATCCCTAGGGAACTCAAATTATATAGATTAAACAACTAAAACTTAAGTTTTCAAAAATTTCTGCTAAATTATGATTAACATTAACCAGAAAAAATGTTGTGAGAAATGCCGTTTCATCTATAAGTTAGACTACGCCATAGTTTTATATGTAAAAAATAATTTCTAGGTTAATTTTTTATTAAAAATTCTAATTTTATAACAATATTTATAAATCAAACTTTTTAATCAATAATGTATTCTCTTTTTTTATATATTTTTTTCATAAAAAATGCTTTTTTATTATCATCTTACCTAAATAAAATAAAATGGACCCCTTTTATCTTCATCCAATCATCTTTCTTTATAATAAATATATTTTTAATCAAATTTTTATTTAATTAATTTTTAATGATATTTATATTTTTATATTTTGTCTTATAAAATTTTATTATAATACATTATATAATTATTTTCTTCTTTCCTATAAAATTGTATTCACTATGTCCATCTTTGAAATTTGCATAATATACTATGAAAACTTATTAATAATGCTCCCTAAAACCCATTAAATTCTAAACAGTATAGGTCCTAATTAACCCCCTAAACATACATTAACCCCACAACACCTTAACCCCATTCCCCTAAGCCCTTAAACCCCTAACCTCTAACCCCTAAACCCTTAAACAATAGCCCCTTATCCCTAAGCCCATAAATTAATTAACCCCTAACTTAACCTAACCCTTTAATCAACCATAACTACAATAATCAAATAATATTTCACCACATTAGGATTTCAAAATAGGTGAAATATCTCCCAAAATAATATAAACATTTACAATACATGACATATAATCTAGAATACAATATACATATAAACATTTACAAAAACAATCTACAATACAAAGACATTTAATGGATAACTTACTAATGTATGACATTCATGTATGCCTTCAATGTGTTCATAGTCTCCACAATGGCTTTGAATTTTTGTTATTATAAGCCTCCTTATATTCAAGCCCTTTCATCTTTTACAAGGGAAATAACATTTTCGATTATTTGAAGCCCCTGATGTCGATCCCACGTCTCCTTAGACTCCTCGAGGAATGTTACGTGACATTTTTCCTCACCAATTTTTAGTGATGATTTTCTTCTAAAATTGACCTCAAATTAGGCCTAAAACATTTTAAAACCATCACAAGTATAGAAAATACATCAAATTTATATGATATTTAGTCAAAAAAGACATTATTGCAGAATTCGGTGTTATTCGACAACTTCAAAGTAACGTCGGATATTCGACGCCTTAAAATAATGTTGGATATTAAAAGGTATATGAATTCATGTAGGATATCCAATGACCATCGAGATTAAAAAAATACATTTAACTTCTGACCATTTTTCTGATTTTATCTATACAGTCGGATTCCACTGTCAAATTTTCCACTAATGTGTATTAGTGGATGTAAATGGACCTTCAAATTTAAGATATATGTTGATGGAAATATTGCAAGATATGAAGTAAGGTTGGTAGAAAAATGGTATTCTTAGGCATAAGGTATTGACTTTCACGATTTTTTTTTTTTTTGCAATTGTAAAACTTGTTTCTATTTGTATGGTGTTAACACTAATTGCATTGCATGACCTTGAATTATAGTAGTTATATGTTAAAAAAAAAAAAATTCATGGATATTTGGACAAGGATATCCATATGGAACAACCAGAAGGTCTTGTACACTATCGCAATAGGATATTAATTTTCAAGCTCATGATATCATTTTATTTCCTAAGACAATCACCCAAGAAATGGTACAAGAAGTTTTATTCCTTCATGGTGAGCCAAAAGTTCACTAGAACTTAATATGACCATTGTGTGTACTTCAAAATTTTCAATGGTATATTCATTATCTTGGTTTTGTACGTTGATGATATCCTTGTTGCAAGAAAAATCATGTAAACTATCAATAGATTAAAGGCTCAACTTGCTAGGATGCTCGATATGAAGGATATTAGAGATGAAAAACAAATTTTTGGCATGGGGATACCTTGAAACAAAAAAAATGCAAAGCTCTCGTTATCATAGTAGAAGTGTCCGAAGAAAATACTTGTAAATTTTGGGATGAATAATGTGTAACCTGTTAATGTCTCTTTGGCTTCCCATTTTAAGAATTCTTCATGTTTATGTCTTAGTAATAATGAAGACAAGAAGTATATGTATTGTCTACTATATGAAAATGTAGTAGATAGCTTAATGCATGTGATGGTGTCTACAAGACCTAACATTTCACATGGAGTTGGAGTTGTCAATATGTTAATGGAAAATAAAGGAAAATAAATTTGGTGAGTAGTGAAATGGGTGCTTCGGTATTTGAGAGACATAAATGACCATTGTATCACCTTTAGTGGTTGTTTAGATCCAATTTGAAAATATGTTTATTCATATTATGTTGGTGACTTGGACAAGAGGATATCTACTTCTGGATATTTATTTCCTCTTGCAGGTAGAGATATTAGCTGGATGTTAAATCTTCAAGAAACAATTTTTGTGTCCACTACTGAGGAAGACTATATAATTCGTTCATACGTTTGTAAAGAGGCAATCTGGTGAAGGGTCTACTAGGTGGGATTAATAACATAAATTGAGGCTTATACAATCCCTTAATTTTACCTCCTAGACAATGTGAGAGCATGTCCATGGATTTTGTGGTCGTTTTTCCATAAAGAAGAAAGGGACATCACTGCCTTTGTAGCAGTTGATAGGTTTAGTAAGATTTGCATTATTATGCCTCATATAAAAGAGAATTAAATGAAAATACATGAAAAGCATGTTCTTTGAAAATGTCTAGGAAAATTTTGGGATATCAATGAGTATCATATTAGACAGGGATACTAGATTTATAAGTTCCTTTTGGGCTACAATTTGGGAAAATACGAACACCAAATTGAAGAGATATACAACCTTCCATCCATAAAAAAATGGGAAAACATAAGTAGTGATTGGACATTAGCTAAGATTTGGATGGGTTACAGTAAAAAACATCCAAGTACTTCAGATGAATTACATCAAGAACTCTTAGCCAATAGTAGTCTATACTTATACCAATAATTACCCTTTTTAAACTTGCTTTAGATATTTGGAGAAGAAGGAGTGAAGGAAGACACTACATGAGAAGTATTTGAAATTTGAAAAATTCATTAATAATATTAGGCAAATATATTCACAAGTATTGGAGACATTGAAGATTTCATAAAAAAATTAGAAGGCTTAACATGATCAAAATATAGTTGATAAGATATTCAAGGTGGGAGATAATTTTTTTTTGCATCCAGACAAAGAAAGACTACATGGTCTTGGTAATAAGGTCAAGGCTCTGTGGTTGGGTCCTTTCCAAGTGTTGGATAAAGTCGGTGTTAATGAGTATAGACTAAATTAACCCCATATATGTTAATTTACATAGTATTAACTGTAAATAATGTGAGAATATGTGAGCCTGCAATGACGTGCCTAGAATTTAATAGGAAGGTATTGCCTACCATAGGAAATTTATCATTTTTAGGTTAGGTGAAGTTAGGAAAGGATAGTGATTTATAGAAATATAGAAATATATAAATATAAGTAGCCAAATGAGGTTAGTAAGAACTTTGGTAGGTTTTCTTGAAAGGATAACTTCTAGGGAAAGCCAAATGGTACTCAAGGAGAAGGTAGAGGAAAATTTTCCTCACTCACTTAAGCAAAACTTATGGGAACCAAAATACCCCCTAACTCGTAAGGTATGATACGGAATGGATCGTTATATAATTTTTCATTTATGTTGATACCTTTTAGGTCGAAAAATTAGAGATATTGGATTATAAGGCTGATTCTAATGGTAAGTTATGCTTTGGTGATTTAAATTTGAAAAAAATATAGAGCCTTATTAGAGCATCAAACAACAACTTTTGTGGTCAAACAATTGTGAAGGAATTTCTCAATCTCTCAAATTGATTCTACACATAAATATATTTCTATTTATGCTAATATTACCTCAATTGGATATGAATCTAGCAAGTTATGCCTCCCATGGGTTGACATATCCTTTTGACCACCATGTCACTAAGTGTATGCCATGTTAGGTCCCATTACTCACACATATAGAGGTAATCACATGTATGCTTTGAAGAGTATTCTAGAGGTTTGAAATCCTAATTTACACCAAATTGTGGTTGAAGTATGCAAATACTCTTACCCTAGACCACTATCAAGACATTTTTAAACATTAGGTGCTAGGATAGGCAGTGGTTTCAATCTTATTGTATGGTTTATTGTTCCATAAAGTGAATAGAGAAGCTAGGAGTGACATATTGACATAAAATAGGGGAAGTAGAATATATTTAGTGGTCATAGAAGCCACATTTTCAATTTCAACTCCATATCAAGTGCACTTTATTTGTTTTTTCATTTCATAATTTTGGAGAAAAAAGTAATGCATAGACCTTATCTTCTCACTAGGTTCTTCCCATATTGGATTTTCCTGGGGTCCATGTTATGTTCATTGTGTGGATAAAGTGTTATTTTCTTAGTTTTATTCATTTGGTTTCTTTTAATTTTAGCATTTGCATGATATTATAGTAACATTAAGTTTATATCTTAAACTAAAACACTACATAAAAAATGTTCTAAAATATTATAAAATTTGTTGTGATGAAATGTCCTAGTGGAATATCTAAAATAATTTACAAATAACCAAAGATTAAAAACAAGCACTATGGGGTATTTCCAAATATACTTGGACTTAAAAGACCTGAAAAAATTCCTTATACTAACACATGGATCAATTATAAGGGTTTTCTATAGACCTTTATGTGCGATACAGGTTCCATGAGTAAATTTTTTTCACTTAAAATTTCTCTTGATGTTTAACAATGCTCAAGGTGGGAAACAATGGATTCAAGCCCTAATTAAACCTTCTTAGGGTAAAGCGCCATGAATAACACCTAATAATTGTGAAATAATCCATTTCTGGGGGTCTTTGGCTTAGGATTAGGATATGGGCGATGTTAAGATGTTTTAAACAATGAAATTAGGTCTCATGACCTTTACCATGGTTATGGTAAGGAAACAACAACATAAAGCCTTTAAACATGTTTCAAGGATGTAAATGATAACATTAGGCTCTAAACATAACTTCTCAAGCTTAAGCACCATGACCATATCCACAATCCACCACAAAAGACAATAGATGGGTTTTAAGGACTTTGATAATCATTAAAGAATGAAAACAAATGCCTTACAATTTTATTAAGAATTCTTGAACTCAAAATCTTTAAATGAGTCTTTGAACCAATAGAGGATATTTTTAGTCGGTATTTCCACTCAAGGTGGGATACAATGTCCATGAATGAGGGAAATTTTATGGGATATATTTTTTATATGGGTTAATTTTACATTTTTCTTTTTTGGAAACAAAAATATTTTCCAATTTACAATTTATTTAATTGATTCTCACGAATTTTAAATGATAAATGTATTTTACTCTAAAAGTGGCCAACTTTTCCTAGAAACTATATGAAATTGTTAGAAAATATAAACATTCTTATAGAAATAAATTTTATGGTTGGCATTTTAAGAATTAGTAATATTTAGAAATGTTTGTACACTTAAGGTAAGTATGGATCTTAAAATTCTCCCTAGAAAATAATATGTTTTTTGGATGATAAATGTACTTAGATGCATATGAACACACTTACTTAGGAAATATGGGTACTAAATAATTGATTTGGGAAATATTGATGGGTATAGGGGCCTAGACCATGGTCAAAAAGAAAAAGAAAAAGCCTTACATAGGAAATTTACATTTTGCGGCTCAAGCACCATGAAAAATGCCTACAACCATGACATCTTCCCTCTTTGTGTGATTTTTCACCTTTGAGTGGTATTACAAGTGTCGTTAGATAGTTTTTTATCTAAGGGGATGTGTTTAGAGGCCTATGGCTAAAAGAAAAAAAATTCCTCTACTCAAGGAGGCTTTAGTGCTAAAGATTTCATTTTGAAACATGTCTAGTTAAGAGAGTTTTACATGGTTTTTATTTTATGTAACAATAATGCACACATATTGGTCTATTCATGTGGTTTCTTAATGATTAGATAGAATTATCTTAATTCCTCTAAATGTTGGATGAGTTGGTTTCTTTAGTTTCAACTTCAAATTGAGGAATTAGTTGATTTCTACTCCATAAATAACATCAAACATGTTTTTCCATCTCTTTATTAATATCTTCATTTTGACTAGAGTTTTTAATATGATCCACCCATACTTATAGAACTCATATACAAACTTCATAAGGTATTTATCACATGTATATAAACTCTATATGATATATGTGTGTTTTTGTGTCATTTCATTTTGATAAGAACTCCAAATCCATTTTAAGATTTCGTGAAATTTATTAATTTTCAAAAATATAAACTTAATGGTGATTAATAAGAAATCGCTATTCATTTATTTTTTTACAACTACTTTGAGTGAAAGACAGAGAACCTCCAATGCTGGATGGAAGCAATATATTCCCATGCTTGGGATGTTATCAAGAGGATTATACCAAGATTTTAGAGGCCCCTTAGATGTTACATACAACTATACAAATTTATTTTTAAAATAATGCATCATTAACCTATCAACACAAATATGTGCACTATTAACATATGGATTATACTAGCAGAACCATATTAATTAAATTTTTTGTAAGCATTGATAGGCATCAACCCATAATAAACATCAAAACACCTAGATACATATCATATTACTAAAATTTAAAAATTTATAAAAAATATATTATATTTTAAATTATTATTATTATTTATAAGATGAATTTTTTTCCCAAGAAAAATTCATAATTTCCATTAATATAGAAAATTACATGTAGATGCATTGCATATGCATTTTTGTGATTGTGGTCACACCATATATTTCTACAAAATCCCCAGTGGGGTGTACATCATAGACTGATAAAAGTAATTACAGTAAATACAATAATTTAAGTTCGGTTATCATGTTCATGGTTAAAAAACTGTCAAAAATCAGAGTTGTTGGTCCTCAATATCAGGCTGGTCTATGAAGGGGTGGTGATAGTAGCTATAGTGTTGTTCATCTCTCTACTCTTCTATGTGCCAGAGCCCCCTATGTTGGATCGATGTCACCTTGGAATGATCATCGGAAATATAGTTGTGTTCCCTGTAAATATGAGAACATGAGATGGATGAGAATTGAGCTTTCAAATGCCAGAGATCTTCCAATATAGCCCGAAGTGTGTGCATGTGACATAATGCATATTTATTGAACCAGTTAATGATGATTTTAGACTCTCCAAAGACTTGCAGATGGTGGAATTCATCCTCTAATTCGAACTGAAGAAGGTAGTGCAGTGTAATGAGCTGAGAGAAATTGTTCGTGTCAGGTCCCAGACCCATATTTATTTTATAAAAGTATTGAGGGGTAATGTGTAGGAGGAGGGGTGATCCGTAGGAGGGCACCACCCCCACGGCCAATGGGTTGGGCTGAGCCATCGAAGTAAGCCCAACGTATGCAAAAGTTGATAACTTTGGGGATGATAGTTATGGGTGGTCATGGAGGGTCATCTTCTAGAATTCTAGAATAGATGGATATAATAATTGAAGTGATCAAGTGCCAGTTGGGGATACGGTCCTGGAATATGGAGCCATTCCTAGCCAACCAGATTCCCCAACAGATGAGAAGAGGAAGGTTCCTAGCTTTATGTAGGGAGACAAATTTCCACTAGATTTTCTAAGCCTCCCCTATGTTTAGAGCATGCCACTATAGATTGATGCCTAGATCAGATAGGATGGAAGTCCAAAGAGCAAGGGTGGAGTGGAAATGAATGAACAGATGATCAATTGATTCAGAGTCATTTCAGCAGAGTGTGCACTAAGAGGGACCATGAATAAATCAATTGTCCAGGTTGTCCATAGTGGGAGAAATATAGTTGAGAGTGCACCCCATGAAAATTCTAGTGCGCGGAGGTGCCTTGAGTTTCCATATGAGCTTTCACCACCAAGATTGCCCCTGTGGGAGATGAACCAAATAAATGAGCAGATAGCCTTCCTTTGATGTATATATCCCAGATTTTGAAGGAGCCCAGATTATTTCATCATCCCTCATGCCAATTTAGATGTGACTTTCAGATAGTGCAGTTGTATAAGCCTGCCAAGCTTGATGCATTTTCCCCGGGAGTCCAAGATGATTAGCATATTTACATCCTTGTAAATATGGGGTTGAGGACTAGGGGTCTGCAATCTGTGCAATGAAATGGATGTCGTGTTCTAACAGATGGTTGATGATATCGCGCGATAAGGTGTGTGCATTCCCACTCCCATACCAGGGATAAATTCTAATACGTGCTTGATTCCCAACTCTGGGTCTCCAAGTTAGACCATTTTGAATCTGCGGGAGAGAGGTGATGACAGCCTTCCATATGGTTGAAATGTTCTGATGGCTTCAAGAGGGTTGTCTGATCCAGTCAATGATGTTCATCAGCCAGATGTATTTCATGCAGACCATCTGCATCCAGAGATTTTTGGATGTCTTAATCGTCCATCCCATTTTTGCAGCAAGAGCTTTTGCGAAAATATCCAAATTTTTGATACCCTATCGCCCCCATTTTTTTGGGATAACAATGTTATCCCATTTAATCCATGCAAAATTTTGTCCTTCTCGGTTCCCATTCCATAGAAATTTGTTGCATAATCGTTGTATTCGGTCGATTATGGCTCGAGGTATCCAAGCAAGAGACATCTAGTAAACTAGAGTGGCTTCCAGGATAGATTTGAGGAGGGTTAGATGGCCAACTCGTGATAACCATCCATTGTGCGATATGAAAATCCTCTTTTCTAATTTGGCAATAAGCCAAGTCTAGTCTGCAATGCGATATTCAGAGGGTTTTAGTGTAAACCTGAGATATTTGAGTCCATCCTGAGGATCCAGGGGGGTGAATGGAAATATGTTCAGAGTATTTCTTCTCTCCTGAGGAGTGCATCTATTAATAGTAATGGTTTATTTTAGAGAATTACAAACCATGCCAGATTCAATGATGAATTCTGTAAGGATTGCTGAGAAAGATAAAATGTGACCAATGGAGCCATTGAGTAGAATGAGAACGTTGTCTACAAATAGAAGGTGTGAGAGTGTGCATCCTTCAACTATTTTGATGCCCCGTAGACGACCCTGATTTTTTTCATTCATAATTAGCTAGCTTAAAGCTTCCATTATGAGAAGTAAGAGGAGAGGAGAGAGGGGACAACCTTTTCGAAGTCCTATTTCAGAGTGTAAGAAAGGAGAAGCAGAGCCATTGATGAGTATACTAAATGAGACATTGGTGATGCAGCACATGATCCATTTGATGAAGCTGTAGGGAAAACCCAGGTGGGTGAGTATCATGCGGATGTAGAGCCAATTTGTTTGATCAAAAGCCTTAGTGAGATCCAGTTTTAGTATGATACTTTTGAGCTTCTTCAGTTTAATAGAGTGGAACACCTCTTGTGCAATTCCTATAGCTTCATGAATCTGGCGATGATGGAGGAAGGAAAATTGTTTAGGGGATATGTGGGCAGAGAGGATGGGTTTAATACCGTTGGCAATGATTTTAGCAATGATCTTGTATAAGCAGTTGCACAGGGAGATAGGTCGGAAATCAGAAAAATGTTGGGGATCATCAGATTTGGGAATGAGTGGAATAAAGGTGGAGTTGTAGGCATCAGATAATCTTCCTGTCGTATGACACTCTTCGACCAGATTGCGGATGTCCTATCCCATGATGTCAAAAAAGGCCAAGTAGAATTCAATAGGCTAGCCATCCGATCTAGGGCTCTTATCTTTTTGGAACCATTTAATTGTATCCTGGAGTTCCTGAATGGTGATTGGTCGAGTCAGTTGTTCCTCAGCGTCCTGATCCACAAATCTAGGGAATTACCTTGCCACTCTTATAATTCAGCCACATTAGTGTTGGCAGGGGCCTTGTATAGATTATGGAAATGTTCCACCCCCATGTGAGCCAACTGATGGAAATTATGGGCCTAGTTTTCATTATCATCCTTAAGAGACCAGATGGTGTTAATGGCTTTGCGCCCATTTACGAAATGATGGGAAAATTTGGAGTTCTCATCACCATATTTTAGCCAGATGGCTCTGCTCCGGAGGTGCCAGCTTTCCTCTTGATCCTTAAGTATCCGATTTCGTTATGTTGTAAGCCGAGTGAGTTGTGTCCTAATAGTTACAGTGTTCGACCCATCCAGCAAGGAAGATTCAATCCCATCAATGTCAGATTCAATTTTGAGTAGAGTGTCCTCATCCTTCTTTCTTTTGTCCCTAGCCCATGACTTGGTCAGTTGCTTGATGACATTCATCTTAGCAGCAAATGATGCTAAGGGTGAGGAGCTAGGATCAATGGGGTGGGAGGTCCAATAACTGGAGACAAGTTCAATGTACTTTGGGTAGGCGAGCCAGGTGGCATTGAACTTGAATGGATTGCAAGGCTTCCCACAACTGGGGGCAGGTTCCATATATATGGGGAGATGATAAGATATACCCCCAGATCCCACCCATTGTTGATATGATAACCCAGAGTTGATTAAATATTCGTGGATGAGAAAGTGGTCCAGTCTTCGGGCAATAGAGGCCTCTCCAACCATGTGGTTGCTCCAAGTGGGGTGGATCTAGGGCATAGGGATGTCGACCAAGCGGTGAGTCTCTATGAGATGTGTCATGTCAGTAGCCAGAGGGTCAGACTATTTATAAGATGAATTAATATATATGTTAGACATAAAAAATAAAAATAAAAACATGGAACAATTTCTTAACCATAAAGATTTACCTCCATTTTACCATGGAGATTCTTAATATATAAATAATTTGTTACAATATTATGGAAAAATACAATGCCTTATCAATACTGAGTTCTTTTAAGTGCTACTTTTTTGGAGCTTACAGTAGATTTCAACATAATTATTAAAAAAAATAACATTATATTTTTTAATTATACTATTATTTCATAAATTAAATTTATATTAAAAAAAATATCAATTTTATATATTTATTTTTGTCCTAGTCTAACTTAAAGACGAAATAGTCTAATTAACTAAAATCCGACAATAATATTTCAAGAATTTTTTTTGTTTAAAATGCATTTTTTAATGCATAAATAGATTAGAACCCTGAAAAACCTAGCAATACAATTTCAAGATATTTTTTTGTTTAAAATACAATTTTGAATGCATAAATGGATTTAGAACCGTGAAAGACCCATGAACCACTCAAATTATGCAGATTAATCTAAACTCAACTTTTTAAAAATCTATGTCGCTTTTGATAATTAACCAGAAAAAATATCATTTCATAATTAACTAGATTTAAAAATAAAATAAAAATTCATCTATAAATTAGATAGTATATATACTTAAATAAACATATACTTATTTTTTTAGCAAATAATTATTAAAATAAAACATAACTTAAACATATACAACTTGAGTGGGCCTAATGGTTAAAAGCATGTCTTTCCTCTTAAAAAGTCATGGGTTCAAAACAAGAGGAGGTAGAGTATGTGTGCTTTGCTAGATCTTTTGAATTATGTTAATTAAAATAAAATAATAGATTATATAATATATGTATGTGTGTTACTATAATTTCTAAAAATTCAAAAAGTAATTTTAAGCTTAATAGCTTAATAAATTTTAGTCATCATATTTAATAAGTAAACCAATCCAATTAATTAAAATAAAATAATAAATTATATAATATATATGTATTTGTGTTACTATAATTTTTAAAAAATCTAAAAGTAATTTTAAGTAATAAATTTCAATCATCATCATATTCAATAAGTAAACCAATCCCGTTAAAATTTAAAAAAAAAACAAATGTAAAAACCTAAAAATTAGGCAATACAATTTCACAATTTAAATTCACATTTGTAAAAATCTATGTGAACTTTTCATTAAAATTAACTTTAAAAAATATCATTTCGATCTTTATTTTTTACCTTATATTTTAATAAATGATAAATATACTTAAAATAATTAAAAGAAAATATTTCTTAAACATCTCTTAACATTAACATAAACATCTCTTAACATTAACTTATACCAAATTTACGTAATTAGTTAGTATGTATTATTATTATTCATTTTTGTAACAATAAAAAAATATAAAACTTTATAAAATAAAGTTTAAAATTATACATAAATTACAATAATAAGTGTCACCCTTTCATGTACAAAATTTTAATTATAAAATAAATATAAAACTTTAATTATAAATAAAAACGTCTTAATTGTAAATTTTAATAATCAATTATAATAACGATATAATGCCGACAGTGCATGTTCTCGTTCCACTCATTTCAGATTACGTTCGTATATAAAAGCCTATTAGGTGTACGGAGCCCATTCCACGCCTTTCATAAATCGAGTAGGTTGATGACGCTTTCAAAAAATCCATATTTAATCCCGATGCCTACGCTTTTGAATTTGAATTCGGAGGTTTTGATAATTATATTATTTGTTTGCGATAACACTGATTCAATGACTCGGGAAAAAATAAGAAACCAGACGCATAAATTTGTACTTTTCACCATTATTAAATTATTATATTAAAGTAGGATGTTTATTTGCGTTTACTCAGCAAAATTGATTATTTTTAATTTTTATTGTTTAGTTTAGTGTAAAGTAAGAAGTTTATTTGCGTTTACTCAGCAAAATTGTATTAAAATTTAAACTCATCTATATTTTGAGGTGAGATATTTTGCATTATGTGAAATGAAGATTATAAAGATACAAATTTTTGTGTTATTAATTTTTTTGAAATGAAATTATATGAATAGTATAAGTTTAAAGATTTGAAGTTCTTAAGACTTTGTTTAACTGAAATAGTATAAAAATAAGTTATGCGAGATGTTGACATATATAAATAGGTTATCCGAGACATTGACATATATTAATCCCGCAAACAAAAAAACCAATAAATCATAATTTCTATAACGTAGAATCGCTAAGCATCAGTGACCCTTGGTCATTACTCTCATTTTAGAGAGTAAAATGTTTGGCCAATGAGTCATAAGATCTATTGTACCTCCCTATACTAGCAATATTAAAATGATATTTAGCTTTATATAAACTTCATACTATAATGGATAAAATAATAATGGATACCTAAATATAACTAGAACCACAGCCCCTTTTATTGTGAGCTAGCCTGGGAAATACCCATTCTTGAAGACGTTTTTTCGAAAATATTTAATTTTAAATTTTACAATTTAATATTGATATTTTTCAATTTGAACCACTCTTCTAAATATTTAATCAAATAAAAATTTAAATAAATTTAAATAAAATGGAAAGATAATCAGAAAAAGTCAAAGTCAACCCCGGGAAAACAGTTCGCGTGCACTTCCGGGACTCACAATACAGAAGCAGCGCTGAATCCAGCCATCAAATTAGAAAAGGGATGCGCGCTGAACTTTGCAAGGCCCAGCAATATAGGAGCAGCAAGGAAGACCATTGAGCTCATGCCCTGCGCTGTGATGGCTATGAATATAAAGCAATTAATCAGAAGCATGCTACTTACCTTCACTATATGTACCTGTCTGCACCTCTCAGCCGGGCAACAGATAAATAATATCAGACAGGTTGCCAATGGGTACCGTTGTGGGAATTATAGCCAGTATGCAAATGGTAGCCTCTTTCAGCTTCATCTAAACCAGGTTTTGGCATCATTGGTGAACAGCGTTTCTGCTAGTGGATTCAATACCTCTAGTGTTGAGGGGCAAAACAGCAATAGTACTGTTTATGGGCTTCTCCAGTGCAGGGGAGATTTAAATTCCCCTGACTGCCAACTGTGCGCATCCTGGATAACAGAAAAGCTTATTGAGAAATGTCAAAACAGTACTTCCGGATTCATCCAACTAGATGGCTGCTTCTTACGTTATGACAATCATTACTTTTACAATTATAGTGAGGGTATCAAGCCTTATGGTAGTGTTTGCAACTCGAATATCAGTGACCGGCCAGAGACGTTCGAGTCTGCTGTTTTAAAGGTGCTCTCAAATATTACTGAAAGAGCGGTGCGGAGTCCCAACCTTTTTGCTGCAGATGTAGTCGAAGAGTATTCTTCGGCTTCGCAGCTAATCTACAGCTTAGCCCAGTGCTGGAGAGATCTGTCGCAAGCTAGCTGCCAGTCTTGCTTATCCGCTCTCTCAAATATGACATCTACATCTACCAATCAATCAAATACATGGGGATGCAAAATCGGATCAACAGGAGCACACTTCTATGCCATGGGCTGCCATTTGCGTTACGAGCTTTATTCGTTTTTCTATGCTCCCACGCCTTCGCCGCCGCCGCCTCTATTACCCGGTATCCTCCTTCACATGGTTTAGATTCTACAATGATGAGGACTAGACTAGTTTTGTACATTTTGGTGAAATTAAACATGCCCAATTTGATGCTAACACTAGTTCCTGTGCAGATGGCACTCATGCTCCTATCCCCATGTCACCGGCTGCATCATCCGGTAACAAGAAATTAGCTGTATTTGTGCATTTTGGTGAAATTATAGATTGCCACTTCAATGATGAGGCTTTGTGTGAAAAATGGCAGAACGAAAAAACCTTAATGTGCTTGCGATAACTCTGGGCGCAGTAGCCGCTTCGGTTGGATTAATTGCAGCCATATGCCTATTTCGTTTTCGCCCAAAACATTCGGAACCGATTTCTCCAACCAGAGGTTCCAAAATTGTTCAATCATTCATTGTGCACCTTATTAGCTTGTACGTGGTGAACTCTTCGCCCATTTCATTACGTAATTGCTTTCGCAGGTGAGGAAGGAGAAGTTAGCTTATCGCCTCCCATCGCGAATCTGGAACTGATTTTCAAATACGATACTCTAAGGCAGGCTACCTCCGATTTTAAAGCAGAAAACAAACTTGGTGAAGGGGGGTTTGGATCCGTCTTCAAGGTAAGCGCCTAGGATCATTGCCTTCCATTGAATTACACCCTTGTTGGTAGCTGGTCAAGTCAGTTATAATGGAGAACAAAAATAAATTTTGGATTTCTTTGATCTTCAGGGGGTTCTACCTGATGGTAGGGAGGTTGCAATTAAACGGCTGAATATAGGTTCTAGGCAAGGAGACAATCAATTTCTGAATGAGGCAAATCTTATAACTCGTGTTCAGCACAGGAATCTAGTGAAATTACTTGGTTGCTCTGTTGAAAGATCAGAAAGGCTGCTAGTTTACGAATACCTCCACAACAGTAGTCTCGACAAGATTATATTCGGTTTGTTCTCGCTTCCTCTTTAACTCTTAATCTCTGCTTGAATTCTCGAATTGTTCGAGTGTGTGCACGTAGCTTGCTAATTCTTTTACTGTCTCTGAATTTTTTACTGTCCGTGATGCAATAATTGTAGATACAACAAAACGCCATTTACTTAAGTGGAGAGAGAGATATGAAATCATAGTTGGGACTGCGCATGGGCTTGCCTATCTTCATGAGGAATCTGAGATTCGAATCATCCACAGAGATATCAAAGCCAGCAATATTTTACTAGACAACAAATACCGACCCAAAATAGCAGACTTTGGCTTAGCCAAGCTATTTGCAGAAGATGAAAGCCATGTTAGCACTAGAGTTGCAGGAACTTTGTAATATTTCTCTCTACACTTAAATCTCCTGATGTCCCAAACTGTATTTAATTAATTACAGGATGCGGACCTATTACAACTCATATATATGAGAAAGGATCGTATAATTTTAAGAGAGTTAAGATATGGAGATTTGATGGTGCATAACATTGTGCAGTGGTTACATGGCGCCTGAGTCCTTCCGCGGACAGTTGACAGAGAAAGCAGACGTATTCAGCTTTGGAGTGCTTTTAATCGAGATTATTAGCGGAAAAAGGAACCAGAGTCTGTTTCAACACATGGAGTTGCTCATTGAAGCTGTATGACTCTTGAGGATCTTATTTTTGAAGTAGAAATTTTCTAAAATGTCATTGAATTATGATTTCTTGGAAACTAATGCTTTACGTTTTGTCAATATTGGTCAAATTACCAGACATGGAGACTGTATAACGCAGAGAGAGCATTAGAAGTTATGGATCCCACATTGGAGGGCAGTTACTCGTGGGAAGAAGGGATTAGAGTGATTAAAATTGGTCTTCTGTGCACTCAAGCAGGCGCAACGTTGAGGCCTTCAATGCCCCAGGTGGTGTCGATGCTGACAGGTGAGCAACAACATATTCCTTCGCCCACAAGGCCTGCTTTCGTAGATGAGCAGAGTGTATTGGCCGCACCCGACGAAGCTGAACGTGCTACAGTTGCACCTCGTGAAGACCCTAACAACAGGTCTAGCAACAGTCGGTCGTTGGTTGAAGTACCTTCTTATTGCAGCACAGCTTTGAATGTTCGTTCTGCAAGCGGTAATCTTTGGCGATCGTTCTGCAAGCGGTAATTTTTGGCGAGCCTTATTTCAGCTGCCATAGGCCCATTAATGCGGCCAGGCAGCTGATGCCCGACGAGCCAAGGTGAAAATAAGGCGTTATTATACTTATCTCCATTGATTAGATTGTACTAAGCGTTTCTAATGCTCATGAGATATTGTTTTGGTCGTTTTGACACAATTAAGCACGTCAAACATTCTATTTGGTTTCGTAGACTATGATGAGTCAGAGAGTTTCATAATATACTGAGTCATTATAGGATGTGTTGTTTGACTATCTAGGATTAGGGTTGATTATGTTTATTGTATTTTTTTTAATAGTTTTCAAGATATTTTGAACCGATTTATAATTGGTGAAATTAGCGGTTTTCAAGATTTGTTTTTGTTACTTTCGAAATAATTTAAAATTTTCAAATATTAAACAATATTGTTTTGGCTATTTTAAAATATTAATTCACTTGAAAATCATTTTGAAGACTGAACTTCTTCATGTCATTCTACTTCTTCAGTGTTTTATTTGGCATGTGGATATATTGCCCCTTTCAATAATTTGAAGGGATAGTTATATGATTTGCTAAAGATTGTTACACTTTTTATATCTTATTTATTATATTTTTTTGGAGTTGTTTTAAAGGATTATTTACTTTTAACATGTTTTACTCATGGTTTGTAGAAAGTATTTATTTGAAATACTCTTTTTTTTTTGTTATATATTTGTAAAGATTAATTGAAGATTTTAAGCATTTGTAGATTTAGAAACACTTTTCTTTATTAATAAAATTATCTCTCACTTAATTACTATATATATCATATGAAAACTTAATTTACAAAAAAAAAAAAACACATTTAAGATTATTTACTCTTAACATGTTTTATTCATGGTTTGTAGAAAGTTTTACTTGAAATAACCATATCTCTTTATTATATATTAGTAAAGATTAATTGAAGATCTCAAGTATCTTTAAATTTAGAAAACATTTCTCTTTATTAATGGAATTATCTCTCACTTAATCACTATCTATATAACATGAAAACCAAATTTAAAAAAAAAAAAAACACACTCTATATTAAAATTATTTAATTAATAAAATTTCATTATAAAATTATGCATTTTAATTTGAATAAATATATTTGGGTTTAACAATATATTCTATAATAATATAATAAGATAAACTTCATTCCACATATGAACTAAACAAAAAATTGCTTTATATTTTACATAATCTTGCCAACAAAAAATTGCTTTCTATTTTACATAATCTTGCCAACATAAAAGTCTACATATTGGTTTAGCCAAGTAAAACTTATGCTCAACTCAAACACATTATAATATAAAAAAAAATCCTGATATGAAATCCATGGACTACACCTCTACCTTTGCAGAGGTATGTTTGATCCACACAATCACTATTTCGATTAATTTAGTGAAAATGATTCATAACTACCCCTGACAACCTTCCTTAATTTAGTGAGAATCATTCGGGTCCACCATAGCATTTCATTACACATGGATAATCTTTTCCATTAACTTGGCAAGCCCATTGTTTGACACTTGCTATTTCTGGCAGCTCCAATCGACCTTGGTGGCCATCAACATCTCGACCACCAATTATCAAGAAATCCAACAAGTAAAAATGTCTACCTTCTTTTTAATGATGAAGCATCATCATACTTCATACTTAATCGATTTGGCCTTCATACTTCATCTGCCTCTTCTACTTAATCGATTTGGTCTTTGCCGCATTCCAAGCTCTTTCGATCTCCACTCAATCCACTGCAAAATGTCTCCAAATTGTTTCTCCGTAAAACTTCTTTGCTAAGATCTCCGCCATGATGTGTTTATGCACTGACATTTGGTTCATTTACATTGATTCATGTGCAACTATTTTTCTATTATCAGATGACTAAATAAACACATCCAATGACACTTTCATATCTCAGGGTGGATATTAGGTGTGACTGGAATTTATTCCAACTAGTGCTTCACTTCTTAATCCGCCAACAAAAATCATGAATTTGTATCCCTAAATTGATACGTCGTCCGCCACAATAACAATGGGGTGCTTGCAAGTACTTTCACATAGTTGTGTGCTAGGTCCATCAAGTAAATCCTCGGCTATACATATTTGTATCAATCTGTCCACAGCAAATTCTTCACATTATGGAAACATTGCCCAATGTGGAAAAAAACAAAAAGAACAATTCTTCAAATTAAAATGAAGGAAATGATCAAAACTCCATTCTAAGCACTTTTAGAGTTCTGCATCAACACCAATGTAAGTAGCTGAAAAATCTAGAGCCACGATTTTCATTTGATATAATGAGAGTTGCCAGTCATTTAGAGTCGTTGTGCAAATGATGGCTGCAACGAACACATTTATAGCCAACAACAAGCCTTAAAACTCACGGGCAATTTCTCTGCCAATATCCTCTATATTATTGTCAAGAACTTGGATGCCTCCAAAAAACCAAATCGCAAAATAACTCCCAGGCTTCTTCAGTGGACAAAGGTAGTATCTCACTACCGTATTTGCCTATGCTCGGATTTACAATTCTCAAATTCATCCATTTCTCAGCACCTTTGGATGGAGAATGAACAGCATGACCAGTTTACTCTTTGACTGCTTAACGAAACTTTTGACAACTGGTTCAAATTTGGAGGCTTCCAATTCCCAAATTCATCCATTTCTCGGCACCTTTGGCTGGAAGATGAACAACATGACCAGTTTACTCTTTGACTTCTTGACGAAACTTTGGACATCTCGTTCAAATTTGGAAGCTTCCTCGTCTTCCCAACACACAACGATTCCCGCAGCACCTCTAGGAATACACCAATTAACAGTCACAAATATCATAACCTCGCTATTAAGCTATGGACACTAAGAACTTGATTTATCTCTACCAAACCATTATTTTCACTCTAATACTAGGATTACTAAATACCCATATAATGGCAGTATCTTTTTTTTTACGTAGAAAATAACGCTACACTTTATATTGATAAAAGGTAGCACGTAAATCATGGAAGTTGTTTTTGTTCCATTCTTACAAAATTCATAAACCTAAGTGTTCAACATAATATAACCACAAACAACATTTAGAGACAATTACTTCATAGGACTATTAAACTATGCTACTCGAAAAGTCTTTTGCATCTCTATGAAATAAAGATATTAAAAGAATGTTTTTGTCCTAAATACTATTCTATTTCTATTCCAACATATCCATTTTAGCCTCTTTGCATTTTATTTTTCTTTTCTATCTCACTTTTCCTTTGGGTCTCTTATGAGTAATTAATTGTACTTGCATTGATCAATAGATCATGGTCAAAAGATGAGAAATAAAACTTACCCATCTCCCTATCAATGCATCTCTTTGAAAGCATATGAGTTGAGATAAAATATCACTGTTCACATATATCATTAATCACAGAGATTACACATAGATATATACATGAAGTATAGTCTCAAGATAGGGAAACTATCTTGGATGAAAAATAAGTTGGTTGAGAGAATATCTCAACCACACACCAAACAAGGAACCTGTAGTTAGATAACATCTGTGGACTAGGAACATACTATATACATCAAAATTCACAATTGAAGACAAGTAGGAATTACATATTCCAACACACCCTCTTAATGACTACTTCTCTCAATATCTATCTGAAAAATATACATCTTGCCCTGTTTTGTATCTTGTTCATGTTGTTCTCGATGTCCATATAAAGGAACAACCATCTACTGAAATGCATGTGTTCCCAACCACTGCAACCACCAGTCTACTAGGAAGTCCTTCACATGCATGGTTCATCCAACCTCTCAATGAACTCCCCTAGATATAAAATTTCACCTCATGGAGACTAAAACCAATATGGCTATGGCCGACCCAAGTGTATCCATCCCGCATGACACACTCTTCCAGGGTGTTAAAACTCTCTAATAGAGGGAACACATAACAAAGGGGTATGTATGCCTCTATGGGTCTTACAACACATATAAACAATAAATGACATGTAGACTTGCTCTAATTACAAATTGTGACTCATACTCTACCATGGTTATGAGTCTATTCTACAAACATAAACAAACTTTGACTACATCATTCATATGCTAGAACACACCACTACTTTGGCTTTGTACTTTGAGTCTTTGGCATCTTCATTTTTGACTTTAGCATGCTGGTCTGCAAATTCTAGTTGTGGTCAAACATAAGAAAAGGATATGTCGACGTCCCATATAAAGGAGCAACCATCCACTGGAATGCGTGGGTACCAACTGCTGCAACTGCTAGTCTCGTACGATGTCCTTTGCATACACGGTTACGTCAACCATTATCACTGAATACATGTACCTGTATCTACAAATGCCCCTCCAACATGGGTTTTATCGGATGACCCGTAGCCATGCCCTTCCTTCATCGGTGAACTCTCGCCAACAGTAGATATATCTTAGATCTCTTCGGAAAACTTTTACCGGATCCCTTCATTGGCGACCTTTCACCGGATCTCTTCATCGGCAACCTTGCACTGGATTTCTTCATCAGAAACCTTTCACTGGATTTCTTCATCAAAGACCTTGCACCGTATTTCTTCATCAACGACCTTTCACTGAATCTCTTCATTAGTGGCCGAACACTAGCGCAGAGCTGTTTCCAGTACACTTCACTGTTACATGTGGTTTCTAGCTAACCACAAACCGACACTGCAAAATGGTTTTTGGCTAACCACGAACCTATTATTACAAAGTGGTTTTGAGATTACCACGAACTTTTACGGCGATACACATGCCCTACAAGGCTTACAACACAACTCCAACTCTTGGAGTTACCAAATACATATAATGACCACTACAAAACCATCCTAGACTTTCTTACCATTCAACTGTGTGATTCATCATCAAGAGTCTATTCAAAGAAACTCACAGAAAAAACTCACACAAACATCATTGTCCATTCTCCTCCAATTTCTGATGCTACCATTTTCAGTGTCATGTCTTCATCATATCTAGTAGTAAATCATTCCTGCAAATAAATTTGTCTATTGTTGGAATGGCCAATTCCAACAAAGACTCTCACTCGTGACAATAGTTGGCCAAACTAAATGTCACAACAATACAACATTTAATTCTTTTAACATGATTTACATGAATTCATTTACATGTTAAGTTGATCGAGCTCGACATGAAAACTAAAGAATTCAGGAAGACAATTTGTTCATCAAAGAAAATATGTTGGAGGTTTCGGTTTCATATTCACCCTCTCTCCTCCCTTAGACACAAATGCTGCAAAAAATGTTGCCATTAGCTCCATCAGCTGCAACTCACCACTCTTTTGCAGCAATTCACCAGAGACCACTCTGCTATACGAACAAAGGCACGTCCAAGCAGCTCACCCTACTGCCCTCGGCCACTGCAAAAAATATGTTGTAACACTTTACTAATGCACCACAAGACCATGATAACAATGCATTCAACCTACAACTTCTAGGTTTATCAAACAATAAAATTTTAGAATGAACCTATTAAATCACGCAGGTAGCAACACCAGATTATTGCTATCCAAAATCTCCTTGATACAACGAACGTGAAGAATACCATGGACATAATGCCAACCAACTAGCAGATCCTTCGAACTCTCGGCTCTGCGATTCCTTGAAGAATTCGATAAGACTATGGCCACCACGCTGCCACGTGAACACCACTTAACATATACAGCCTCCGTATGCCGAGTTTATACAAATACTCGATATGAGATCTAAAATCCTTCGACTACTAATTTGACATTTTGTTTGGACAAGAGACCCGAGTTTATTTGCACAGCAAGAAACCACATCTATAACAACATCTGTGTGCATTTGTTAATGTTGAAGGTGCGTGTTCCATCCATGGGCACTGACATCTTCCCAGAACACCACCGTAGTTGGGATCATTGTGGGCTTCCGCTGCGTAGGCTCACGATCTGCAGTCTACACTTCTGCTACGCCAACCTGATCTGCCTCTACACGTAGAACAGATTTTCTGCTACACCATGGCAGCTACCCCATAAAACACAAGATCTGATTCGATCCTCACAGATACATTGTATGTAGCAAACCTGCAACTATTCACCAACACTTCTTTACACAGGGACGACTTCTTCTCACCATGCAAACTTAACCTCTACAACAAACAACAAATAGTAATCATCATTTGTTCGATCCTTCCACACCCAGCACTATGACGCTAGCACCTCCTATGAGGTCACGCCACGAGGTAGTTGTTCTTGAGGGAATTGAAAACTTGAGAAGTCAGAGTTCAATCATTTTTATTCTTGCTGAGCTCAAACACTGCCATGATGGTAGTAATGAAATGGTAAAAGAGCTCCATTCTGGCACTGCCCTTTTCAAATCTCCAATTCCTTTAACCCTCGATGTTCAGATATCCACACAGTTGTGACCTCAAAACCAATCAATCAGTCGAGGGGAAACGAGGGAAATGTGAATCAAAAGAGAGCGCGGGTGGATCTACGCAGAGAATTGAAACCATTGCGGCTCACCAAAAAACGATTCTCCATCCAAGTCAGTGCACCACGCTACCAACACTCTAACCCTCTGCTGACAGCACATTAAAAACATCATTCGAGGACTCGACCCTTCTCAGTGGCCTCGTCCACCCTCTCGCCATACAACAACGAAGCACTCCAAATATCAATGATCCTATCACAAGGAAACATCTGCTGCACATATCAGTACTTTTGATCTGCACCAGCACGTTCGTTGACATTCGACTTCTCTGAGTAGCCTCATTAAAATAGCAGTAATTACAAGTCGGTGTTGGAAAACTCACAATATCACAACATATCACGATCCACTACCAAACTTCCACTGCAATTGACAAATCGTACCCCCTATCTCAGATCAAGTTGGTCCACCTACGCCAACTTGACCCTTTATCGTTGTGGGTAGCCAACGACTCCATGCTCAGTCTACACCAGTTCGTAGCTCTCCCATGTCTAATCACCCGAAAGAGATATTAAGGTATGTGCTCTCCAATAGCACTAGCAACTCTCCAAATCAGTCACTCTTAAAACACAAAATAGACAGTCTCCATAGTGCACCAGTCACTGGTCGGATTGGCACTATGCAAATAAAAAAAAATTCAAAGATTCAACACGGTCGCAGATCTCCTCAGTTTGCAAATAGGTCCATATACCGTAGACATACTCAACAAGCATCATCTCTAGTCAGACCAGTCTCCAATGTGGACGCCCTCTTCTCTTCGACTCTTTATTACTCTCGATGCCAAACGACTCGATCCCACAACTTTTCCATGCTCTCTCCCCCACATAGCAGCAAAAAATGATGGGAAAACAAATTAAAGACAAAGGGGCCAAAGCTGAGGCCCAAACGAGCTCTGATATCCTAATGGTTTAAGATATTAGCAAAGGCGCCACTCAAATACTCTTTCCCATCGCCACAAGAATCCCAACAGTCAAACGGTGCCTCTGCACACATAACAGACAACGAGTTTCTACAGCATTCAATTCGAATGGACGAACTAAACAAAAAACTAAACCAAAAATATATATATATATATATATATATACTCTCTCTTATATTTCCTTCAGCCCAGGAGGGGCCGAGGTTCAGGCCCGTGTGGGCTTATACCAAGATAAAATATCATTGTTCACATATATCATTAATCACAGAGATTACACATAGATATATACATGAAGTATAGTCTCAAGATAGGGAAACTATCTTGGACACACAATAAGTTAGTTGAGAGAATATCTCAACCACACACAAAACAAGGAACCTAGATTTAGCTAACACCTATGGACTAGGAACGGACTCTATACATTGAAAGTCACAACTGAAGAAAAGTAGAAATTACATATTCCAACAAGTTTCCAATTATGTTCTCTATATGTATGATCAAAATTTACTCTGTGAAAGGTTCTTACCAGAGGTTTGATGCCAACCATCCAGTTTTTAATACAGGCAAGTTTAAGACACTATTTCACTTGAGCCATTCAATAATTCCTTTCTTGTCACCCAAAATCTTTATCTAATCAATACCTAGCCATTTGGCCACAATTAACACGCTCCGTAAGGCAACAACTTCTGTTCTGTTGTTTGTGCCCATTCTGCCTTTCCACCAGAAATGGTGGAATTTTGTAGCCTCTATAATGATCGTAGCTCCACAACCACATACTCATCTTAAACTAACCCCATCGCAAAACCCCACTGGAAATGATTTCCATAGGTCCACTTCTCTAAAAGATCTATAGCCTTTGATTGGCGGTCTCAGTCCTATTTCATTGAAAAAGGTCACATTCTTTATAATGTCCTCGTGTACCCCTATGTCTTTCTACTCAAAGATAATAACATTGTGTCTCCTCCAAATAGCCCATATAATACATAGCGAGGGTTCTTGAACTTCTTCTCGTTGATCCATGTTCTATTACCCAAAGTTAATGTGGAAAGGGTTAAAGTGTCCCATCACCCCTTTCCAAATTTTCTTTGCATAAGGACATTCCATGAATAAATGATTAATCTCCTCCTCCGTTTTCCTATATAAGATTCATATGCCTGGACCAAAAACTTATCTATTTTGTAGGTTCTCCCAAGTAAAAATGTGATTATCTATAGCTAGCCACCCAAAGTATTTGATTTTATTCGATACCTTCCACTTCCAAATGACTAGAAACATATAGAAATATTTGGTTCCCTTTCCATAATATGTAGATTCATATAAAAATATTTCACTGTTGGGAATCGTTTCCTAAAGGAATCTACTTAGATCATATGATCCTCCTGATTATTAAGAGAAATCCATATATTCCTAAGACATGTGATGTACTCCTCCCATTCCTCCCCATTTTCAGCATATAATCCCAACTCCTTTGCATTTAACCATGTCTGCCCATCCATATAAATAATTGGTGATGTTTATAGCCACTTTTTTTTAGGATCTCACTTGTCATTTGGAAAAATTAACAAAAAGCCTATTTGGACAAATTTACAAATAACCTTTTAACTTTTTAGTAAGCTATATTTTTCATAAAAACCATGGAAAAAACATGAATTCTCACAAACAAGAAACCCAAAATTAACAAGTAACTTGAGAACCACTCTAACAAAAATCGTTTATAAACACATTAGTGTTTACCATATTTAACGAGAATTGAATTTCATTCTTATTCTTCTGAAACTGATGTTTTAATTATTTTATTTATGTCTATGTAAGCGTTGCTGTTAATAGAGATACTGATCCAACTTTTATTAGTATATATATTTGAAAGGATTTCCTATAATTATGTAAATATGTTATTATTACTTACAAGGCATTAATTTTCATATTGTGGATTCGTTGTCCATGTCCTTATGTAGTAGTGATGTTTTTGAATATTAAACAGTGGATTATGTCGGTCCTTTCCTACACTCTCATTGTTTGGGGACTTTTGAGCTTTTGATGGATTCCATGATATATTCCATAATATCTTTTAAGGAAGAAAGTGCCTAGAATTTTATCGTATTAAACCATTATAATTGGTTACGCGACTTGGAAATAATTAACCTTCAAGCTCCAATGGGGCTGTGTAAATTTATATTCCATAATATTTTTAAGGAAGCAACTTCGAGGAATTTTATTGTATTAAACCATTATAAATGGTTACGTGAGTTTGAAATAATTTGGGCGTTGGGTTGTTTATTAGGTATTAAAGTTTATGTATCGCATGTCACGATGTTTAGTGTGTAATAATTTGAGTGTTTAGTGTGTAATAGTAGTAAAGAAAATTTAATTATGGTATATATTTTTATTATATATATATATAATAATTAAAAAGTAAATGAAATTTTAATTTTTTATTTCTTTCGTTATAGTTTAAAAAATTTAGTTAGATAATCAACCAAATTTTTTTAAGGAATTGGGATCCGTTTCCTTTTATTTAGAGGAATATTTTATAGCTAATATGATTGCATTTTCATCCAATACCTCAAATAAATCTATATTTTTAGTAATAGAGTTTGAGGGAGCATTGTAACTTTACATTTCTATTTAAGAGTTTTATCCATTACTAAAAAATAATATTGCATAATATTGTTATACACTCCAAGTTGTAAATTGATCTACCCATCCTTTATATATATAGGATTTCCTTCACATTGCATGGAAATTTGTCTTCCTTGGGGCTTATATTATCCTAAGGGCGCATGTTAAAATTGGCTTTAAGTTGTGAGTTATTCTCTCAGCCATAGCTTCTCATACCTTGGTGGTCACTAACTTTAAAATTAGTATTAGAGATAAAAACAATATGAGAGTTCAAATAATGTTAAAATTCATACTCTAGAAAACCACAATTGGAGAAAAAATAACCAACAATATATTTGTTATTATCTTATGGCTTAAAATCAACTATTCCTTAGACTTAAAAGTAGCGAAGCTTATTAACATCATATCCTAGACAAGTGCACTCCCTAATTTAGGCTCATTCAAATGGAGAATCCCAAATCCTTTTAAAGGATTCATCACATGGAATTCATGGTATTTAATACCATGGGCCACCAAAACCATGTTGACTATGGATCTAACAACTTTGAATCTTTCATGAGTTAAGTTTACCCTAACATTCCCCCTTTCAACTTGACCAAGGAAATCCACATGCTCTCCTCCATTATTTGACTATGTCTTATCCAAGAATTAATCATCAAAGGCACACATACCTATCTATGTCTTACAGTCATATGCACATAACATGTAATTTAGAGATTTCGTCTCAAAAGTATTTTTTTCTTTTTTTTTGTTATTGCTATCCAACACTTATGTTTCCATTCTCTTAAGTATATACACTTTTTTGCACCAGGTTCTCCTCGCACTAGATCTTGATTATGTGGTCACATATCACCCTATTATACCTCTATTTCATCTTAGGAAATAATCATATATGTAAGCCACTAAAACCATCTTCATTGTGGACCTAACAACTTTACCACTTTCAAGAGTCAAGTTTACCCTAACATTCTTGCTTTAAACTTTACCAATAAAATTAACATGCTCTCCTCTACTATAGAATGTGTCTACTCTAAGAATTTATCATAAGGGGCACACATTCCTAACTATGTCTTACAACTGCATGCCCATATACATATAATTTACAAATTTCATCTTGAAAGTAAATTTTCCTTTTTTTTTATTGCGATCCAACACTTATGTTGTCATTCTCTCACATTTGCACACTTGTTCACACCAAGTTCTCTTCTCACCAGATCTGGATAGTGTGCTTGCATCTCACCCTATTGGAACTTTATTTCTTCTCAAGCAATCATCATATATATGGGTCAAATCCTAGTTGGGATTCTCCATGTTAGCTTCAACCTCAACATACAATGTGTTGACAGTTGTAATCATCATCTCCTTCTACAAACAATGTTTCATCGAATACAACAAAAACACATGAAGCACATGTTTTCTACAATGAAATACCCAAAACTATGAAAAACCACCTAATAGATCATTCGTGGCCAAAAGGAAAATTATAATCAAGTCTTCATGCCTTCAAATAGATTAGATTACGTAATAATACTATGGGTTATCAAGAAATGGAGCCCAAAAATCACCAATGGTAAATTTACTCTATGACCATGTTATGTTTATCAAAACTACCCTAACAATCCCCCCTTAAACTTGACTCGGGGAGACTAACCTACTATGAAACTCATTGTTGATGTCCATATAAAAATGTTACCATCCATCCAAATACATGGGTAACCAACCACTGTATTGGCCACTTTTATAGGATACATTTTATTATACATGGTTCATCAACCATCTCACATTTGTCATTCAAGCTACCATACAAGTACACCTTCCACCCTTACACCTATCCAGGGGGGTCCATTCCACAACTTTATCATCCATAACTCTATGCATCATTGCACTCCAATATGTATGCCTAAATAACAATTCTCACAAAAAGTAAGCATCAAGCTAACATACAAGAACACTTGCCATCATTGTACCTACTCAAGTGGTCCATTCAACAACTTGAGAGATAATGTGCTATCACGCTACATGTACACCTAAAAAAAAACTCTTAAAACTACCTTGGGGAATACAACTTTCCTACAACTAGGATTTACAACCTGGACCAGAAACATTTAGGGCATTCATGCGCAACTGCAACCCTCCATAACACACTAGCTCCTTCAACAAACCCAAACACCATTTAATCCATCTACATTCTCTCGTCGATGCAGCTACCTAACCTCTCTCTTACTATATGTCCTTCCAATTTTAATTAATATCTTGATATGTGGTCTTCCAACACCATTTTCACTCACCAAATACATGGTATTTATCATTGCCCTAGCTCTCAAAATTTAACTTACATAGATCCATCCCAATGACCGTTAAACCATTTTTCTCAACTATCGGTTCTTCGAATACAACATCTCAATAGGGCCATTACTCTTGCTTTTGGTTTATAAACATTGTTTGCACTCTGAGATTCTTTCATATGACCAATGGCATTGTCCTCTGAAGCATCTTGTAAGAAAATAACTATTACGACATCAACATCATGAAACTGTGTATGTTTAAATTCTAGTAAAGCACGCCTTTCATGATGTTAATGCTATGGGCTATTAGGTGATTCATAGCTTCTCATATGTTAGTGGCCAGTAATACCTTGAAAATTCGTCTTCCTTGAAGCTAATATTCTCCTTACAAGGACCTAATAAATTAGATTTAAACTAAATATCAAATTATGTGATATTTTGTTATCCTTAGCTTCTCATACCTTCGAGGTCACAAACTTCACAACCTCTATTCTACCGTATATAACCTTCAACGTTTATTATTTTTTATCAAAGTTCCATAGGTTCTTTTTTAGCCATATCATTTTAGGATACCATCTAATTTTTTGATACTAACTTTGTACTATCTGCATGCACCAATAAAATTCAAGTTTGCAACACCTTCCTTGTAGTTAAAAGATTGCATTTTTATAATGTAGTTTTGTGATGCTTGCTGATCCCCCCAACTCGTCTCAATGCCAGTTGATGGAAACAAAGTTAGACCATCAATATTCTTTAATGCCCCCTCGTTTCATGGTGATAAGGAGAGGTACGGAAAGGACTTACATGAGGATTTTTCAAGTTGCTCGTCCATGTAAAGACTATATCTTTAATTTATTTTTGAGTTAAAGTTACGTAGCTGAAAATTATGATAGTTTAGATGTGTTATCTTGCCTCATAATCATTTCCTAGAGGTTATTGGTTGATCCATGAGATTTCACATCATTTCCTAGAGGTAGACGGCATATATGGACAGAAAGCATACATTGAAATTAATGATAGATTGTTTATAATTATTTGCATTGGATTAACTAGAGCTTTTATTTATATATGATTTGTAATAAGGGCTTGTGTATTCTTGTGAAAAAAAAAGGGCTTGTGTATTAACAAATCGCTTTTTCGAAATATTTCTTCACCTTTCAAATTTGTAATGTGAAATTATTCCGTATTTTCTTCGGTCACAAGATTAGTTATTTTCTTTCACTCTAATAAACGATTCCCTTTACCTAAAACGTTTATTTGTGTTAGTCTCTTTACCTATATGGCTATTCTATACTATTGTTAAATGATTAATCAACACTTATTAATGATCACAAACCTAGTAATAAAATAGAGTGGTCCCATCCAACTCTGGAAACCAATTTATTGTAAATGGAGAAATGAAAGATCTTACTTTTAAGGAGGTCAGCTTTATCTTATGCCTTTTAAAGTATGATAATATTGTTCTCTCACATGGAAACTTGTGTTTTTATTTGTTTTGTGTTTTTGTTAGGGTAATAAGAAAGTTTGTGTGATTTAGTAAAGGTTTTTGAGTTTATATTTTTTCTAGGTATATTTAGAAAATTTTGAAGTAGCCTGGATTTTGCATTTTTGCAATTTTTTAGTTACAAAGTATTAAGTTTTAGCTTTTTGAAATTGAGTTCATGAAATTTATTGTTATATTTCAAAAAAAAATATTATCATATTATAATAAAAAGAAAGACTATAACCTTAACCTTGATAAGTAAAAATCTAGATGAAAAGTGGCCAAAATGTATAACAATATCTCATAATGATTCTTTCTAAAATATCTATGCAATTTGAGTGCATATTGCATTATTCCTATACGGAATAAAAAAGATAAAAGCACATAAAATCAAGGAAAGATAGCCAACTAAAAATTAAAATAGATTGTGTCCACTAATAAGAAATTTAATTTCCATATTTACTATACAGCTATTAAAATTAAAATATATAAATGTGAATGTTGTTTAGACTTACTTAAACTTACTAAAAGATATACATAAATATTAAATTATATATATATATATATATATATATATATATATATATATATATATATATATATATATGGGGAGTAAAGTTGCGGATTACCCACCTAAAATACCTTGTCATATAAAGTAAGATTACTCAATAATTTAATTGTATGAGAAAACTAGATATTATTTTTGTTTAATTAATACAATTATCAATTTTCACTTTTTAAGTGATAACAAAGATTGACTTTATCTTTCAATTGTGTTAATTAAAAATAAAATCATTACTTATATGTTATATGTGTTAATATGTTATTTTATTGAAAATTAAAAAATATTTTTAAACTTTATAAATTTTCTATTAATCAAATTCAATCAGTAAACTAATCCCAAACCTGGATAAAATTTTGATACTAAAAATTATAAAATTTTATAAAAAAACTTTAAAATTATAATAATAATCGAATAATACATGTACATGATGCTTTAACTATAAATTAAATTTTAAACTTTAATTAATTATAAATTTTAATCATCACTTATAATAATTACAAAATTATAATGCCCACAATGCAAGTGCGCATTAAACACCTTCAAATTCCCGTCCGTAGATAAAATCCTCTTGCGCCCAGGGAGCCGATTCCACGCCTTTCGAAATCGAGTAGGTAGACGACGCTTTCAAAATTTCCAGATTTTATCACGATGCCAGCTAGGCGTTTGAATTTGAATTCGGAGGCATATTTAATCACGATGCCTAGCCTATTGAATTTGAAATTCGGAGGTTTTGATAATTATAGTATTTGTTTATGATAAAAATGACTACTCGATAAACCAGAAGCGTAAATTTGAACTTTCTATTACAATTTTTTATTATTATTAAATTTATTATGAAGCAAGTATCTGGATGTTTATCAAACAAAATTATATTGTATTTTAAATTTATAATATTAAAATTGTGAATTATTTTATTATGATTTTATTTATTTTGAAGTTATGTATTTTGCATTAAATCAAATGAAAATTATATTTATAAAAATATTTGTGTCACTTATCTTTTTGAAAAGAAATGAGATAAGTAACACAAGTTTAAAGTGTTTGGATTACTAAGATTTTGTCTAACTAAAACATCTTATAATTATAAAAAAATCATACTAGTAACATAAGTTAAGAATTTCTAGATCAGTAAGACTTTGTTTAACTAAAATATCTTATAAATAGAAACTTATAAAAATAAAGTAGTTATGCAAGAAGTTGATATACATCCATGTAAGAAAACAAAAAACATTGTTAATTATTCAGAAAAATAAATAAATATCACATCTATTAAATGGAATACATATGTGATCATGACTACCCATCCGAAAAAAAAATGTCTCCTAATATCTTTGTTAAAATGATCAATTTGCAATTTATACAATTTATAAAATGTCCATCTTTTAAGTCCTTTTCTTCCTATCTATACTATCTACAATATTGAAATGAAATTTGACCACAAAGGACCCCTATAGTGTGACCATGTATCATATCAAAAGAGAAGAATGGCCTCTTCTGAACAACTTCTTTGGAGAATCCTTTTATTATATTTGAATTTTACAGTTTAATATTAATATTTTTCAATTTGAAGTAGTTGCTGGTTTTGACACAATCATGCACGTTAAATCTAAGACTTTAGCACAATCAAGCACGTCAAACACTCTATTTGGTTTCATAGATGATGATGAGTGAGAGTTTCATGATACACTGATTCATTATAAGATGTGATGTATGACTTTAGGGGTTGATTATCATATATATTTTGAACTACTTTTACTTTATAATTTGTGAAATATTGGTTCAAATAATATTAGCAAATTTTTCCCCCGATCGGGGTGGACAGTTGGCACAGGAGCCTTAAATGGTTAGGACAGATGGCGGCGGTACTCCCATCCGATCATTATGCCAGAGTATGGAGTAGGACATCATTTCATGGGAACGCCAGTGGATGGAATGGAGAGTGATGGTTTTGCATGCATGCCAGCCTGGTTGTCAGAAAAGCTTGGGAGGGTCATCAAAGTAGCGGGTCAGTGGCATTTTGCCATGCAAATTTTTTTAGCATTGCAGATGCGGAGGGAGCATTGAAGACGACTGGAAGCGCTATCAAACATGCAGCCGATTTTGTGGTGGTATGTATTCGCTTGTTAATGTTGATGTCTGTAACGATAGAATTGTTCAGTTTCATATCAAGGGTATCGGGCAATTTCGGATGGCTTGCAACCCGATTCTTTCGCTACCGAATCCTGTAGAACCATGTTTTCGAGATCCTTGTATATTTTTTACAAGTGCTTATGTTCGTTCCTGGACCTTGAAGTCGATAGGCTTGAATGCTGAAGGCTGGTTTTGGGGTTTTCGCAGTGCGGGTATAGTCTCTGCTATTGTTCATAGAGGCAGATGTCGGGGTAGGGCCTGTAGGTGGTGTTGTTTTTTTGTTCACCGGGTAGAATCAGGAAGTCTATGCTTTGGATTAGTTCTGTTGCTTCTTGCCAGGTGCAAAGTAAGCTATTGGGATTTTAGTCTTGCTAGTGATTCACAGTTTCGGCCATGGGTCTGGTTTTCTTTTGTTATTGCTCATCTTCCTGGAATACTCCGTAGAGATTCCTTGGCAACGATCCACCGCTGGGTTATAGTAGTGTCTAAAAAGTCCCCTGTTCCTCTCACATATGCCCTGAAAAAACAGGCCGCCTCTGTATATTGTTATATAAATTGGGTCCTCAGGTTATTTCACTTTGATGCGCTGGGCAGGCACACTGACTCTGTTCATGGGGTAGTCACTGGTTATGTCAATGTTGTTACTTATCTCCTTGTTGTTTTCTCCTGTATGTTTGGGTTGTTGCACAGACTTCCTTCTACCATGGGAAAGAGACGTGCTCAGTCCGTGAAAGGTAAATTGCAGGCAATGCTGGAGCCTGCTCCTAAGAAGCAGGGTCGAAAACCTCTTCATGAGAACCTTGAGACACTCGCTGCAAAATATGTCACAGGGAATTCATCTGCTATACGCCAAGAAATCCGTGGCTGGGAATGTGATATCCAGACTGATCCTGAAGACCTGGAAACAGAAGCCGAAATTCTCGACTTCATAACGGACCCAGGCAATACCCGAGGGCATCTCACCTTATTTCAGCAGATTGTACATACATACTGGCTTGTCAAATGCCTTATAGCTAAGGCTATTCAAAGTTTCCATCCTGGCCAAACAAGGACTGATGCTACTAAGCTGGAACCAAGCCTCCTGGAACTACTTCAGAACATGCAGGATCAATTACAGCATATTAAGATCACTCAGTATCAGGCAGTAGATCGCATAAGCAGATTGGATGATCAGGTTGGTCGTATGGAGAAGCAATTGCAGGTGCTACAACAATTTGACATGCCTGGGTCCACAGTGAAAGACCCCGCTCCAGTTTACTCATATGATGGATAGTAGTTTACTTTTTATCATGTTTTTTAATGCAATTAGCAGTTTTGTATGAATTTATGCTATTCTATAAGTATCAGTATGTGGACATTTCTGTTAGAGGCCAGATAGCTCATGCAGATTTTAGAAGGATGAAACAATTCCAGTTTTGGTTTTCTTTTCATGCACTGCGGTGGCCAATAGACCTGGTTTCCTACGGGCAGGTTGAGGCCACAGACTTGATTTTATATTTTTGTAACCTGTCTTGCATATATAAATAGAAAATAGCTAGGTCCTACCATATTTACAAAAAAAATATTAGCAAATTTTTAAGTTTTTTGTTATTTTTTTTAAATAATTCAAATTTTTTAAAATTTAAAAATTTAAAATATTAGAAAATAATTTTTGGTTATTTTAAAATATTAAAAAATAATTTTCAGGTCTTTTAAAATAGCAAAAAATAAATTTTGAGCATTTTAAAATATTTTAAAATAATTTCTAATTTCTAATTTATTGGTTAAAATAATATTGACCTAATTTTTTATTTTTTTTGGAAATATTTCAAATTTCTAAGCTGCAAGAAAAATAATTTTGAGCCATAATCCTTTATTCTTTATGCATGGGGATTTTTCATGCCATATCTTTTTTTTTTGTAAATTTGGTAGGACCAGACTATTTTCTATTTATAATTGAAGGACAGGCTACAAAATATAAAATTCATGATATGACCTCAACCTTCCGTAGGAAACCAGGTTTGTTGGCCACCTGAAAGCGTGAAAAGCATACCAAAACTGAAATTGTTGCATCCGTCTATAAGTCTCATGTGCTATCTGTCCTACTACTGCAGTTTGTACATTCATATAACATAAGAAGAGTTCATATATAACAAAAAAGGGCATCAAAATTCACAATACTAAAAACACCTATCCATCTGATGAGGAAATTGGAGCTGGGTCTTTCACATTAGACCCCGGCATTTCAGCTTGTTGTAGCTGTTGGAGCAACTTCTCCATACGGCCGACTCAATCATCCAATCTACTTATACGATCCATTGCCTGATATTGTGTTATCTTGATATGGTGCAACTGGTTCTGTATATCTTGAAGCAGAGCCTGAAGGCTAGGTTCTATCTTTGCCGGGTCTGCCTTAGCATGAGCAGGCTGAAGAATCTGAATTGCTTTCGCTATGAGACATTTGACTATCCAGTATGTGTGAATAGTCTGATTGAATAAAGTAAGGTGGCCACGGGTATTGCCTGGGTCTGTTATGAAATCTAAAATCTTAGCTTCTGTTTCATTGTCTTCAGGGTCTGTCTGGATATCCCTTTCCCACCCACGAATTTCTTGCCTAACTATTGAGGAATTACCCATCACATACTTTGCTGCTAAAGTCTCCAGATGCTCCTGGTTGGTTTTACGACCACGTTTCTTGGGGACAGGCTCGAACTGAAATTTCTGTTTTCCCTTGGCAGCATCAGACCTTGAACGCCTTTTTCCCATGGCTGGAAAGATCCTATTTAATAACACAGACAGGAAAAAAGGAACAGCAAAGAAGTGAGGAACCATATGTATACAGCCCGTGCACCACCTTTGAGCATAGATAACGGGTGTAGCATACAAACACTGAAATCTAAACCACGAGAGCCAATTCTGTAGCCAATGCGGAGAGCCAGAACCGCTGCCAGGAGGATTGTGAACCATAAACCCCTTGACTGTATACAATAACCATTCCCAGACAATGATGGTCTAAATAACCTTAAGCTTAACAGACCTCATACAGGAACAAGTGACTGCACAATCTGGAATTGTGAGTCCTGTACAGAAGACAGATAGAGCATGTTGAGTTTGAGGCCTTATGGTCGAATTTAGTGAGCTAAGAGGAGGGACTGTTTGAATAGCGGGGGAAAATAGAACCCCCATCGCTACCATCCTCTTGCCAAAACCATCCCGAATCACTCTGGGATTGAGCATTTGGGTCAGATGTGGCTGTGGGCTAAGGATGTTAGCCTTGCTCTCTGAGACAGAACATAGAAGAAAAGGAACATGACATAGTTTGCAACTTTGAAACTTGACCCAATTAACAGCCCGACAGAGAAAAATCATAAGTAAACATGTTCTAAACTTTCTCCCAAGATTCAAGTGATTGCCTAAAACAACTAACAGAGTGCTGGGTCTTAAATGACCCTGGATGACAGCAGGAGATATAGAATGGACAAGAAAAATACAGGGGTCGCAGAAGCACGGTTGGACAGGTTTCAATTTGGGGATAACACAGCTAAAATTCAATAACCAGCCCAAACCAACTTTTATGTACAACAATCTAAACGAAACCATAGCCATAGGCACCATGAGAGCAAGGAGAATGGCAGATACATACCTTGACAGGATTGAAAGATTGACAGATTGCGAATCGATCCGTCTCCTCCTGTGCCTCCTCCAGATGCTTGTATGTAGACAGCAGTGCATGAACGAATGAAGGAAGGGAGGGAGTGCACATAGCTTTACGGAAACTTTCCTTCGGCACTCTGACAAAACAGCCTGGCCACACTGTGACATCATTCGAATCCGAGTGATCACACACTTCTCTGATATGGGCTGACAATTCCTCATTATTGTCTTTAAATGCATGGAGAACGAGCGCGTGCTAGGTTACCTCGGCGAGGAGTGCCTTTATCACATTTGTACACCCCGATCATTTTAATATTGACGGTTTCATTTTGCTGGTGGATGTATTATAAGTTCAAGGGATAGTTACATGAGTTCCTAAAGGTTGTAACATTTTCTACATCTCACATATCATATTTTTAGAGTTGTTTTAAATGATTATTTACTCTTAACATGTTTTATTTATGGTTTGTAGGAAGTATTTATATGTATTTTTTTAACATATATGTAAAAATTGATTGAGGATCTCAAGCATTTATAGACTCGGAAAACACATTTCTTTGTTAATGGAGATATTCCATTCACTTGAATTATTTCACTTTAATCACTATCTATATAATATGAGAATCTAATAATAATAATTATATATCATTCTATATTAAAATGATTTAAATAATAAGATATTATTATAAATTTTTGCATTTTAATTTGGATAAATATATTTATGTGTTTTACAATGTAGTTGATAATAAACTAAACTTCATTCCACATATATACACATAAATCATTCCACATATATACACTTAAATTAAACAAAAGTTTGACTCTTATTCCACATAATTTTTCATACGTAATGGTCTAGCCAAGTGGAACTTACGCTCAAATCAAACACATTATAATGAAGAATCCTGTTTTTTAGAAACACAATCACATGCAATCCATGGAGTGTAATCCATTGGTTGCATCTCTAGTTTTGTTTATCCATATCTTGACCTAGATTTTCAACTAGTCCACACGATCACAACTTATATTTCTATTAATTTAGTGAGAATCATTCATGGCTACCATAACCTTTCATTACATATGTAAAATATTTTCCATCAACTTAACAAGGCCATTGTTTGATATTTTCTCTTTCTCAAACCTCCAATCAACATATATGGCCATCAACATCTCAATAAATAATTATCAATAAATCTGACAAGTAAATAGCATGCAAACCCCAACTTGAAACTTTTTTTTATGATGAAGCATCATCATACTTCATGCATGTGATTCCTCTCACTCTTCTACTTAATTGATTTGGCCTTCACTGCATTCCAAGATTTTTCGATCTCCATTCTACCCGTTGCTAACAGTCTCCAAATTATCACTCCGTAAAACTTATTCGCTAGAAAGATCTCTGCCATGATGTTTTATGCACTAACCTTTGGTTCCTTTACATTGATTCATGTGCAACTATTTTTCTATTATTATATTAATCAATAAACACACCCGATAACACTTTTAGATCTCATCATAGATATTAGATGTTATTGAATTTTATTCAAGCCACTGTTCGTGAATGAAAAACATGGAGGGAAGTACTCTTCTTGATATTCCCAAACTATTAAATAAATTACATAGGAGACATCAACAATAAATGACTAGAGTAAAAATTGACTAAAACTTAACTAATCGAACTGAACTGGAACTGACTATGACTTGGGTAAATAGCTATCACACCTAGCAAGTGGTTGGAATCAGTTTTTCCAACACTCCCCCTTAATTACAACCATCAAAAATTTAAACTAAGGTGCCTATTGTCCTAAGTCTCAGCTAGGCTTACAATTTTAAAAAATTGACATGAAATGGATTTCGTTTTCTTTTTCTTTTCTTCCAGATCATGTAGCCTCAAAATTTCTTCAATTTTTTTTTTTTTGTTGTATGCTTCAAAATTTAGGTTCTTCATTTGATGGAGAATCCCTTCCATTTTTCCAGGATGTCCATGCATATCATCTAGCTCTTCAAAAATATGTGTTTATGTGGACTACTGCAACAAGACATCTTTTGTAGTGTGATCTTCATCATTAGTTTTTGAACATCAATTTGCTACAATATAAGATGAGAATGAATTTTTATCTCTTTAGGACTCCAATACATGAAAATTCATTAATTTTTTTATCATCCAAGTCGTCTTCAACATTAATATTTGCAACTTCAATGGAAACTTTGTCAAAACATGGTGTTTCAAGCCATTCTTCAAGGAACCTTAATTCATCTTCAAATGTTGTTGTCTTTTCCTGGTTGTTGCTAACATCTGCACATTCAAAATGAAGGTTAGGTTTAAAAATATTTGTAGAACCAGATCAATTATGTTCTTTCTGCCTTGCAATGAAATATTTCTCCTTTTGTTCTTCCTTCTCTACCTATGTCGCTTCCACTGCGTTACTAACATGTGTTATTTCAAACAGGTTGTCTTCCACTTGGTTTTCAAACATGTTGGCCTTCTCTCACCAAATAACAGTTTATCAATAAGATGTTTGTGGTGCAACATATGCAACCATTAATCATTATCCAACTGGTATTCATCAAAATTAACATCAACAAATTGAATTTTTGGATTCACAATAACACTGCCAACTCCAATGGAAGCTTCATTGTCATTAGAAAGCATTATTTTTGGATTAACCAAATTGTCATAGACTTGTGGCTATGCACAGTGGGATTCAGGATCATCTGTGTGCTCTTTCTCTCCTTCTTCTGCAAATTATTGATAGGAAACATCCACTTGTGGCTAAGCATAATGGGATTCATAAGAATATATGTGTTGTCTCTCTACTTTAAGTAACAAACCATAATCATTTTCATCCACTTTCAAGTGGGATTCACCAAATTATTCATCTCATTATAGATCTACTACTGCGGATCCACCTTCATCTTCAACTTAAATACTCCCCCTTTAAAAAAAAAACCTCTCAATGGTATCACAAGCCTCCTTGGTTGTATTTGCATCTACAATGAGGGGAAGAATGGTGTCATCTACACATTCTTTTATGCATTTCAAAGCGGAGGTATTATTTTGCCTTTTGTCTTCCAACTCGTTCAAATAGATCTGAAAAAAATCTTGTTGTTTCTTTGACAATCTTAGCCTCTTAGCTTTTCCATTTGTTGAGTGTTGGATGATTGTGGATCAAAAATAAAATTGACTTGCAGACATAGTGGTTTCCTGCAATTAAAAACCCCTCTAGGTGGCTTCTCTATTGCACAACTTTAAACAAATTCAACTGTCAACTTTGGCTATGACAAGAATGGTGCTCCCCTTTCAAATCACTTCTTTCCGAAGAATATGTTCCTGCAAATTCCACTCAACACAATATTTTTGTCCATGTACGAAAAATTTATTTTAAATAAAATTGTCAACAAAATAAGGCCCAGTTGTTTTTTTTTAATACTTTTAAAAAACAAGCCCTTTTAACTCTTTGAATAAAACTTCTTTGCTTTTCTAAACTGAAACCTCTTTTAAAAAACAACTTCCTCTTCTTGACCTCTTTTCCTTCTCTATCATTACAAATAAATTTCAAATACTTCTCTCCTTGGAGTCTTATGCAACCTTTTCCTCTGATATATGTTTCTCTATCAAGGAGCCTTATGCATTTTGAGCTCTAATACCATGATAGAGAATGAAAAGAATGGAGCGAAGTGCTCTTCTTGATATTCCAAACTTGTTAAATAAATTACATAGTAGACATAAACAATAAATGATTAGAGTAAAAAAAAATAAAAAATTAACTAACCAAACTGAACTAGAACTAACTATGACACTTGGGTTAACATCGATGAAACCTAAGATGTGATTGGAATTAGTTTCTCCAATAGCCAGTGCTTCTCTTCTTAATCCACTGTTAGAAATCATGAATTTGTATCCCTAAATTTATACGTCGTCTACCTCAATAATAACGAGGTTCCCTTAATTTTTTCCCTCTATCAAATAAAGTCCTACAAGTAGTTTCACATAGTTGCGTCCTGGGTCCATCATGTTTTCCAACTCTCTTTCTTCTCTTCACAAAATCCTAGACTATCCATATTTGTATCAGTCTGTCCATAGGAATTTCTTCACATTCTAGAAACATGGCCAATGCAGAAAAGAAAAAAAAAAACCAATTCTTCAAATTAAAATGAGGAGAATTATCATAACTCCATTATAAGCCATAAGATAGTTCTGCATCAACACCAATGTAAGTAGCTAAAAAAGCTAGATCCATGATTTTGATTTGATCTAATGCAAGCTGCCACTCATTTAGAGCCATTTTTAAAATGATGGCTACATCTAATAGATTTATAGACAAAGAAAAACCTTGACACTCACAGACAATTTATTTTCCAATATCCTCTATACTCTTCTTAAGAACTTGGTTTTCTCCAAAAAACACATTGCAAAATAACTCCCTAGCTTCTTCAGTGGACAAAGGTAGTATTATGATCACTGCATTTTCCTCTACTTGGATTTACATCCCTCAATTTCGGTCATTTATTAACAAAGGTGGTATTCTTATCACCGTATTTTCCTCTACTTGGATTTACATCCCTCAATTTCGGTCATTTATTAACACCTTTGACCGGAGAATGAACAGCATGAACAGTTCACTATTTTTATGTTTTGAAGAAATTTTTAACATCTCGTTCAAATTTGTAGGCTTCATTATATTCCCAATGTACAACGATTCACCTTTGTAGCTCCAGGAACACACCAACTAACATTCACAAATCTCATAACCTACCTCTGAAGGTATGGATATCTCCACTTTTATCTCCACCAAACCAATTTCACATTGATATTAGTTGTTAGAATTATTAAACACCCATAGAATTAGTGGTGTCTATAGACACTTTTACTTGGATCTCATTAGTCACTAGGAAAAATTAACATGGAGTCTTTCAACCTTTTAATAGGATATATTTTGCATAAATATCATGGAAAATACCATGGGTTATCATAAACAGGGAACCCAAAAGCAAAAAGTAACTTGATAACTAGTCAAGTTTACTCAAACCACCCTAACAAAAATTGTTTACCGACAAATTGTAATTTACTTCAACAATAAATTATTGAATTTCATTCTTATTCTTTTGACAATGGTGTTTCAACTATTTTATTTATGTGTATGAATTTCATTCTTATTTTTCGAAAGTGGGGTTTCAAATATTTTATTTATGTATATGTACGAATTGTTGGTAATAGAGATAATGATCCAATTTTTACTACTATTAGTATGCACTATTAGTATGTATATTTGAAATAATTTCCTAGTATTATGTACATAGGTTATTATTCACTTTGAAGGAATTAATTTTCATATTGTGGGTTCACTCATTTTAATCGTTGTCCATGTCACTAGTCAGTTTATGTATAGTGATGTTTTAGAACATTAAAGATGTTATTATTCACTGCGAGACATTCATTTTCATATTGTGGGTTCACTCATTTTAATCATTGTCCATGTTGTATAGTGATGTTTTTGAATATTGAAGTGGATTATGCTCGTCCTTTCCTACACTCTTATTGTTTGACAACTTTTGATATTTTGATATATTCCATAATATCTTTTAAGGAAGAAAATTCTAAGAATTTTATCGTATTAAACCATTATACATGGCTCCAATGAGCTGTGTAAATTTAGGTACTTATTAGATTTATAGAAACATAAACCTTGACTAAGTAGTTCTGTATATAAACTCTTATATATATAATGTGTGAAAAGAATTGAAAAGTGTTAAATGAATTAATTTAGAGATGGAAAAGGTAATGCATATTAAGTTTTAGCATGAGGATGAGGTCAATACAGATATTGAACTTTCTTGAGAACATGTTTATATTTTTGCTCAAGGAGGAGGTAAATACATTAAATGTGAATTAGAGTTTTGTTTCTTTACAGTTAATTGCACAATATTTTTTGTGTTAAATCCATCGCATAAATATTATTAAAACAAAACCACTTCGGCCACCATCATCTAACATATTTATTGCAATTGCACCAAAATAGGAAAATATTTGATCTATACCATATATGTTTGTGTAGTGTAATAAATTTGACCTATTCCATAAAGGATTGTTTATCAGTTATTAAAGTTTACGTATCCCATTGTTGTGCAGGCATATCCCCTCTACGGACAGAGGCGATTCCTCTAACCCTAGGGTGGGTCTAGCAACTACAAGAACATACTAACATCTACCTTCCTAGATTGTAAGTGAAATTCAGAGCAAGGAAGATGAACTACCTTGTTCTGATACTATGTTGTCGTCTTCCATCGAAGCTTCTTGATCCGTCATTCTCCTCAAGCTTGATACACGCTGCTACCAATGTTCGATTACCTGTACAGGCAGTCAAGACACTACGACAAGCGTAAAACCACAACAAATATAAAACAATTAAAACCTATCTAACTAGTCAAGGAATGCTAAAAGTATCATTATAAATGTAAACAAGAGTGGAATATAAACATCAGTTGCATTTTATTATGATAAAGACAAGGGGAGTTTACAACCAAGCCTTGATGTTGAGGCTCTCCTTTGGCAAGTCCGTATCCAAGCACGCTTGCAACACCCTCATACACAAAGGTCCAAGATCTCACTATGTTCCTAACACACAAAATAAATCACACTCTACTCTATTCTCCCGAAGCTATAATTTCTTCTTTTCTCTATGATTGTTGCTTCTAACTAGCTAACTAAGGCAACAGAGGTGAAGGAGGTCTCCTTATATAACAATGGGGGAGGAGGATATGGGCCCTCAAATAATGGGAAAGAAATATATCCTTTGGAGTAGTTCCTATTTTATGGGAACAAGAAGCCCAAGGGGGAATTCCTCGACCATATCCTCAAAACAAACTTCCATCTCTCCACTTCGCGAAGCTTCTAGTCGCGGAAACTTTGTTTATATTTTTAAAAAAATTCCAAAAGGGGATCAACATGGGTTAGACATTAAGAAAGAGCACATATTGTCATGAGTCTCAATGAAAATATCTGCTATCGGCGCAGGTCAGACACTGAGGCAAAGCATCGACCCTATAAACTAGGTTTTTAGAGGGATCTTCTAGAAAAGTTGTAAAGGGGGATGAATTGGCAGACAAAGTGTGGTTCAGGGGTATGTATTCCATGCTTGGAAAGTAGACAAGGGTCACTGTATGGGCCCTCCAGGATCAAGGAATGGGGAGTACAGGGAAAGTGACAAATTTCTTTGTAACAGATGCCCCGTAAAGCATGAAGTCTGAACACGAGTGAGGGGTGAAATGCTTTACAGGTACGTGCAAGGAACTAGATGCTGTTGTTGGGAGACCTGCAAATCAAGCATAGATACCTATACATAACTGAATCTTTGATGAAAATAAATCAATCAATGTATAGACGTGGCCATCCGTAAAAGATACCATGGTATGGTCGCAGTTACCATCCATTTGATAAGGATCACATATAGACTGATGGTATGGTCACAACCATTCATCTGAAAGAAACGTGTATCCAATCATGGAAAAATCATATTGCCTCGTAACCTAGACTCTAGAGAATAAAATCTACGGTCTTGTGCTCTGTCATGACTAGATCAAGTACAATTTGAAGCATGCGAATAAATGAGCTGAAGTCAAACATGCAAGAAAAATTGCGTGATTACCAGTTAATGATGTAAACTATTAACAGGCGCAAGAGAAATGAACAATGATGATAATGGTCCTCAAGGTAATACCAGTACAATCCATGAAATCACCTCACTGAAGGCCAATGATGTGAACTTGTCTTCGGATATGAAGAAATTTCCATTAGGGCATTCAAGCTCTAAGGTACTAGAAAGGAGTCTCTAGATCGACTTCCTGGATAAAGAGCTGAAGTTGACAGGAAGTGATCCGTTGAAGGAGGGTCATAATGAATCCCACATAATCGACACGAAACAAAGAATGTAATATCAGTGTTAATCAAGATTGAAACAAAGGATCAGGGAATGTACAAACTGCAGAAGGATTTGCTCTTGAACATATCAATGACACAACTCTAGAATTTGGCAACATTTGATTCAATAGGATTAGAGGTCATGTTGAAAATATTGGTAATCGAATGAGAGGCAAACGGATTTCACAAACCCATGGAGGAAAGGTGAAAGAGTGAAGATATCATAACCCAAAGCGAACTGCAGATAAGTTTCATGTTCAACAGTGACATACTGCTGACACAACTGACAAATAACTTCCATTTTCCCCCACCATTTCTGGAGATTACCTCTTTAGTTTTACACAAGCTTGAAGAGGATAGCATATGCTTGTCATATAATTTTTTCCTTTGGAAAAATCCATCCTAGTACATTTTACGAGCCCTAAGAAGGAGGAACTCGGTAATCGTCATGGTGACGGACCCAATTTCGTAAAATTTTAATGAGCCCAACAAAGGTGAAACTCGGGGAATTTTCATGTTTAGAGAGTTTGAAATGAGGAAAAAAGAAAACTTCAAATGGACCTTTTCATAAATAGTCCCTCATACTGGAAAAGGTAGAAAACAAAATATGAGAGAACCTCTTAGTCGAGATTGGCTAAGGTATTCTTTTTTCGTAAAGAGTTTATCCCAACCCAAAAAAGGGATAAACATATACTGGGTAAACGATGTTTCACAGCCTTTAATGAGTTCAAAATGACAAGGCCTCAACAATATTTTCATGTTTTGAGAGTCAGAAAAGAGTTGAAAGTTGACTCCTCCTGGAGGAACGAGTGGTATTAAGGGTAGCAATTGGTTCTGGTGATGGTAGAACTTCTAAGAACAAATAAAGGTCAAGAGGCTGTCTAACAAGACCACTCATCGTAGCGGTTCCTCAGGAATAATTAAAACAACCAAGTGGAGGCATATGATTGGCCAAGAAGACGATGACGATGGCGCATCTGGAAAAACATGCTTATAAAATAACAATCACGAGAGGTAAAATAAGAATGGTTTCATTTTTACAAAAGCTTGAAATCAAGAAAATCTGCTTGAAGTTGGTTTCATTTTTAAAAAATCTTGAAACTGAAACAAACTATGCTTGAAACCAGTTTCATTTTTACAAAAGCTTGAAATGGAAACAAACTATGCTTGAAATTAGTTTGCATGCCCCCAACATGATGACTCAATTCGAGGTACATGCCCCCCAAGCTTCAGTGCATTCCCTCGAGAAGACTTCTAGTGACTGACAGGTGGATGGAATGAAGGTTCAATTACAAGATCAAGAGAACGGCTCAACTGGGATTTTAAAAGATCTAATCAAAAGCTCGAATTGCATGGGAACGTGTTTCATTTTTTAATAAGGTTGACATAGTAAAAGAACTATCCTCATGAGACCTAATTCATTTTTTAATGAGGTTGACATAGTAAAAGAACTATCCTCATAAGAACTTGTTTCATTTTTTAAGGAGCTTGACATAAGAAAACGAACTATGCTCTAAAAGAAGCTTGTTTCATTTTTTAAGGAGCTTGACACAAGAAATCGAACTATGCTCCAAAAGAAGCTTGTTTCATTTTTTAAGGAGCTTGACACAAGAAAACAAATTTTGCTCCAACGAGTTGATCATGACAAACAAGAAGTCATAGCTTCCAAGAGTTTCTCATCTGATGGGAGAACAACATCTCGGAAATTAGGACCCAATGCCCCTAGTACATTGTGTACTACCTCATTGACTAAATCATCTGCGGATGCAGACATGGAACAGGTCGCCACATAATTGACCTGTGGTGGGGAAGATATCACTGGTAGGTAAGGAATAGGAAGGGATGATGGTAGACCAAATGTCACATCAGGACCAAAGAATGAAATCTGATCAATGGTCACGATCCGACCTTCATGTGGGAAATATATCACATGAAAGAGGGAAGAGAGAAGCGTGCCCATGGCATAAGAATAGTCACGCCCAATGAGTAAATTAAAATACAAGGGGCCTTGGAAAACCATCACATCTGTATAGATGGTTTTACCTCCCAAAGTAATAGGAAACTTTGGAAGGATCCCTAATGGTTGACTTGTTCCTCTGTTAAAAGCCAACACATTCTGAGTAACAGGAACAAGATGCGGAGAACCCAAAGCTTGCCAGGTAGTTGAGGACAGAATACTAACTGAGGTGCCTTCATCTATAATCATGCTTGGTATGACCATATTACATGCCTGTACAGTGATCTCAAAGGGCACGTAAGAAGGAATATGATATCCTGTAAATCGACTCCAATAAAAGGAAGCGACCAAACTACATGGAGGGGGTGCCATAGGAATAAGAGGATTATCCCCTTTCAAACTCCAAGAACAGGAGAAGGAGGATCACTTTCTGGAACTGTGGCGAAGGGAGTCGGAGGATCACCCTCATGGATCATGGAAACAAGAGGATTGCCCTCTGATCCCAAGGAATCAGAGGAAACAAAAATAACCTGATTGGGATGAGACCCAGTCTTGATGGAAAAGACCTAATGACCTGTAGGTGGAATTAGGTCGACCTTTTTCTCAACCAATGATTGGTCGGGAATGGACTCGAGAGACTGACTTTCAGAGAGAGTGGAATTGACTGGAGATGAATCTCGATCAATGACTTGATCAAATATCAGAGGGCTCGAAGAAAAATTTTGGTAACTGACGGGAAGACAGGACTCAAAAGCTAAAAGGGTATCCAATACTTTAGAAGCTTCATCCTTATAAGGATAGAGGTGGATGGGATGGTTCCCTTCACACAACCTACAAGGAAATTTTATCTTACCCTATTTCTTACAAGTCTCATTATATTTAGCTAAAGGCTCGTCATAACCATGATATTCAGAGGTTGATGGTGAAGGATGAATCAGGCCAATGGACCATACTTCTAGCACCTTGGGAATAACAGGGAAATCACAAAGAAGGTGGTCACCCTCACATATCTTGCAAGGGAATTTGACTCTGCAACATGGAGTGGGAGATTTCTTGGTATTAGCTTCATGGGTAGCAATAATTGTTGATTTTCTCCCTAACTTAGCTTCCTTATTCTTCTTAGCAACCCGGTTACTAGAAAACATAATTTTACTAGGTGAAGAAGGTGAGGGGTCAACCTTAGGATCAACATGAGGTTGACATGGTTCAAGTGGAGGAGAACCATGTTGTGCAAACATATCCGTAGCGGAGTCACCAATTTGTTGTGCTGGCATATCTCGTCTGCAGACAGAGGTGATCCCTCTAGCCCCAGGGTGGGTCTAGCAACTATAGGAACATACTAACATCTACCTTCCTAGATTATAAATGAAATTCAAAGAAAGGAAGATAACCTACCTTGTTCTGATACTGTGTTTTCATCTTCTGTCAAAGCTTCTTGATCCATCATTCTCCTCAAGCTCGATGCATGCTACTACCAACGTTCGATTACCTATATAGACAGTCAAGACACCACGAGAAGCGTAAAACCATGAAAAACATAAAAAAATTACAACCTATCTAACCGATCAAGGAATGCTAGACATCTCACTATAAATGTAAAAAAGAGTGGAAAATAAACACAAATTTCATTTTATTATGATAAAGACAAGGGGAATTTACAACCAAGCCTTGATGTTGAGGCTCTCCTTTGGTGGGTCTATATCCAAGCACGTTTGTAACACCCTCATACACAAAGGTCCAAGATCTCAATATGTTCCTAACACAAAAAAACAATCACACTCTGCTCTATTCTCCCGAAGCTATAATTTCTTCTTCTCTCTATGATTGTTGCTTCTAACTAGCTAACTAAGGCAACATAGGTGAAGGAGGTCTCCTTTTATAACAAAGGAGGAGGAGGATATGGGCACAAATAATGGGAAAGAAACTTATCCTTTGGAGTAGTTCCTATTTTATGGGAACAAGAAGCCCAAAGGGGAATTCCTCGGCCATATCCTCAAAAGAAAATTCCATCTCTCTGCTTCACGAAGCTTGTGATCATGGAAACTTCATTTCTATTTTTAAAAAGTTTCCAAAAGGGGATCTGGGTGGGTCAGAAATTAATATAGAGTGTCGATCATTGCCAGTCAGACACTGAGACAAAGTTCTGACCTTGAAAATTAGGTTTTTATAGGGATCTTCTAGAAACGTTGTAAAGGGAGATGAATTGGTAGACAAAGTGTGGTTCAGGAGTATGTATTCCATGCTTGGACACTAAGGGGTGGTACAGAGGTAGTGACAAATTTCTGTGTAACACCCATGTCGGTATGGTTAGTGTGTAATAGCGTAGTGTTTAGTGTAATAGTTGCAAGAAAAAATTATTTATGGTAGTGCATATACATTTTTGGTAACTATAGATAGAGCAGTTAAAAAGGAAGTTAAAATTAATTAAACTTAAATTTCTTACTCACTTGATTATAGTTTAAAAATCCTATTTATATAATAAACCAAACTCCTTCAAAGTGTAATAAATTTGACCTATTTCATATAGGTTTGTTCATGAGGTATTAAAGTTTACGTATCCCATGTCAGGATGTTTAGTGTGTAATAGTGTAGTGTAATAGTTTCAAGAAAAAATTATTTATGGTAGTGCATATATTGATCCTTGAGGATCTTGCATCAATTTAGATCGATAGGGAAGTCCAGTATCGTCTTCAGTTTCTCTAGTTTTTCGAATGCGAGTCTTCAGTCATGGTGCAATTAAAATGTGGTTAAATGGTGTAAAAATGTCATGGTGTGATGTGAAAGGACCTAATGGGAAAATTACATGGTGTGTAACCTAAAGTCATAAAACCTAAGCGCATAAACCTATGGTGATAATGCAAATGATATGTTACAAACCTATGTTAAAAACCCTTTCGGTGGTCAAAAAATATAAATCATATGAAAAACCATATTATATATCAGACAAAAACCAGTAGAGTTTTAACTATCGGGTGGAGTTAACCGTAGGCGCAACACATGTGAACAGTTGGATCTATAACGGGTTGAACATCGTGTAGTTGGAGTTAACCCTGGAAGACCATCATCGGAGAATGTGCTTTCACATGCGATGGGGTCGACTGCCAGCGATACTGGAACCACCGGAACAGAGCCACGATGTGGCAGTCAAAAGTTAGACCACCAGGAGTTGTTGCATGCAGTTGTCAAACCGCTCCACCATTTGCAGAACCGTCGGGTTTTGGCCCAAGGAGTTTGACTTGAACCTAACTTTCATTATAAAATTACTCCATTTCTCATGATAAGAAGGGAGAGGTTTTAAGCCTTGTTCAGAATTTTGTGAAGACATGAGGCAGTATTCTTTCAGGTGTATCTTGGTTGTTTTAAGGTATAGTTGGGCATTGAGAGAGATGTTGGAAAGCTAGGAGGGAGAGATCTATATTGATAGAGACCATATGTTCCTGCGAGCATGTTTATTCTAGTCAATTTATATGTAAATAATTTCTTGGATCATTCCTTAATAAAAAAGATGCCCATCTCTAAAGCAGACCCATAGACGTAGTCCACCAGGGATGAAATCCATAATCAATGTTTGTTGTCTTCTATCTCTTTTATTTGCTGCAAATTCATGTTTAATTGTGATTATTGAGTTTTGTCTTAAGTCATAAAATCAATCGATTTCCTTCAGTATTCCACACTAAGAGATAAAGTTAACAATGAATTCTCTTTTCCAAATATTCAGTCCTATTTTCAGATCTATTTCAGATCATATATTTTGGTATCAGAGCAGGTTGTGTTTTGTAGGATTTTTGTGAGTGAATCTTAACCAGGTCCAGGTTGCGACATGGAGAAGGAATGCTCGAGGAGATATACCTAGAAGTTGGAAAGCGGAAATTTTCTCAACGATCGACAATGGGAGGATAGGATGCAGGTGAAACTCCTAATGTGAAGGTCATGGGCAATGAACAGATTCAATTTTTTTTTTGAACATGAAGCGGATATTGGGAGAACTCTACAAAGATAAAAATGCGAGAGATGCAACTTCTTCTTCGAAAGAAACGAGGAAGGAAAAGGGAAAAGGAAAATTTTATAAACCTTCTTCTCCTCCATCATCTTCACCATCATCTTCTTCTTATTATTCCATTTCATATTCTAAAACAAAAACAAACCTCAGAAATCATCTCTTTTGAAACTTGATGTAAAATTTGAACTACCTATTTATGATGGCGAAATGAATCATAAAATGTTAGATAACTGGATTAAATAGTTAGAAGTGTATTGTAGAATTCAGAACATTTATGATGAAAGAAAAAAAATTCAGTTAGCTACACTTAGAATGGGGGGAACAACTTTAATCTAGTGGGGAAGTGAAACTCAAGTGGATTTAAAGTGGAAAGGTAAAGTCATCTCTTCATGGTCTAAGTTTTTAAAAGCTCTCATAAAACAATTATATCCTTTAGGATACATGTGGAAAGATGTTATTGATTGGAAACATTTGAGGCAAGGTAAAGGGAAGAATGTCCCTGAGTTTATTCAGGAATTTAGGAAGAAATCTTTGGCGCTTGGTATTCCATTGGATACATGTGAAACTTTATTAAAGTACATTTGCGGTTCACATTCTTATTTACAACATATGTTGTTGATGTTTAATCCCATTGACTTTGATGAAGTATGTTTTCAAGCCATACATATTGAATTAGGTGGCATACCATTCAAGTTTTCATAGAAAGCATCCAAACAATTGGAAATCAAGGATTCCAAAGACAACAAGAGGAAGAGCAGTTCGAAGGGAAAGAAAATAGCGACAACTCAGAAGGAAAGTGAAAGACCTACTTGTACTCACTGCCAGAGGATCAGACATGATGAAGCCAGATGTTGGAAACTTCACCTAGAATTCAGACCAAAGAAGTTCTAGAAAAATAAAGGTGAAAATAAGGCTAGTACATAAATCCAACAATATTTGGTCTCCATCTCGGGTCATGAAAGGAAAATAACTGCAATGGTTTCGAGAGGTAAATTTTTTAATGCTAGTTCAAGTTGTAGTACTTTTGCATCTTCTTCAAACATAAATCATCTAGATGAGGATAAAGTAGCTGAATTATTTCACATAAGGATAACTTCTAAGAACACAAAAATACACACATTATTTGACAGTGGATCATAGGAAAATTTAATATATGAAGACTTAGTTAAGATATTGGGTTTGGAGACACATAATCATAAAAGACCATACCCATTAGGTTGGATAAAAGAAAAGACTCAGATTAATGTCACAAAGCAGTGTCATTTAAAATTTTCCATCACAGCTAATTACATTGATGAAGTGGATTTATATGTGATTCCATTAGAAATATGTGGAGTAGTTATAGGAATTCCTTACCTCTATGATTGTGATGTTGTGTTTCATAGGAAAGAGCCTAAATATCATGTTAAGAAAGATGGGATCGAATACATTGTCAGGGCAAATAAAATTCGAACACACTTTGATTTAGTTACTATTAATCAGATGAAGAGGCTAATAAGTTCAAGTAAAATATATGTACTCATGGTTGTAAAAGAAAAACATAAGGATCAACATGATGCTTTTTTAGGTTGTGAATCTCATTTTAAAGATATTTTGGTTAAAGTGGTAGATTATTTTCAAAGTATATTTAAAGAACCAAAACATCTACCTCCTAAACGGGAAATACAACATGATATATAATTGAGGTTTGATTCCCCTCTTCCTAATTTCACAATGTATTGCATGTCAGTCATAGATAATGAAGAAATAAAGAAAAAAATCCAAGAGATGGTTGAAAAAGGCTTCATTTGACCCAGTTCATATCCATGTGGTTCACCAATCATTTTCGTTCTGAAGAAATATGGGACATGGAGAGTGTGTGTCGAATTTAGGGCCTTAAAAATAAATTACATTAAAAAATAGGTATCTTCTTCCGAGGATAGATGATTTAATTGACTAGTTGAAAAATGTTATCTATTTCACTAAGTTGGATTTGCATAGTGGGTATCATCAAATTCGCATTGCAAAAAATGAAATCTGGAAAACTACATTTAAAACTAGATAGGGGATATTTGAATGGTTAGTGATGCCTTTTGGTTTTTGTAATGCTCCAGCAGCTTTCATGTAGGTTATGACCGATGTATTCCATCCATGCATTAATAAATTTTTCATGATCTACTTAGATGATATCCTAATTTTTAGTTCTAGTATGGAAGAGCATGTTAGGAATTTGAAATAGGTCTTCGAAGTGTTGCAAAGATAAAAATTGTGCCTTAAACTGTCCAAATGTGAGTTTGGGAAAACTTCATTGATTTATCTTGGTTACATAGTGTGAGGTGGTCATTTGAAAAAATATCCAACTAAAATTGATGTGATTGTTAAGTGGCCAAAACCACAGAATGTGACTGAAGTTAGGAGTTTCTTAGGTACAGTTAAACATTGGAGAAAATTCATTTCTCAGTTTTATTTGGTTGCATCACCATTACATGCTTTAATAGGTTCTAAAGTTTCCTTTCTGTGGGGATGGAAACAACAAAAATCTTTTGATACACTTAAGCTGAAAATTGTCACAACACCAATCTTAGCTTTACCATATCTTCAACAACCATTCGAAATTGAAACAGATGCTAGTGGTTATGCAATGGGTGTAGTCTTACTTCAAAAAAGGAAATCTATTTTTTTTTTCATTCAGAAACATTTTCTATGGCAGTTGCAAATTATCTGACATATGATATAGAACTGTTTTATTTGGTTGAAAGTGTTAAGAAATGGAAACACTACTTAATGGGAAAGGAAACATTGATTCACATAGATAATCGACTGCTTCAGTACCTTCAGTCTTAGACTAAGTTGCAAAAATATCTCCATTATAGATGGATGGGATTTCTTCAGCAATTTCACTTAGTAATAAAGTACAAGAAAGGTGTAACAAACAAAGTAGCTGATATGTTATGTAGACCATCTTTGAATGCTTCAATAGTGCCACAGAATAGTTCTTTAAAACTTGAAATTTATTTAGAACAATATAGTACATATGTTGATTTCAAATATATTTATGAATCACTAACTCATGGTACTCAGGTGGAAGAAGTCAATTTTCATGTTCATGACAGGTTGTTATATTATCTGGGTAAGTTGAGCATACCACAGATAGAAAGGGTGCATGTTATTCAGGAAGCACATTTTTTTCACATTTTAGGACATTTTGGCATAAGCAAGACAGTGGCACAAATTAAAATCTATTGCGACTGGCCTCGCATGTATGAAACAATTGTTAAATAGATTAAAGGATGCGTTATGTGTTCGACAAGAAGACCAAGCAATCAAAAGATTGGCTTGTATATGCTACTTCCAGTTCCTTCACAACCATGGGACAACATTTCCATGGAATTTGTTGGAGGACTTCCTATGTCCAGGAGAGGGCATCATTACATGTATGTTGTGGATGATTGTTTCAGCATGATGTGCATCCTTGTTTCATTCAAAAAGAAAGTGCTTGCTAAACAAACTGCACATATGTTCTTTAAACATGTATGGGTTCATTTTGGGTTACCTACTTCCATCATTTCCGACCTGGGCACTCTTTTTGTAGGATATTTTTGGTCCACTTTGTGGGGACTCATGGAAACAAGGCTGAAGAAGAGAAAAAAATTTCATCCAAAGACTGACAGACAGACATAAGTGGTAAATAGGACAGTGATACATATTCTCCGAGGTTACTGCAGCAAACCTCCTAAGTTACCTTATGTGTAGCATGCTTACAATCGAGCCTTACATTCTTCGACTAAGTGATCACCATTTGAAACATGTTTTGGGTATCTACCAAAGTCACCAATGGATTTCATGTTTGGTGAAGAAGATAAAGTGGATGGACATGAAGATAAAAATGAAGCAGTTAAGTTCATTCAATGGATACAATTGATACATGAAGAAGTGCAGGATCAGTTAGAGAAGAGTCAGGCCAAGTACAAAATGCGCCATGACAAGCATCGAGTGGATCATAATTTTCAGTTCGGTGATCAAGTATGGTTGTATATCAGTAAAGACATATTGAAAGGGGAAGGTAAGAATCTAAATCCCATCAGGTATGGTCCTTTCAAGATTTTGGAAAACGTTGTAAATAATGTATTCTGGTTAGATTTACCTCCTTACACGCGTATTTATTCAATGGTGAATGTAGAAAATCTGAATTTGTATGAAACTCCGATGATCATTGATCTAGAGGAAGATACAAATATCCATATAATTGATGATTTTGCACTTCAGTATATGAATGAGTTGCAGGAATATACCATTCTGGACAAGAAGGTTCTCTCTTCAAAATGTCAAGATGTTGAATATATTCGAGTGGGACTCAAGGGCATGAATCCTAGCAAGGTGAGGTGGATGGAGATCAAAATATTGAGGGATTTGTACCATCACCTGATGTATTCTTAAATCAAAATTTTGTTGGTCTAAAAGCTTTCAAGTGAAGAGGATTGATCTAGGAGGATCTTGCATCAGTTTAGTTTCTCTAGCTTTCCAGATGCGAGTCTTCAGTCATGGTGCAAGTAAAATGTGGTTAAATGGTGTGAAAATGTCATGGTTTGATGTGAAAGGACCTATGTGGAAAAATAAACATTGTGTAACCTAAAGTCCTAAAACCTAAGCGCATAAACCTATGGTGATAGTGTAAATGATATGTTACAACCCTATGTTAAAAAACCTTTCGGTGGTTGAAAATTATAAACCATATGAAAAACCATATTATATTTCAGACAAACCACTGTGTGTTTTTAACCATTAGGAAATTTGACCGTAGGTGCAACACATGTGAACAGTTGGATATATAGTAGGTTGAACACCACGTAGTTGGAGTTGACCGTTGGGAAGATCGTAGTCGGAGGATGTGTTGTCACATGCTATGGGGTCGACTGCCAGCAAGAGAAAAACCACCAAAACATAGCCGCAATGTGGAAGTCATCAGTCAGACCATCGAGAGTTGTCACATGCATTTTTCAAACCGTTGCATCGTTTGCAGAACCGCCTGGCTTATTTTAGCCTAAATTTTAAATTTGGGTTTGTAATTTTTTATGTGTGCTATGTATTAAACCTCACCACGTAACCTTATCCTAGGTGGTCTAATACTATTGCACCATGAAACTAATCACATTTAATTCCAAAAATATATACCATTTCTGGCCCAAAGGTTTCGACTTAGACCTGAATTTCAATATAAAATTACTCCATCGCTCATGATGACGAGAGGGTGCTTTTGAGCCTTGTTCGGAATTTTGTGAAAAGAGGAGGTAGTTTTCTTTTAGGTGTATCTTGGTCATACAGAGCCAGAATTTGGCACTAGGAGGGAGAGCTTTTTGTTGGGAGAGACCTGAGGTGCCTGAAAGCATGTTCAGTCTGGTGAATTTCTATGTAAATAATTCCTTGGATCTTTCCTTAATCAAATAGGAGCTCATATTGGAAGCGGACCCGAAGACGTAGTCCAGTAGGGACGAACTCTGTAATAAATTTTTGTTGTCTTCTATCTCTTTGCTTTTTTTCTTATTCATGTTTAATCGTGCTTCTTAAGTTCTAGCTTAAGTCGTAAAATAAATAGTTTTCCTTTAGTCTTCCACAATAAGAGATCAAGTTAACAATCAATTCACTTTGGAAAATTCAGTCCTATTTTGAGATCTATTTCAGATCATATATATTTTTGGGAACTATAGTTGTAGAAATTAAAAAGGAAGTGAGAAGTAGTTAAGCTTAAATTTCTTACTCACTTGGCTATAGTTTAAAAATCATATTTATATAATAAACCAAAATCCTTCAAAGAATTGGGACCTATTTCCCTTTATCAATAGGAATATTTTATAGATCTCTAACATGATTGTATCTTCATCCAATACCTCAAAAAAACCTATACTCTTACTAATAGAGTTTGAGGGAGAATTGCAACTTTACATTTCTATTCAAGAACTTCATTAATTACTAAATCATAAAATTGTATAATATTTTCATTCTCTCGAAGTTGTAAATTGAATTACCCATTCTTAATATATATAGGATTTCCTTCACAATGCATGGAAATTTGTCTTCCTTCGGGCGTATATTCTCTCAAGGGAACATGATAATTCTGGCTTTAAGTTGTGAGTTATTCTCTCATCCATAGCTTCTCATAACTTGGTGGTCAGTAGTCTTATAATTAGTATTAGAGATAGACCAATATGAGAGTTCAAATAATGTTAAAAGTCATACTCTAGAAAACCCTAATTGGTGGATAACTAGCGAACAATATATCTATTGTTATCTTATGGATTAAAATAGCCATGCCTTGAATTAAAATTAACCAATCTCATTAACATCCTATCTCAAGAAAGTGAGCCCTCCCTAATTTAGGCTCATTAAAATGGAGAATCCTCGATCCTTTTAAAGGATTCATCACATGGAATTCATGGGATTTAATACTATGGGCCACCAAAACCATGTGCATTAAGGATCTAACAACTTTGACTCTTTCATGAGTCAATTTTACCCTAACATTCCTCTTTTAAACTTGAAAAGGGAAATACACATGCTATTCTCCACTATCACCTATGTCTAATCCAAGAATTTATCATCAAGGGAACACATACGTAACTAAGTCTTATAGTCATATGCACATATACATGTTGTTTACAAATTTCATCTTAAAAGTAAAGTTTTATTTTTGTTGTTATTTCTATGCAACACTTATGTTGTCATTCTCTCAACTTTGCATACTTTTTTACACTTGGTTCTCCCCTCATCAGATCTTGAATATGTGGTTGCATATAACCCTATTGGAAATATATTTCCTCTCTGGAAACCTTCATATATGTAAGCCACTAAAGCCATCTGCATTGTGGACCTAACAACTTTTGACACTTTCATGAGTCAAGTTTACCCTAGCATTCCCTCTTTAAACCTAACAAAGAAAATCCACATGCTCTCCCCTACTATCTCCTATGTCTACTCCAAGAATTTATCTTAAGGGTCACACATGCCTAATTCAGTCTTATAATTGTATGCCCATATACATGTAATTTACAAATTTCATCTTGAAAGTAAATTTATGTTTTTTTTCTATTGTTATCCAACACTTATGTTTCCATTCTGTCACATTTGCACACTTGCTCACACCAAGTTCTCTCCTTAATAGATCTTGATAATGTGGTTGCATCTCATCCTGTTCGATCTCTATTTCCTTTGAATCAATCATCATATATATGGGTCATGTATGAGTTTGCATTCTCTTTGTTATCTTCAACCTCAACTTACAATGTGTCGACAATTGCAACCGTCACCTCCTTCTACAAGCCTTGATTCTTTGGCTCTTTTAACATTATTAGAGATAAATACAATGTGAGAGACAATAATAATAGAAACAAAAACACATGAAACATGCTTTATATCTTTGGAGAATAAGTAGTGAAGGAAGACACTATATGAGAAGTATTTTAAAATTGAAAATTTCATTAATAAGATTAGGCAAATACATTTACAAGTATAGGAGACATTGAAGAGGTAATAGGAAAATTATAAGGTTTAACATGATCAACATATAGTTGAGAAGATATTCAAGGTGGGAGATAACATTTATTTGCATCCCAGTAAAGAAAGGCTACAGGGTCTTGGTAATAAGGTCAAGGTTCTATGGTAAGGTCATTTCCAAGTGTTGGAGAAAGTCAGTGTTAATGAATACATGCTCAATTAACCCCGTACATGTTAATTTACATAGTAGTGAATGTCAAGAATCTGAAAATATGTGAGCTTGCAATGATAAACCAAGAATTTGATAGGAATGTATTACCTACCATAGGGAATTTAGCACTATTATGTTAGATAGAGTTAGTAAATGATAGTGATTTATATAAATATAGAGTAGCCAAACGAGGTTAGCAAGAACTTTGATAGGTTCTCTTGAAAGGATAACTTATAGGAAAAGTCGAATGGTAGTCAAGGAGAAGGTAGAGGAAACTTTTCCTCACTCCCTTAAGTAAAACTTTTGGGAAACAAAATACCCCTGAGATGGAGAGGCATGATATGAAATGGATCATTATATAATTTTTCATTTATGTTGATACCTTTTAGGTGGAAAAATTAGAGTTATTTTCTTATAAGTTTCATTTTAATGGTAAGTCATGATTTGGTGATTTTAAGTTGAAAAAAATATATAGCCTTGTTAGAGCATCAAACAACAACTTTGTGGTCAAAAATTTGTGAAAAAGTTTCTAAATCTCTCAAATTTATTCTACACATCAATATATTTCTAGCTATGCTAAGATTACCTCAATTGGATTTAAATTTAGGAGGTTATGCCTCCCACATGTTGAAATATATTTTTGATCACCATGTTACTAAGTGGATGCCATGCTAGGTCCCATTAATCACACATCTAGAGGTAATCATATGTATACTTTGAAGAGTAATCTAGAGGGTCGAAAGCCTAAGTTACACAATTTTGTGGTTGAAGTATGCAAATACTCTAACCCTAGACCAGTATCAAGACATTTTTAAACACTAGGTGCTAGGATAGCAAGTGATTCCATTCTTATTGTATGGTTTATTATTCCATAAAGTGAATAGAGAAGTTAGGAGTGACATATTGACATAAAATAGTGGAAGTGGAATATATTTTAGTGGCCATATAATCCACATTGTCCATTTAAACTCCATATCAAGTGCAATTTATTTGTTTTTTCATTTCATAATTTAGGAGAAAAAAGTAATGCATAGACCTTAGCTTCTCATTAGGTTTTTCCCATATTGGATTTTCTTGGGGTCCATGTTATGTTCATTGTGTGGATAAAGTGATATTTTCTTAGTTTTCTTCATTTTGGTTTCTTTTAGTTTTATTTTTTTCATGCTATGCTAGTAACATTAAATTTATAACTTAAAATAAAACACCACATAAAAAATGTTGTAAAATATTATAAAATTTGTTGTGATGAAATGTCCTAGTCGAATATCCACAATAATTTAAAAATAATCAAAGATGGAAAACAAGCACTATGGGATATTTCCAAATATACATGGACTGAAAATAATAGAAGAAGTACTTATACTAACACATGGGTCCATGATAATGATATTCTATAGATCTCTAGGTGGGATATAGGAACCATGAGTAGATTTTTTTCACTTAAAAATGGTCTTGATGTTTAACCATGCTCAAGGTGGGAATCAAGGCATTCAAGCCATAATTAAACCTTCTTAGTGTAAATCTCCATGAATAACACCTAATAATTCTGAAATAAGCCCTTTCTGGGGGTGTTTGGCTTAGGATTAGGATATGGGTGAGGTTAAGATGTTTTATACAATGGAATTATCTCTCAAGACCTTTACCATGATTATGCTAAGAAAACAACAACATAAAGCCTTTAACAATGTTCGGAGGAGGGATATGATAATATCAGGCTCTAGAAATAACTTCTCAAGCTTAAGCACCATGAGAAAATCCTCAATCCACCACACAATACCATGGATGGGTTCTAAGGCCTTTGATAATCTTTAAAGAATGAAAACAAATGACTTACAATTTTACTAAAAATTCTTGAACTCAAAATATTTAAATGAGTCTTTGAACCAAGAGAGGATATTTTTAGTACATATTTCCACACAAAGTGGGATACAAAGGCCATGATCAAGGGAAATTTTATGGAATATATTTTTTATATGGGTTAATTTTACATTTTTTTTTGGAAACAAAAATATTTTCCAATTTACATTTTATTTAATTTATTTTCACAAATTTGAAATGATAAATGCATTTTACTCTAAAAATGGCCAATTTTTCCTAGAAAATGTATGAAATTGTTAGAAAATATGACAATTTTTATAAAAAGAAATTTTATGGTTGTTATCAAACTATTTTTCTACCCTTGGATAACTTACCCTTAGCCATCATGATTAGATGACTCTTTCCTGACATGAGGGTGTTTTTTGAGCTATTTTGATACTTATCTGCAAGGAGGTAGGCTTGTGCCTGCAGCCAGGACCCAATAGTCGCTACCAGGCCCTCTTGCGCATGCGACTAAGGCCCTTTTTAGCCCTTTATGTGCCCGCGACTAGTGGAATGTTCTAAAATGATTTTGTCCCTATGAGATTAGTCTAATATCTCATTCATTAGAGCTAACCAAGACTCATCAATTAGAATATTTTGTAACTTCTCATTGTATTGGGCATTCATATTCATCCTCCCAAGACCTCTCTTCTACCTATTCATACTGGGACTTTTGAGAGGGTCAAGCTAGTTTTGGAGATGAAGTATTTTGGAAAGCTAAGATCTTGATCCCATGCTGCCATTTTGCTGCTAGATAGAGAGCTTGCAATGTCTTAGTCATATGTGTCTTCTCTTCGTGATTATTTCTTGGATGTAGTGGGGAAACTCTGTCGGATCACAGAGAGGAAACGTGAAAGAAAATGTATAAGCATTATATAATTTTATATGATTAATGAATATTTATGTTCTCTCCCTTACATGATTATGTTTTCAGCAGATCTTGTAATTAATTTATATTGTCTTTGATCTAACCATATTCAGAGCAAGATCACTTGTCATCCTTGAGTGTTTGTGATTGTGTGTAGGTGTTGAGATCGAGTCAATATGAATCATATTTCTTGAGTGGAGCGCGGGGATTCTGATACGAACTCAAGTTCCTTCCCCAATCTACGAGGAGGAAAGGTGTCATTTCTCTTCCTCATAGTGTAAAATTGATTGTGTGTTGCTTGATCATCATATATGATTGTGATCTATTTTGTGTTCTTAGTCTTGTCTCTGTTTGGCTGGTGATCTAATTAGAGACTAGATCACAGAGAAACAACTCCTTGCAATCCCTAATGCAAAAATGATTGGAATTTTAAGAATTAGTAATATCTACCAATGTTTGTACACTTAAGGTAAGTATGGATCTTAAAATTCTTCCTAGAAAATAATATGTTGTTTAGATGATAAATGTACTTATATGCATATAAACATACTTAGTTAGGAGACAACAATTTTAATCCTTAGTTAAACCTCTAGCACTCAACCTATAAATATCACCTAGAAACAATGACAACAAAATTGTATAAGGATTCTTTAATATCTAAATTTTAATATGGGTGTCGATACAGAATCTTGAGCATAATGGATGCATCTCATTTTCTTAGCCATAATCAATAGAGGAAGAAAGGGCCTCCAATGTTAAATATTTCTTCTTTCTCTCAAGCACCATGGAGGAGTCTTATGGCCACCAAATGTGATCTCTCTTCTTATCATTTTTGTCGAAGGTTGTTATATGGGTGACATGATTAGGTTAGTCGTGAACCAAGAATGTGTCTCGAGCTCTAATAAAGTTCAAGGGAGAAAAACAAGGTCCTTGAACCCTAAATAATTTTTCTTTGTCTTAATCAACATGAAAAAATAAGAAAATCCATAAAAAATTCCCTCATGGGGATCTTTTGACTGTGAGTTCTTAACTGGAGGGAATTATGATGTTTTTAGTAAGATAGATGGCCCTTTAATTCTTAACAATGGTCAAGTAAGGATAACAAGTGTAACACCCTCTTCCCACATTTACCTAGGTAACTCGCCAACTAGGGTAAACATGTGACGAGAGGCTACTATGACCAGAATCAACCTCCTATGTGACCTTAAGGAAGTGGAATCAATGGAAACACAATACAAAAACCTTGTACATCAACATTAACATCCCCATGAGACAACCCAACCATTCAGGTCTCTTTACCTTGGTCCCACTAACCTATTTAGATTTTGGGCCTCTAGACGTAAGCACAAGCCTATGATCCAGCATTGATATGAATATGGGAAAACTAGTTTTTTTGTGCTAGCTACCTCGTCAGTATTAAAAAAATGTGTTTAGGATCCTTCAAATTAGCCAGTTATGTGAGGGTTTATGTGTCAAGTTTATGTAGTTCTTATGATCGATTCATGAGTTAATTTGTTGTTAAAACATGTAACAAAAGTAAAATTGCAAAGAAATAAAAAATAAAAAACACATTACTCAATAGCTGATAATGGAGTTCGATCTCCTAGGCTACATCTCCATGGACCTGCTTCAACTGGCTAGGCCCTCTTTGGATTAATTGTAAATTCTATGATTAAATGCACCTACAATGCTACAATATATTTTCCAGCTGACCCATTGGATTCAGAAGACCTAAAAACCACAAAATAGAATCTTGAAGCTCTGAAAATGGTCTTTAGCTGATCTAGGCATGACTTCCTCTTCTGGTGGCCCTATTCTTCTTTAATATTCAAAGTAGAAAAATCACTTAAAGAAGTTCTCCAACACCTCTGCAACCTACACCGTCCTACTCAGAGCATCAAAATCATCTAGGAATGACTCTTCTTGAGCCCAAATTGGTTCAAATATGCCAAATCTATGGCTCATTCAGTTTTCCCTATGAAAACTCCTCCAAATCTCGAACATCTCTAGTTAAGTCCCCTAAATTTGGGGGAAACACCGAATTTCGCCAAATTCTCTGCCATATTAATGAAGATTTAATTAAATTTAAGCTAGATTTTAATTTGGAGATAAGCTTGTTTAGGCACATTAAGTGCGTTTTTCATAACTTCGAATTAGATGTGGATTAGCACACATAATATGGGTTTATGGTAATTAAACCATATTAATTGTTAAATCCGCACCATAAAGATTAAGCTTCGCCTTTGGTTTTGGGGCCATGGTTATGTGGGAAGGACTGGCCCTTCTTTCCTCCATCGAGACTTGAATTAAACTTCAAATAAATGTTGCGGACCATAGTAATCAAGGTCCAATGTCATGGCATAGTGGTAGTGTTATGCGCTTCTGTGGAGGAGATCGTGGGTTTGAGCCTAACCTCCACCCAAAATTTTTCTAAACCATACATATAAAAATAAAATTCAACCTGGGAATTAAATTAAAAAATTCGGACTTTGGTTACTAACCCAAAATTTGGCCTTGGAGGGAGGGGGGGAAGGGGGCATGTGGTGGACTCTGGGATTGCCACATGTCCTCTTCTCATTGGCTTCAAAATTAAAAAAATCAAAATTGACATGTGCCGAGAAATTTGGGCCACTCAGAGTGTTACACCATTTTTTGGTCGTATAACCTATTATCATTAGATGGACCTAAGTACACCATCTAAGACCAATTTTACCCTAAGTAAAATTGCTTTCACTATGTGAAATAACTTAGTAAAACACATTTATTAAGTTGTTTATGGTCTAAACAGGAAACCCCAAAAGGAAATAATAAAGAAATCTATATTTGTTTATATTTCCTCAAAGAATAATTAGTTAAACTTCAATTTAATTATTATTCCTGGTCATATCTAACCCAAAACAAGGAAATCAATTAAATAAATCCTTATTTATTTGATTATTTCCTAGGAATAAGTTATTTAAATCCTTATTTAAATAATAATTCTAGTTAAATTTGACTAAATCATTTATAAATAATTAAATAAATCATTATTTATTTCCACCATTTCCTTAAAATAATAAATAAATCATTTATTTATTTATTACTTATAAATAAAGGAATTGACCCAATTCAAAATTCCTTTTCCCTCCAACAAATATAATAAAATATTCCTAAAAGGTGGTTCTAGAATTTGATTAATAATATTTTGTTCATGCACCAAGTTCTAGACCGCCCCAATATTTTGTTATAAATAGAAGGGTTTTCCCATTCATTAGTCACCTTCCATTGCATTAGATCACTTTGGATCTATACTTGTTCACATTCTCCATTTTTGCCTTGTGAGCTCCCTTTGAGTTCTATGTTTGTCTGGGTTTTCTACACCAACAAGAGAGAGAAATTTTAGATCTGAAATGCTGAGTACTTTCAAGAACCCATCCCATTGAGAAAAACTGGAAAAAAACTTTCTTGTTTTCCTCTTAGGTGCCCCTTTTTAATATAATATAAAAATTCTTTCAAATACATTGTTCTTGTCTTGTCTATTGGATGCATGGAGCCACATTTTACTTTATCTGCTTAATGTCTTTTATGCTTAGAACTGGATTTGTGCAGCATTATTTGGATCACCTAATTGCAGATTTAAAGATATTTGGCAGCCATAATCGATGTTAGGGCTATTTGTTATGTGTAGCTAAAGTGGTCTTTTACGATGAAAGATTCATACTAATAATTGGCGACTCCACACGGGTTTTCTTTTGTGACCGCTGTCGCTTTATCTATTCCTGCATATCCAGCTATTTCAGACCCTAGGATTTCTCTTCAATTTTCTGTTTTTCCTATTTTTATGGTGCTTTTCACCTCTAAAACCCTCAAACATTAAAATTTTTAACTTCCGTGTGTTTCTGGCCCTATTGCACAGGTGACAGACATTGGCTGCAGCTGAGACGACGATTTTTTTTGAAATCTGCCGTCGAAAGACTCGGATCTGCAGGTCACACTTATTGGCCCAAAAACTGCGACTTGGCCTATAGGGCACACTTTTCTGCCCCAAAACTGCGACCTGGACTGAAAACAGGTCAGAACCTACGACCTGCACTTTTTTCTGCATTTTTCCAGCAACCTTTCTGGGTTTGTGTGAAGCTTCTGTCAGGGTTTTCCAGCCTCCGTCTATGCCCATTCAGACCTTTTTCTGATCTGTTTCACTCAACTAAGTGGGAATCTCGCCCCTTAGGGCTTTAGTACCCTCCACCTTTTTTGGACGAGTTTTAGCTGTTTCAGACGTCTGCATTTCTAGAGTTTCAACCTTCTTCTTTTTCAGATTTGATACCTCATGTTCAGATCCCTTTAGATCAGCTCTTTTCCCTTTCAAATCACCTCATATAGTTTTGTTTGGGTTCATTTCTAGGGCCGCCTCCTTGTCCCTTCTACCTTTAGTTGATCCCCTCCTTTCTAGCAACAACCTAGCCTCTACCTCTTTGCTGTTCTCCGCACCTCTTTTCAGCAGATTTCTCCTTTAGATCCCCGTCCCTCCCAACCTTAGATCTATTGGCCTCTTTTTAGTGTGCTTTGATTTTATTTTTCCCTCTTATAGACTAGTTTTGAGAGACCCGCCTTCTTGGGTTAGATTGATGCATTGTTAGTTGTTAATTTTATGTTCTCTGAGTCTTATTTATTGCAGATTTATTTTCAGTTACGCAACAAAATTTTTCTCTTACTCTCAAAATGGCTGGGTTTAAACAATTAAAATTAACGCACGCCACACACTGACCCTAAGCGAAGAAGAGCCTGGTTAACACCACCTAACAAAGACATTAAAATCAATTGACGCTGCACCTCTCTACCCTTGTTTTTACATTGACCTCACTTGATTTTGCACCTCCCTACCCTTGTCGGTTTTTCTTCTTCCCGTCATCATTGCGCCTCCAAGGCATTTGTCCCGGAGACTTCTTAGCCTTCACCCTCAGTTTCCAGTTGGTCGACTTCCTCCTTCCCGCCGTTCTCAAGTAAGTCCTCCCCCGAGTCCACACTCCGACTCTTATTCTGATTGTTTGGGTTCTCCCCCTACTCCTGGTTCCCCCCTTGTTACCTTCACCATGTCTAGTTCAGGGCCTAGCACTAGCAACAACCCTAGTTCTACTACTGGGTCCATTTCCAGTGGAACCACTACAGGACCTACCTCGACTGCCCCTTTGCTTCGTTATATGGCCGGTCTCAGTCTCCCCGACTTCAATCAGCTAATCAATGATCCTATTCGCAACAATGTCAGTTGGCCTGCTATGCCAACCAAGCTCCCCTCCGACATTCCCAAGTTTGAAGGCCTTGCTAGTTAATATCCCTCCAACCATATCTGATCTTTCCACATGTGGTGTTCATCCAATTCCATTACTGACGATTCCATCCATCTTAGATTGTTCTAATGCACGCTTACCGGTGAAGCTTCTAAATGGTATGTTGACCAGGCCACCTCTTCCCATACCACCTTTGTGACCATTGCCCAAGCCTTTTTATCTTATTTCCAGCTCCCTCTCCGATACGACACTGGTATCGAACTCTTGAATTCTTTTCATCAATCCTCTTCGACTCGCCTTTCCGCTCATGTCCAGGAATGGCGAGGAAGACAGAGCTTATGTCGCGCTCCTCCCTTTGAAGATCGGGTTTATATGGACTGGTTCCTTCGCTCTCTCTTACCTCCCATTGGTAAAGATGTCGCATCCCATTTTCCCCAAACCGAAGAAGCCACCCTCCAAATAGCCTTGAAATATGACCTTATCTATGCTCAATCTGGTTATGTTTATATCGTCCTTCCTGACCTCCCTAAACCTGGTAGCCCTAATGCCCCAGGGGCATATCACTCTACCGACGGTATCATTGGAGCTCTGTCACATACCTTTTCTCAACCTCTTCTGGGCTATGGTTTCCCTCCAGCAGGGGCCAGCACCTCCGGCACTTTTCCCCCTCCAGGTAGCATGTATCTAGGATATGACATGCCTCCTCCTTTTGCCCACACTCCTTCTTACCTCAATGTTTCCCATCCTACCCCTTATCCTTACCCACAGGCTGGTGTCCCAGCTCCTCCATAAATTGGACCTCCCACTCCCTTGCCTTCTCTACCTCTGCAACTGCACTTACTACCCCCTCCAGGGCAAGTATTTGCGCAATAGGGTGCAACTAATCCTCTTTCTTCTCAAAGAAAGAGGAAAGGAAATGAATCCGATTTTGGTAATCGTGGGGCCAATCCTTCAAGTATTGATTCTGACACTGCCAACCAGCCACATGGCTGTTAGCCCAGGCCAGACAAGCCGCTTCGCACCAATAAGCCATGTTCGTGTTGCGGTGTTTATGGTTATTACACTCACGATTGTCCCCTATTACCACAAATGCGGCAGATGTGGGAGTCTCAGGCCACCGTGCGGGGACAACATTCCTCCCCTATTGTCCCTCCCAATATGGCTACTTCTCAACCTACTATGTTTACTGATCCTTTCCCTCAACAAGGATTCGTGTCTACTCAACCGCCTCATGCCCCGGTATCCACTCAACCTTCCCCTTCTAGTTCCTCCGATTAGCAGATCCTCATGATGGCCTTTGACCAGCCTCTCACCGTCAACCTTAACCTTCAAACTTGGTCTCGTCAGTACTCCACCCCCCCCGCTCCCTCTATCACTGAGTCCCAATATTCAGGTCCTACAGAGCCTCTGTCGACACCCAATGGTCCCTTGCAAATCTCTCCGCCCAAAGTTGAGGTTCATACCAAGATTCCTAAGGGCCCATTACGCAGAAATGATGGTTCTGGTCGAGCTGCTCATTCGTATAGCATAGTAGATGATTTGCCATAGTCTCCTGCTACCATTTTAACACTAGAACTCCTCCAGTCGCATCCTTCCCAAAAGAAGGCTCTACTATCCTCCATGGGCGCTGTAGATCCTGCTGATGACCAATTGATTGTTTTCAACACCCGTCAATCAAAACATCCTCCCCTTCCTACTTCTGTAGCTTTCCAAATCCTAGTCAAAATCTGGAATGCTCACATTTCTCGATGTATTATTGATGAGGGGGCATCCACCTGTGTGATGTCTGCTTCGTTTTGGAAACAACTTGGATCTCCTGAGCTGGCCCCTTCCACAATCACCCTTCATGCATGGGACGACCATGCCTCCCAGCCCATTGGCCTATTCCATAATTGTCCTATCACTCTTGCGGGAAAGACTGTTTGCATTGACGTTGAAGTCATTGACGCCCCTCTTGATTATAACATTCTTTTGGGGCATAGATACACCTATGCCATGTCTTCTGTCCCATTTGTGGTCCACCGCAAGATGTTTTTCCCTCATAATGGAAATATAATCACCATTGAACAGTTGACATATCATGAGCCAAAATCTCAGACCTCCCCTAAGTCGACCATCTCTTCTGTAGCCAATAAGAAAACCGTCGATTCTTTGACCAATGTCTCCCCCGGCGTCTACAAAGACTCCTCCTTACTTGGAACTTTCCCTGCTACTCCTCCTACTCCTGTCTCTGATCCCAGCTTAGTGAATGTTTGCATGATGCAATCGTCTCGGGCTGACCTTAAACATCCCACTTCGGCTAGTTAGCAACCTCAACCTTAACCTCACCCGCCGCAACCTGCTCCTAGCCCTTCGCCTCAGCCAGCCAGACCTCTTCCTTCTAGCCCTTCTCCTACAGCTGGTACCCATAAGCCCCTCTATCCTCCTAGGTCGGTTCCACCAGGTCTCAACCATCTTGGAGCCATCCCTCCTGTCCATTACCCTGCTGGTCAGATACCTTTCCTTGCTCCCCCTCCCGGAGTCTATTCGGTTCCCATCATGGCCACCCTCTCCCTTCCCAATTTCACCCTGAGCATACCCATCTGGTACCTTGACCCTCCAGCCACTACCCTGCCTAGTCAACCCAAACCTTATCTTGCTTTGACCCCAGTTCAACCGGTCCCCATGACTTCTCCCGCTGCAACAGTGCCTCAGTCACCTCAACAGGAACCACCTCCTGTTGCAACCGATTCGAGTAAGAATGGAAAAGCTAACAGGGGGGCATTAAAGGACAAGGCTTCCCTGACAAACCCTGCCCCTCCTCGGCCTCCAAAGCATACCATCCAGTGTGCTTTGTGTGATGTTTTCGGTCACGCCACCCATACCTATCCTGAATTGCCTCATCTCAAGCCCATGGTTAATGTCGCATTCCCTGAGTCCATGGTCCTGGAAGCCTTTGTTTCTTCCATGACTAGAGCCAAGAACCCTAAGACTATTCACACCAACCACCCTTGTGCTTTGTGTGTTCTCCATGGCCATTACACCAACCTTTGTTCCCGCCTCAAAGACTTCAGCACCTCTCTAGCCGCGGTCCTCCAATTTGAGTCCAAGTGCAACAAGTCCACCTCTCCGCTATTTGCGCGTTTTGCTTCGGCATAACTACTAGACATGATGTCTCCCAGTGAAATTCCCCCTCCTGATGTCGAGATGACGGAGCCTTCGTCCACCATCTTCTACCTATCATCATCCATGAGACCCTCGGGGAACATTCCCTCTGAATCCTTCCCTGTTGTTTCGCTTGACCTTACTTCAGCGATCACCTTAGGATCAAAATTGGTAGATCCTTTATCTTCTTACTCTTCTGTCACCCCTTGTGGCAATGCGCATGTGAACCTCTCTTCTCATGATGATGAGTTAGGTAGCTTTGCCGCGTCAAGTGGTCTTTCTTCCACCAGTCACCCCATCTTCTATCATGGTGACAACATTATGGAAGAAACCCCCACCCCTGACTTTATCTATTCCCCCTTACATCGAACCCATGCATTCGCACCACATACACCTTGTGGCCATTACATTGAAACCCCATGTTTGGGTCAGGGGGAACCCATATTTGAGAGACCAAGAGAAGCAATTCTCCACAAATCTCCTAGTGTATCTAGTCATGTAGACTTTAGTACCATTATTATTCCACATTTAGAAGAACCTCTAGAGTCCCATATCACTTCAGATCACTCTAGGGATGATACCCCTTATCGTTCCTTCATCTTACATCAGCAACCCAGTCTCTTAGACATTTTTGTTGACCAACCTATGGGTTTTCTAGGAGAGCATCAGTTCATTATCTCCAAATCCTCTCTTTGGGATAGTGACACCAGGTATGCCAACTCGGAAACTTAAAGTCCATTTGATTCATATATGAAGTACTAAAAGAGATTGGTAATCCTCCATTTCCTTTCTCATATTGCATAACCATAACGTAAACAAATGGCGTACCGCATCATTAAAATGTGTTTATATTCCCCTTTATACATTTTGGCATGAACACAACATGCTTGGGGGCACCTATGCCCCTCAACCATAACCCTCCTCAAAATTGAATTTCTTCACTTGCAACACTCATACTAGGGGCACCACTTGGCCTCCATACTTGTCCATGCTCGTGTTGATGTTCGTTGTGTGTTACCATCTTGTACTCATGTTTTTATGGTCCCCCATTGGACCTTTACTGTGTGGCCACACCATCACGTCGCCCTTTTTTAGAGCATCCGAGTTGAGTCATCATCACATTCATGGAGTCTATCCCAAGTCCCTTTGTATCCCGCTATAGTTCTCCATCCTTCATTACTTGGTCCCTCTCTCATGTCGCACATTATTGCCTTCAGTCCCACTTTCCCCTATCCCTCATGATATTGTGTCAGTCGCTGCTAGGTCATCCATGCCCTTTATGCTTTAACAAGGGCAGTTTTCCATTCGCTACTCAGTACCCCCCATTTCATCATCATTATTAGTGTCAGTCTAGCAGTCGCTCTACTATTTTCTCTCGTACTTTAGTTGAGGATTCCTTATTGCCCCACCTATGGCGGACCTCCTTCTGTCGACATCATCTCATTCACTCCAGAAGACAGGTCTAGAGAGCGGTGTACCTTGGTTCCAGCTTCCACACTTGGTCGGTGCCTCGGATCAGGCAAAGGGATTTCTCGTTACCCATTGACTTGATTTTTTCTCAGCTCCAGCTCCTTTTCAGCATGATTGAGATCCGTATACTTGATGGTCCAGTCATGCAGCAGCAAATATTGGTGATTCCCGGGTGTGTGTGAGATATGTCAACCCTCATGAGGGGGTGGCCCTGTAGGTAGCCCCCAACATGCCCGGATGACCTCTTCATTCCAGCCTTTGATGCAGCTCCTTATATTCGATGATGTCGGCCTTAGCCGCTTGCAGTGCCTCTTTGATTTGATGTATCAGTCGGACTTTGCGAGCCCTTCCCCATTTATTGGGGGCATTTGGGTTGTATTTGTATCTCATGTACTCAGATATTATTGTATAAGTCCTGGCTATTATCCCAGACACATCATGTATGTGGGATTTATCATTCTATTTTTCTGGCTCGGGTTTATGCCAGTATTTACTTTGTCGTTCGGCTCCTTGTTTATTGGACATACTATTCTTTTGTACTTTGTCTCAGCGGGCATAGGTATGCCTCCCCCACCACCTTTAGCACAAGTACCATCTCATAAAATGGAGACTTGTTGCACCTGTAAGTCTCGTTTCCTCAGGGTCTAGTCCTTCAACACTTTAGACTCCCTTACATTTCTCTCTCTGACTTTCCTCTTGCAGTCTAGTGATTGAGTTCTTACAATGTACTTCGGTCATACAATTTTCTCCTAACACTCGTACGTTGGGGGGCAATCTGTTACACCATTTTTTGGTCATCTAACCTATTATCATTAGATGGACCTAAGTACACCATGTAAGACCAATTTTACCCTAAGTAAAATTGCTTTCACTATATGAAATAACTTAGTAAAACACCTTTATTAAGTTGTTTATGGTCTAAACAGGAAACCCCAAAAGGAAATAATAAACAAATCTATATCTGTTTATATTTCCTCAAAGAATAATTAGTTAAACATCAATTTAATTATTATTCCTGGTCACATTTAACCCAAAACAAGGAAATCAATTAAATAAATCCTTATTTATTTGATTATTTCCTAGGAATAAGTTTTTTAAATCCTTATTTAAATAATATTCCTAGTTAAATTTGACTAAATCATTTATAAATAATTAAATAAATCATTATCTATTTCCACCATTTCGTTAAAATAATAAATAAATCATTTATTTATTTATTACTTATAAATAAAGGAATTGACCCAAGTCAAAAATCCTTTTCCCTCCAACAAATATAATAAAATATTCCTAAAAGGTGGTTCTAGAATTTGATTAATAATATTTTATTCATGCACCAAATTCTAGACCGCCCTAATATTTTGTTATAAATAGAAGGGTTTTCCCATTCATTAGTCACCTTCCATTGCATTAGATCACTCCGGATCTATACTTGGTCACATTCTCCATTTTTTCCTTGTGAGCTCCCTTTGAGTTCTATTTTTGTCTCGGTTTTCTACACCAACAAGAGAGAGAAATTTTAGATCTGAAATGCTGAGGACTTTCAAGAACCCATCCCATTGAGGAGAACTGGAAAACACCTTTCTTGTTTTCCTCTCAGGTGCCCCTTTTTAATATAATATAAAAATTCTTTCAAATACATTGTTTTTGTCTTGTCTATTGGATGCATGGAGCCACATTTTACTTTATCTGCTTAATGTCTTTTATGCTTAGATTCGGATTTGTGCAGCATTATTTGGATCACCTAATTGTAGATTTAAAGATATTTGGCAGCCATAATTGATGTTAGGGCTATTTGTTATGCGTAGCTAAAGTGGTCTTTTACAACGAAAGATTCATACTAATACAGAGTCCAACACTTTTCGACCTGTCATTGGGCCGAAGAAATACCCAAATTTTGACCTTTGACCATTTTTTTTAAATTCTCCTCTTTCACACGGTGATCAACATACTCTAAATTCCTCATATGGAGTTTGTTTTGAATGAAATAAATTGTGTTGTATTCCTAGAGATGGGCACAATTCGGTCATTCTAGTTTGGTGCGATTCTGATCACTTTGAATTTTTGGAAAAATTTTGCCTCCATTCCATATTCTGATCACTCCTTCCCACTCACAGGATTTTGGACCCAAAAAATTTAGTTATCTTATAAGAGATGAATACTCTTCTCTTTCCCAATTTCTATCATCTTGATTATACTAGGAAAAATCTCCATGAAAACCACTTGGGATCATTGCCATGCCTTGCCTTGCAAATGGCTTGTCACTTCGACCAATGTCCTCCTTTTGTTGCTAACCCAATTCAACACTTACTGGCTGCTTACTGACTGATAAAACACTTTTTTGCACCAAATTGATCCCTTGGTTCTTGGAAAACTGACTGATAGCCTTCCCACTGATATTCATGTTCCTCCTTTGTACAAACATGCATTTAATGCAAGCTTCTCCATGGAAACCACTTTTCCAGGTTAAGCCCATATGAGTGAACTACAACAATGAGTTCGAACCTCAGTAATCACAAGAAAATAAATGAACATTCTTTTTACATCCACGATTTCAAATTCCACATCTAGAAGAATGCCTTCGCCATCTCTTTCACTTCTTGGTGTCATCACATCAAAAAGGTCTATAATACTGGTTGTTTTTTTGGCTGCAATTTTTTATGGCATCTTGTCCCTCTTGTAACTCACTTAGGTGCAGCAAAGATGGAAATTTGAACATGCATGAGTGATCGCCTTGTGTTGGTTGATTTCTTTGCTTATCATGCATGTTGTCAATTTGAGAGAGTTGATCAATTTGCACATGGTTTTGTTTGACTTGAGAGTCTGTTGTTTGAAGAGGCATGTTTTGTCGACTTGTGTTTTGACAAAACACAAGTTGACAAAACATGCCTATTCAAACAACAAACTCTCAAGTCAAACAAAACCATGTGCAAATTGATCAACTCTCTCAAATTGACAACATTCATGATAAGCAAAGCAATCAACCAACACAAGGCGATCACTCATGCATGTTCAAATTTCCATCTTTGCTGCACCTAAGTGAGTTATCATACTCCACTTTTACAACACCTTGCTTCGTCCAATATGCAACATCTTTCAAGAGAAAAGAAATGTATTCAATTGGAAAAGAAAAACATCAATCATCAAAATACATGGAAGGCCTTAATTGGATAAGATATCTAACCATCTCTTACCAAACCATTTCAATGGAGCTTGTTTCATCTGCACTTCATCATGTGAATCATTCTAACCCACATCGATTATGGAATCCTCTTTTCCATTCTTGTCAAGAACTCTTTCCACCTTCTTCAAATGTCGTGGATGACTTGCTAGATAAAAAGTCCAACACTTGTCTACAAGATGACCTTGATGATGGCAATGAGTGCAAAAGAATTGCATCTTCTTTTCAACATGGTTTGCATTGTCCAATGGACCTTTGGCTTTTTTCCTCCTTTGTTTAGAAAGTTTCCTGTGAATGGCTATATTCTTCTAACATCTTGAAACATTATATTTATTCAAACCAAAAAGGGAACATGAAAAATTTCTCCAAATATTATGTGAAGATTTACCATGTTTATCATAATAAAAAACAACTTGATTAAAGGGAAATTTATACCTTGAACATTCACCTTTGTCGCCTTATTGAGGAGGTGAATTTGATGATGTAGTGGCTCTCTTTGGAATACCAACAATGGATTCAATGACTTTAGAGCTTTCAACATCCTCTTGTTTTCCATTCTCATTAGTTGCATGCTTATGAGCACCTTCTTGCAAAGTGGGTGTAAAACTTTTGCATTCCTCAGGAATACAAACTTCACAATCTTGAGGTAATGAATAGGTAATGAAAGTAATTCTTGGAGTACCTTCATGTGCTTCCTTAGCTTTGGATAATTCTCCATCATATTTTCCATAACCAAGACCCAAATACCTAGGCCTTTCCTGAACAACAATTGGCTCGGTTATGCCTTGTGCATGTTTTCCTAACCCTTTACCTTTATAGCCCATTTTCATCAATAATTTTGACCCTATTCCTCTAGTGTGTCTTTCAAAAGCACCTAAACATTCATCTTGAGAAGAAATTGAAGATAAATTTGATTTTTATACCTATTTTTCATGAACATACTTGGCTAAATTTTCCTTGGCAACATGGAGTTGAGTTTGCATCTCATGCAACCTTGCTAAGTTTTCATTTTCAATTTGGAGATGAGTCTCCATCTCATACATATTTTCAAGAATCTCTTTCTTCTCCTCCTTCATGGCCATCAAATTCTCTTGAAGTATAATGCTTTCCCTCTTATATTCATACATCTCTTGCACCATATAATTCATGATGGAGATATTTTGCAACATCTCTTTATCAAAGAGTTTTGCTAAGGAACATTGACTTGAAACAAAACTTGATGAAGCTACCATCACACTTGCAATGCACAAAAAGCTTCTTTGCTGTGATTTGAGAGCTGGGTTACAATATTGACCTTCTCTTCACACATATAAAATTGCACACAGTTAAATTCTCCTTGCAAAAATTCAAAACCAAGCTAATATTATAGCTAACCTTGGCTAAAATGAGCTAAATTTTTCTCTAATACCAACTTGATCTGAATATGGGAAAAATATTTTTTCTTTGTTAGCTCCCTCATCAATATTGGAAAATGTGTTTAGGATCGTCTCAAATTAGACGATTATGTGAGGGTTTATGTGTCAATATTATGTAGTTTTTATGAGAAAGTAATGAGTTAATTAACAGTAAACACACATGTAAAACAAGCAAAATTTTAGAGAAATAAATCACAGCAAACACATTACTCAGTACCTGATAACCAATTTCACCCCTCCTGGGCTACATCTCCATGGAACCACTTCAACTGGATAGGCCCTCTTTGGATTAATGTTCAATTATTTGATTACATGCACCTACAGTGATCGAATGGCTTTTCAACCTCCTCCATTGGATTCAGAAGACCTAAAAACCTCAACATAGACTCTTCAAGCTTTGAAAATGGTCTTCAGCTGATCTAGGCATGACCTCATCTCCTGGTGGCCCTCGGCTTCTTTAATATTCAAAGAGGAAAAATCACTCACAAAAGTGATCGAACGCCTCTCCAACCTACACCATCATGCTCAGAGCATCAAAATCATCTATGAATGACTCTTCTTGAGCCAAAATTGGTTGAAATATGCCAAAGTTATGGCTCATTTAGTTTTCCCTTGGAAAACTCTGAATCTAGAACATCTCCAGTTAAGTCTGCTAAATTTGTGGGCAGCACAAAATTTGGTGGCTCCGCCAAATTCTCTGACATATTAATCAATATTTAATTAAATTTAAGCTAGAGTTTAATTTGGAGATAATCATTTTTAGGTGCATTAAGCTCGCTTTTCATAACTCCAAATTGGATATTGGATTAGTGCACATAATATGGGGTATATGGTAATTAAACCATATTTAATGGTTAAATTCACGCCATACACATTAAGCTTCACCTTTGGTTTTTGGGCCATGGTTCTATGGCCAGGGCCAGTCCTTCGGGACTGGCCCTTCTTGCCTCTGCCCAGACTTGAATTAAACTTCAAATAAATGTTGCAGACCATAGTGATCAAGGTCCAATGTCATGGCATAGTGGTAGTGCTATGCACTTGTGTGGGGGAGGTCATGGGTTCCTGCCCAACCTCCACCCAAAATTCAGACTTTGGTTATCAACCCAAAATTTTCCCTTGGAGGGGGGGGCACATGGCAGCCTCCGGGCTTGCCACATGTCCTCTTTCCATTGGCTTAAAAAATAAACCAACAAAAATTGACATGTGCCTATAAATTTGGGCCACCCAGAGTTTGACACTTGTCACCCTGTCATTGGGAAAAATAAATACCAAAATTTTGACCTTTGATCCTCTTTAACCATTTTTTTTTAATTCACCTGTTTGACATGACGATCAGCGGGCTCTAACTTCCTCATATAGAGTCTGTTTTGAGTGAAACGAATTGCGTCAGATTGTTAGCAATGGGCTCGATCCAGTCATTCTAGTTTTGTGTGATTCTGAGCACTTTCAATTTTTGGAAAAAAAATTCCCCCAATCCAGATTCCAATCAAGCATCTATGGGTCTCTAGATGCATGAATAAGCCTACATGCCAACATCTAGGGACTAAATTCCCTAGTGTTGTGCCAGTGTCCCTGGGATTTGAGCCATTTTTTTAGGCCCAGAACCCAATTCTCTACCCAAAAATTCATGGAAATTTCAGATATGATTTATAATGACCAAAAAATGATGTATTTACAAAAATATCCAAAATTGATAATCTAGACCCCTACTAGCCATGACAGGAATTTAATCAAACATGTTGCAAAAATCAAAGGTACATGTATAAACAATTGAAAAAGAAAAGGGACCTCATACATATCTAAGAATCTCTAAGAAACATTGCTCCCTTACATCATTAGACGTAATACAATCTATTTTACTATAGATACATTGTGCATTCATTTACAAGTAAAAACATGGAGAGATCCATATATTATCACTCTGAATACACATGCTTACAACCAACGTAATAAAAAGAGAAATATAGTGGATATAACATCAATATAATCAAGATATAAACCAATGAATTCATACATAAAATACCAAAGGATTGAGCTTCTCATTAATGAATGTAAAAACCATTGGAGACATTGGGACTTCCATGTTCCACTCGACCATAGATTGGCTAAGCCAAATCTCTCTTTAGCCAATCACCCCCATGCCATATTCCAAGCATGAATGTGGGACTCAAACCGAAAGAACCAACCAAGAAATCCTGAGGCTAAACCACCTCACCCTCATTAATAAAAATCAAGCTTTACCGTGATCCATCCTGGATCACTAGGCCAACAAACTAAACATGTCATAACCGACTTTACCATGATCTACACTTGATCACTAGGCCAACACAAACATGGATATCACCATATTTTCTCCACATAAACCGTGAGGAAATTAACTATCTCATAGTCTCTTAGGATTTACCACAACCCACAGTCTAAATTAGGGGTCACTAGGCCCTAAACCAAGACATACTCTCCAATATTGACCGTATATCCCAAACTTGGGATTCCTAGCCCTGATGGAGAGAAAACCACCTATAAGGTTTTATCGCAATTCAAACCTGGATCAGTAGGCCCTAAACCAAGGAAACATATAAATTGTTTCTCTATCATATCATTTAAAGATCCACCTCACTCAACTTCGAATCCATCTGGAAATTCAGCTAAACCAAAACATGAGAACTCCACAAGACCATCACTATCCAGAAATGGCAAGGTTAGGATGAAAACAATATCACACTTATAAATACCCATGCCATGAAAGAAAATAACCACATGCAATACCATGCATGCCAAATATAGCAAGGAAAACACACATGAAAATTTATACTTGAAAAGAATCCTACTGTGGCTACTTGATTCCTGCTCCTCCTTACTTGATTCCTCCTTCTTCTTTCTTTCTTGCCTTTCTTGGTGCAATGCAAAGATTCCCCAAGAAAATCTAATTGTCCAAGGGTGAGAGTGAGAGAGAGACAAATAGAGAGAGAGAGAGAGAGAGAGAGAGAGAGAGAGATGATAAGGAGAGAACTCAAAAACTAACTTGACAAAACATACCAACTGATCCTTAGAAGCCTTTTTATAGTGGAGGCCTCTATTTTCTTCATTTTCCATTATTTCCTTCATTTTCCTCCTCACATACAACCTGTGACCCTCTATCTCCATTTTTTTCTAATTCCATTATTTTTCATAAATAAATGTGCCAAATATGTCATTTTTCCTTTCCAAAGCCTTTGCCTTTGTGTTTGTCAATTTCCTTAGCCATATTAACCAAAATGGATGCCCACTAGGATGTTTTTCCCAAAATTCAACTTGGAATAGTGTCCCATCAACCATGGTTATTATTTTAACTTTTATTACATGGAATTTGCACTAGGGTTGTTACAACAAGGGCCTTGGGTATTGAAAAAATATTCTCTCACTCAAGCATCATGAAAGATGCATTAAAACACCACATGGGACCTTTCTATGATATGTTTAGCTCCTAAGTGAAATATGGCTACTAACTAATTGATTTGGAAAATATTGATGGGTATAGGGGCCTAGATGATGCTAAAAAAGAAAAAAAAAGGCCTTGCATAGGAGAATTTACATTTTGGGGCTCAAGCACCATGAAAAAGACTTACAACCATGACATCTTCCCTCTTTGCGTGATTATTCACCTTTGAGTGGTATTACAAGTGTTGCTAGATATTTGTTTGCTAAGGGGATCGATTTAGAGGCCTATGCCCAAAACAAAAAAAATAAGTCTACTTAAGGAGGGTTTAGTGCTAATATTTCATTTTGAAACATGTCAAGTTGAGAGAGTTTTACATGTTTTTTATTTTATGTAACACTAATGCATATATATTTGTTTATTCATATGAGTTTTTAATGATTAGATTGAATTATCTCAATTCCTCTACATGTTGGATGAGTTGGTTTCTTTAGTTTCAACTTCAAATTGAAGAATTAGTTGATTCCGAGTGCATAAATAACAACAAAGAAGTTTTTCATCTCTCTATTAATATGTTCATTTTGTCTATATTTTTAAATATGATCCACATATTCATGAGCATGAAACACATACTTATAGAACTGATATATAAAATTCATAAGATATTTTGAGAATGTATATACACTCCATATGATATATGTGTGTTTATGTCTTTTCATTGTAATAAGAACTCCAAATCAATTTTAAGGCGTCATCAACATTATTAATTTTCAAAAGATATAAAATTAATGATGACTAATAAGAAATCACTATTTATGTTGGGAAAAATACTAAGAGGGGGGGTGAATCAGTATTTTTAAGAATCACTATCTTTTACTTTTTTCTATACATGACTTTGATTAGCCCAACTAGCGTATGTACGTGGTTATCCTAACACAAACTTGCATATACCCAAATAACTTAACTGTTCAGATAAATATTAAGAACATTATTTCGCCCAGATCGTCAGTTATGCATCAGATAGTTAAGAAGTAACCATGTGGAGTAATAAAATAATAAATCATCACATAAGAGCATCACACATGAACACCAAGATTTAAGGTAGAAACCCAAGTCGGGAGAAAACCACCATTGTTTTCATTTATGTTTTCAATATTTATATATAGAAAACTTCTTACAATTTTGCACAGATGTAGACTCATATCAGTACACAGGCATCTACCTGAATAAGGATGCAACCTTCTCTCATTCTCCAGCTACTATTGGAAGGGAGATCCAACCCCCTGATCTCATTTACCAACCACTAATGGAAGGGAGCTGCAACCCCCTGATTAAAACACCAACTTATACAGGCAAGAAGCTTAAACTTCCACACTCAAGGCTTCAATCCTCAGACCCACTGCAGACCACATTTCATAAATTTTCACACTGGATCCAACAACTTCAACAAAACTAAATATATAGATCAACACTTAACAACCATAATAAAAAATTTAATCAGAACAGTAAGATTAGAACACACTAATAAACCCAGACTTCTAAATCAACATGCAGAACCAAATTCAACCTTGATCATTGATCTCATTAAAATCATACGCTACTTCACTCTACTATAACCTGCAATTTCTAGAATTTGATCAGACTCAAAAATAGATCTGAGGCTTTCAGTAATATATCTTTTCATATTTTCAAAACCCTTATTTAGTCAACATCATTAATCATATTTAATCGCTCATTGATCAGATTTGTACATATTCAGCTAGCAACATATACAATATTCAAACAACCCAGATCTACGTGAAGACTTCATTGACAGACAACAAAAATATAGCAACAAAAAAAAGATAACCTCTCCTTCAAGCTTTAGAAAACACTGAATTCCATACACGCTTTTTCTGAAACAAAGTCATGTGTATACACGCTTTCACCATGATGAACCAACGTATAGATCTGTAAATATTCAAGATTGTAGAAATTTTTAGATCTATAGACTTACCCAAATTTTACCCTTCACTTCAGCAATGATGTGCCAGGTCACAGATCTAAATATCTCACCAATAGATCAACCAAATACATATTCATTTCAAGTATAGAGATCCTGATCCATCATTGTGTCCATGGGTGCATCATAATTTTAGATCTACAAATAAACATAACCCATTCTATGCAGATATACTTCAAAGAGAAGTATTTAGTTAAAACCCATATCCTTGCACCCCTTGCGCTATAATATTCTTCTCCTTATATAGGTTTCGCCTTTACCAATACCATGAGCCAAAACCATACACGTGTAGATGGTATTCTTGGAAGGAATCAAATAGTTGACACAACGCTCAATATTGTGGGCTAAAACCATTGTAATTCCCCATGGTATCATAATTTTAGAGTGCAAGAGGCATACACGAATTGGATCATTCTTTTCCACGTGTATCTACGACTAGGCCTGCACGAACTCATGTATAGAACCTTCAATATGAATATTAACCATCTTCTACTCGACTTATACTGTTCTTCTGCTAAACCACTGTGCTTCTACAAAATTCATATACTTGAGAATTTGCAAAAGAGTTTGCATCAAGAACAACATATGCAATCATAAGAACCATATTGCCATAATATCCCCCTTTGGACTTGATGACAACCATGTTGGAGTTTGATCACCAACAACCTATAGATACATAAGCATTATGCAAAACACCAAATACTCTCCCCCTTTGACCTCAAGAGCAAAGGACGGGCAAATGATCCCACTGAGCCGATGATGAGGCTTCAAATTTTCAATGACTCCATAAATCAACGGTGAGTGACCATTTATATCACCAAGGACACAAAATTACATCAAGGATTCAACTGAGTGGATTTACATATTGACTGAACTACCCAACCAAGTGGGTTTACATATTTGAGCAAGTTCATACATGACTTAGAAAGACAATATTTACATCAGAGGTCTCAACATGACTTTTATATCAAATTATAGATATGACTATTTATAACCAAGACCAAAGAATCTCATACGAGAGATCATAATATAGCAACCATCATAGTGCCAACAATGCAATCATTTTAGCAAGGAAAATGCTCCCCCTAAACTTGTGCATCCTGAACACCTTCAACAACCAGTTCATCAAATCATATTCATCAAGGAGATAAATATCAAAGAAAGGAACTCTAATATGAATACCAAAACTGCATAATTTACTCACCAACACCTGAGGGCAAAGATATGACCCAGTCCGTTCTGAAAGCTGACCCATAGATTTTATGTCAGAAAAAACCACACGCGGATTTATATAGAGATACTCACGTATATACGTGACTCGCCTTTATGAAACTTGCGTACCACATTTAATCTTCTGAAATCAAGCAGATTTGATAAGTGAGGCAGAGACAATTCCCAGCTTCCGTTGGAGATATTCAAATACTTCCCGGGGAAGAGGTTTAGTAAATATATTAGAAACTTGTTCTTTGGAGGGAACATACTTGAATTTAACCTTTTTCTCAAGCACTTGTTCTCGTAAGAAGTGATACTTGATAGGAATGTGCTTTGTCTTGGAATGCATAAAAGGATTTTTCAAGATACCGATGGCACTTGTATTATCACATAATATGGATGTGGGAGGAGAAAATTTAATTTGAATATCTTGTAATGTCTACATGATCCAAATAAGTTTTGTGCAATATGATGGGGTGACCACATATTCTTCTTCTCTTGTAGATAAGGAAATGGAACTCTGTTTCCTGTTGAACCAAGATACTAATCGGGGCCCCATATAGAATGCACCACCACTAGTGATTTTTCAATCATCAACATTTCCAGCCCAGTCCGCATATGTGTAAGCATGAAGATTAAGATCAACATTCTTTGGATACCATAGACCAAAGTCTTGAGTCCCTTGTATATATTTGAATATTATTTTTACAGCCTTAAGGTGTGACTCCTTGGGATTAGCTTCGAATCATCCAACAATCCCAAGCTTCCAATCATAGATCTATACTCTGGTTGCTTTAACATGGGAGAATCATCATGAGAACTAAGGTTACATCTAGTTACTATTGGATTTCTCATAGGGTTTTAGTCGTCCATCCCATACTTCTTCACGATTTTCTTGAGATATTTTTGTTGTGATAGAAATATGCCATATGTTGCATGTTTCACTTGTAAGCCAAGAAAATATGTTAGTTCCCCGAGTAATGACATTTCAATTTTTTTCTTCATAACAGAAGCAAATTTCTAACTCTCAGACTCTTCATTACTCCCAAAAATGATGTCATCAACATACACAACAATAATTAACATTTTATCATTCTCAATTTTTGTGTATAATTTTTTTTGAGCATATCCTTTTGTGAAACCCTTTTGTTGAATATATTTGTCAAGAAGGTAGTACCATGCCTGAGGAGCCTGTTTGAGACCATATAGGGCCTTTTTGAGTTTGTAAACAAGGTTTTCATCATTTCTAAAAATGAATCATTCTGTTTGTTCTATATAAACTTCTTCTTCTAGATCACCATTGAGGAAAGCAGATTTTACATCCATTTGATAAATTTTGAACTGTTGAAAACTTGAAAAAGAAAGAAACATTCTTATGGAGTCAAGTTTAGCTACAGGTGCAGATGTTTTTTCAAAGTCTATACCTTCTTATTGAGCATACCCTTTACAAAAATTTCTATCTTTTTTTCTAATAACATCTCCATTTTTATTTAACTTGTTTTCGAAAATCCATTTTGTTCCAATAACATTTTTATCATTAGGTCTCGGAACCAATTCCCAAGTATGATTCTTTTCAATCTGATCAAGTTCTTCATTCATGGCATGAATCTAACATTCATCTTTACTAGCTTCATTTACATTCTGTGGTTCAATAGTGGATAAGAATGCCAGATAGCTAGGGGATCCTACAAGAGTTCTTCTTGTTTGGACACCTGATCCCTTTTCTCCCAATATTTGAGATTTTGGATGATTCTTTTGAACATACCTGGATGAAGCCTTTTCTGATATATCTTATTTTCGTGCTTCATTGGGTTCTCCTTATATATTAATGTTATTTGATGAGGGAAAATATACATCATAATAATCTTCATTTGTTGTTTTTATTTCCCTTTTGGGAGCTATGAGAGACTCATCAATTACAACATCAATTCATTCAACAATAATCCAAAGTTCTTTATTGTAACATTTATATCCTTTACTTCTAGAATAGTAACCAAGAAATATTCCTTCATCTGCTCTAGGCTCAAACTTACCAAGTTTTTCATCATTGTTCTTGATAAAACATTTTCTTCCAAAAACTCTAAAATTATTCACAGTGGGAAGATTACCATACCAGAGCTCATAAGGAGTTTTATCACTGTTCACATGAACATGAGCCTTGTTGAGAATAATTACTACAGTATGTGATGCTTTCTCCCCAAAAAGTATCGGGAGTTCTAGATTCATCCAATATAGCACGAGGCATTTACTGAAATGTTCTATTCATTCTTTCTTCCACACCATTTTGTTGTGGGGTTCCAGCTACAAAAAACTGTCTTTTATGCCATATTGTTCACAAAAATCAAAGAATTCCTCTGATATGCATTCTCTTCCTAGGTCAGATCTAAGACATTTGATTTTTAGTTCTAATTCATTTTCAACCAAAGCTTTGAAGATCTTAAACTTTTCAAACTCTTCATCTTTATGTTTCAATAAACCGATCCAACACATTCTAGAAAAGTCATCAATAAATAGAATATAGTATTTTTCTCCACGCGGTGACTTTTTCCTTGCATGACCATATATATAAGTATGTATAAGTTCAAGAGGCTTACTTTTTTATCCTTCTTTGGCATTAAATTGCACCATGGTTTTCTTACCGAATTGGCATAATTTTCATATGGTACTTTTAGGTGGAGTGATGTTGGGTAGATCATGAACAGCTTTGAGTTTGCTAGATTTGCTTATTTGAGAGAAGCTCAAATGTCCCAATATTTTGTGCCATAAACAATTTTTTGTAGACTTTCCTAAATAGAATTTCTCTTGGCTACCTTTCAATATATACAGGTTTCTTGATGTTCTAGTTCCTTTTATTACACTTTTTCCTATGTCAAGTTCACGAACTACACTTTCTTTTGAGCTAAAGACAACTTCATTTCCTTGATCACACATTTGACTCACACTCAACAAGTTATGCTTTAATCCATCCACATACATAAATTTTTTAGCTTTAACCATTTACTTTAGAAAAACAAAACCTTTACCCTTTATGATGGCAGAAGAGTCATTTCCAAAAGTAACATTATTTTCTTTGTCTAATGCATTGTATGAGAGAAGTTTATTTTTATCACCTGTCATGTGTTTTGAGCATCCACTATCAATGTAACATTGATTTTATTCTCCTTCTACAAATAAAGCTATGCCACAACTTTCAAATTGTAAGTCCTTCTTTCTCCATACCTTGGAGTTTGTGGGTATATGTTCTTTTGGCTAAAGTTTGCTCCTGCATTGAGATTCTTCATGTCCAAAGTTATAGCAATAAGAACATTTAATTTCCTCTTGAAGAGAAGAAATTTTTTTATCAGTATTATTCTTTATTCCTGTCTCATCTCTTTGATTTCTTGCTTCTCTGGTCATGATGGTTTTCTATGCAACACATTGAACAAATTTATGACCAAAATTATGACATGAGAAAAATTGTCCATTGAGGAAGAAATTTCTGTGATCATGGAACCTTCTATGTATGTTTACCTATTGATTTATATTTCTGTTATTGTTCATCCTTGACTTGAAGTGGTCATGCTTTACCTAGGCATTCTCTTTGTTCTTTTGCTGAGTGACGAAGTATTGCTGGCTACCTTTAGCCGCATTTAGATAGCTTGTTGCTGAAGACTGAGAAGATTCTCCGATATATCCAAGACATTTGTTTATAATAGGAGAGCATTGCACCTTGATAATTTCATCTAAGGTTTCATATCCTTTAGAAAATCTAAGATTTAAAGTTTTCACTTTCTCAATTTCCTTTCTCAGACTTACTATTTCACATTCTAATTTCTCATTGTGCTTATCCTTTTCTATAAGTTGATTCTTTAGAGTATCTATTGATATTTTTTTCTCTTCCAAACATATTTTGAGTTTATTCATTTCTTCAAGACAATCACTTTCTTCTAAAGCATCCATAAAAGTATCTTTAGCCTCACTAGTGTCCTTTTCAAATGCCATGAGTAGTCTAATAGCTTGATCAGATTCCCCTTCTTCACTATTTGATAGACCATCACTATCTTGATGAGTATAATAAATTTTTATATTGATAAAATGTTACTTACTACCTTTTTCCAAATCCTTTCCCTTTTCATGATTATTTTTATGAGGACATTTAGTAGCGTAATGACCAACTCTTCCACAAGAAAAACATTTGAAAGGAAGCTTACCTATGAACCTTCCACTACCAAGATGAAGTTTCTTTACAAAATTTATCTAATCTTCTTATGATACATACCCTGATCCTTCTTGTTCTTCCATTACCTTGTATTTTGCAGTAGCTCTAAAAGAAGCATCTTTGACTTCAGATGGACCTCCTTTCCTCATTTCACATGCAGTCAGAATCCCATGAATTTGAACAATAGTAAGAGTTTGTAGATCCTGTTTCTCTTCAATAATAGACACTTTTGATCGAATTTAGGAGTTAGAGATTTTAAGACTCTTTCTACTAGAGTGGTGTCACTTATAACTTCACCCAGATTTCTCATACAATTTATGGTCTCATCTAGACATAAAAAGAAACTAGCAATGTTTTCATCATTATGCATTCTGAGTTTTTCATATTTAATTTTGAGAGTTTTGAGATTAACACATTTTACCTTGGAATCACTTTCATATTTCAGAATGATTTTGTCCCATACCTCCTTCGTTGTGTTTAACCGCATAACTTTGACAAATTATGATTCAGTTAGACTCCCCAATAATGCATTGACAACCTTTGCATTAGTTTCATAGTTTTTCCTTGCTACTGGATCTGCTGGAACTGAGGCTGGATATTGATAACCGCCTTCAACTATGGCCCATACATTTGCTCCAAGAGATTGAAGATATGATCTTGTCCTTGTCTTCCAGAAGATTGATTTTTTTCCGTTGAAGAGTGGAGGCCTGATAGGTGTTGTCCCATCTTGATTTCTCATCTTAGATGATCTTCCTTCTAGCGAATAAGCTTCTACAGAAGGACCTACTCTGATACGAATTTTTGGGAAAAATACCGAGAGGGGGGTAAATTAGTATTTTTAAGAATCACAATATTTTACTTCTCCTTTTACTAATTTCTATACGTGACTTTGATTAGCCCAAATAGCGTATGTACACAGTTATCCTAATAGAAACTTATGTATACCAAATAAATTTACTATTCAGAACATTATTTAGCCCAGATCATCAGTTATGCATCAAATAGTTAAGCAGTAAACATGTGCAGTAATAATAAAATAAATCATCACAAAAGAGCATCACACATGAACACCAAGGTTTAAGGCAGAAACGGAAGCCGAGAGAAAACCACTATTGTTGTCGTCTCTATCTTCAATATTTATTATATAGAAAACTTCTTAGAATGTTTTACTGTTGCATAGTCATATCAGATCTACTTGCAGAAGGCTGCAACCTTCTCTCATTCTCCAATTGTTACTAGAAGGGAGCTCCAACCCCCTGATCTCATTTACCAGCCGCTACTCAAAGGGAGCTACAACCCTTTGATCAGAACACAAGCTTTTACTAGCAGGAAGCTTCTACTTCCACACTGAAGGCTTCAACCCTTAGACCCAATGCAAACCACGTTTCATAAATTTTCACACTAGATCCAACAACCTCAACACAACTCAATATATAGATCATCACTTAACAACCATAAGCAAAAATTTAAGTAGAACAGTAAGATCAGAACACATTAATAAACCCAAACTTCTGAATCAACATGCAGAACAAAATTCAACCTTGATCATTCATCTCATTAAAATCATATGCTACTTCACTTTACTGTAACATGCATGTATACATGCTTTCTTGCACACCAACCTGAATGTAGATCTGTGAATACTGAATTTCCAGAATTTGATCAGACTTAGAAACATATCTAAGGCTTTCATTCATATATATTTTCAGATTTACAGTACCCTTATTCAGTCAGCATCATTAATCATATTTAATCGCTCATTGATAAGATTTGTACATATTCAACTAGCATCATATACAATATTTAAACAACCCAGATCTACATGAAGAATTCATTGACAGGAAACAAAAATATAGCAGCAATAAACATATAACCTCTCCTTCAAGCTTTAGAAAACCTTGACTTCTATACGTGCTTTTGCTGAAACAAACCTGTGTGTATATGCGCTTTCACCGTGATGAACCAGTGTATACATCTGTAAATATTCAAAACTGCAAATTTTTTTAGATCCATAGACTTACCCAAATTTTACCCTTCACTTCAACAATCATGTGCCAGGTCACAGATCTAAACATCTCACCAATAGATTATCCAAATACATAATCATTTCAGGTCTAGAGACCCCGATCCATCATTGTGTCAATGGGTGCATCATAATTTCTGATCTAGCAATAATCAACACCTATTCTATGGAGATATACGTCAGAGAGAAGTATTCAATTAAAACCCATATCCTTTCACCCCTTGCACTATAGTTTTCTTCTCCTTATATAGGTTTAGCCTTTACCATTACCATGAGCCAAAACCATACAAGTTTCGATGGTATTCTTGGATCAAATCAAATAGTCAACACAATGCTCAAATTGTGGGCTAAAACCATGGTAATTCCCCTGGGTATCATAATTTTAGAGCGCAAAAGGCATACATGACTTGGATCATTCTTTTTTCGCGTGTATACGTGATTGGGCTTGCACGAAATCACATATATATAACCTTCAATATGAGTATTAACCATCTTCTGTTGGACATATACCCTTCTTCTGCTAGACCTTCTTCTAAACCACTGTGCTTCTCCAAAAGTCATATACTTCAACATTTGCAAAAGAGTTGCCATCAAGGACAACATTTGTAATCATAAGAATCATATTTCCAACAATTTATTTATTTTTTTACAACTACTGTGAGTGGAGGACGACGAGGCACTTGTAATGTTGGATGGAAGAAATATATGCCCATGCTTAGGATGTTATCACTAGGATTGTACCAAGCTTTTAGAGGCCCTTTATATGTTACATACAACTATACAAATTTATTTTTAAAATACATCATTAACCTATTAACACAAATATGTGTATTATTAACATACGGATTATACTAGCACAACTATATTAATTAAATGTATATCAAGCACTGATAAACATGAACCCATAATAAACATCAAAAAGCCTACTTTATGATACATATCATGTTACTAAAACTTAAAAAAATATAAAAAATAAATTATATTTTAAATTATTATTATTGTTTATAAAATGATTTAATATATATGTTAACCATATATAAATAAATAAATAAACATGGAACAAATTCTTAACCATAAAGATTTAGCTCCATTTTACCATGGATATTGTTAATCTATTATCAATATCGAGGTTTATTAAGTGCCATTTTTTGAAGATTTCAACATAATTATTATTTAAAAAAAAAAAGATTTTATTATTTAATTATAATATTTTTTCATAAATTAAATTTATACGTAAAAAAAAATCAATTTTATATATTTATTTTTGGTATACTCTAATTTGTAGACCAAATAGCATTTTTCACTCATATTCACCAAAATGAGGCAATACAATTTCAAGATTTTCTATTGTTTAAAATACATTTTTGAATGCATAAATGGATTCATAACCTTGAAAAAGCCTAGGCATTGGAATGATGTAGATTAGACAATTTAAACTCAATTCAGGAACTCAAATTATGCAAATTAAATAATTTAAACTCATGTTTCTAAAAAGCTTTGTAGCAATTTGATTAAAATTAACAAAAAAAAGTTATTTCTAGAAAAAAGGCCATTTTATCTATAAATTAGACAAGCTTTTATTTTTTACCCTATATTTTAATAAATTGTATATATGATGATGGTTATGATTAAAGTCTCCTAATACCAACGTTGCCTATAAAGGAAAAATAATCTAAATTTGATTCTTCAAAATCTTGTTTCTATGATCAAGGAGAAGGATAATAAGCTCTCCAAGATCACTATAAGTGAGTTGGCTTAATAAATCAATAAATTAAAAAGATTGGAAATGTAGCAGATATAACATTAATTTAAACTAAGTTTAAGCAATTAATTAGCATGTATTATTATTCATTTTTTTAATTAATAAATAGTTAATTTCTGATTTTTTTAAAGTAATAACCAAAATTAACTTTCATTTTTAATTTCCAATTGTGTTAATTAAAAATGAAATAATGAACTATATAATATATACGTATATGTGTTATTATTTTGATTATTAAAAATTGGAAAAGTAATTTTAAACTTAATAAATTTTAAGCATCATCATATTCAATTAGTAAACAAATCCGGACAAATTCTAACAATAAAAAAAAATATAGAACTTTATAAAAAAAAACTTTGAAATTATACCTTAATTATAATGGCATCACGCTTTCATGTACAACATGTTAGTTATAAAATAAATATAGAACTTTAATTATAAATAAAAACGTCTTAATTGTAAATTTTAACAATCAATTATAATAACTACAAGATTATAATGCCGACAGTGCATGTTCACGTTTCACGCCTTTCAGAATTTCCGTTCGTATATAGAAGCCTATTACGTGTATGGAGCCCGTTCCACGCCTTTCAGAATTTCCGTTCGCATATAAAAGCCTATTACGTGTATGGAGCCCGTTCCACGCCTTCATAAATCCACCGGGTAGGCGACGCCTTCAAAAATCCATATTTAATCACGATGCCTAGGGTTTTGAATTTGAATTCGGAGGTTTTTATAATTATATTATCTGTTTGTGATAATGATTCAATGACTCGGGAAAAATTAAGGAAACCAGACACGTCAATTTGATTTTTTCCCAATTATTAAAATATTATATTAAGTTTATTGTGAAGTAAGATGTTTATTTGCGTTTACCAAGCAAAATTTATTATTTTTAATTTGTATTATTAAGTTTCATGTGAAGTAAGATGTTTTTTTTTTCGTTTATTTAGCAAAAGTGTATTAAAATTTAAATTTTGAGGTGAATTTTTTGCATTATGTGAAATGAAGATTATGTAGATCAAAAATTTTGTGTTATTAATTTCTTGAAAGGAAATTATATGAGTAACATAAGTTTAAAGGTTTGAGGTTGTTAAGACCTTGTCCAACTAGAGCATCTTATAAATAGGCTATGCTAGATGTTGACATACATGGACACAAGAAGAAAAAAAATAGAGTTAGTGCCACAAGCAAAAAAACCAATGAATCATAACATTTATTGGGTAGAATTGCTAAACCAATAAATCATAACATCTATTGGGTAGAATCACTAAGCACTAGTGATAGTTGGTCATTACTCTCATTATAGGAGAATGAGATGTTGGCTAATCTTATCACTAGAATGGTGAGAATGTTGTTTATACTACTTTCAATATTTGTATTGGTCTCATAGATTTCACCTCTTGTACCTCCCTTTACTATCTACAATATTGAAATAATGTTTAACTTTATATCAACTTCATACTATAATCGATGAAATCATGAATAAAAAATCTTTATATTTACATTTTACAATTTAATATTGATATTTTTCAATTTGAACCACTCTTCTAAATCTTTAATCAGATCAAAATTTAAATAAAATTAAATAAAATGAAAAGATAATCATAAAAAGTCAAATTCAACCCCGAGAAAACATTTCGCATGCACTTCCGAGCCTGGTAATATAGAAGCAGCTCTAATCATCAAATTAGAAAAGGGTAGCACATTGATCTTTGCAAGGCCTAGGATATAGGAGCAACAAGGAAGACCATTGAGTTCATGCCCTGCTTTACAATGGCCATGAATATAAAGCAATTAATCAGAAGCATGCTACTTACCTTCACTCTATTGACATTTTTGCACCTCTGAGCCAGTCAACAGATAAATTATACCATAGAGGTTGTGAATGGGTACAGTTGTGGGAATAGCCAGTATGCAAATGGTAGCCTCTTCTAGCTTCATCTAAACTAGGTCTTGGAAACATTGGTGCACAACGTTTCTACTAGTGGATTCAATACCTCTAGCGTTGAGGGTCAAAACAACAATAGTGTTGTTTATGGGCTTCTCTAGTGTAGGGGAGATTTAAGTTCCCTGGACTGCCAATAGTGAACATCCGTGATAACATAAATTCTTCTTGAGAAATGTCAAAACAATACTTCGGGATTCATCCAACTAGATGACGGCTTCTTACGTTACGACAATCATTACCTTTTCAATTATAGTGAAGGTATCTAGCCTTATGGTAGTGTTTTCAACTCAAATATCAGTGTATAGTGACCAACCAAATACATTCCAGTCTGTTGTTTTAAAGGTGCTCTCAAATATTACTGAAAGAGTCATGCAAAGTCCCAAACATTTTGCTGTAGATGTATTCAAAGAGTACTATTCAGCTTCATGACTAATCTACAACTTATTGTTGGAAAGGCAAAAGAGTAAAGGCTCAAATAACACAAATAATTCACACACAATAACACATACAAGTTGCGACTCTTCTATTAATCACATGAACTTCAATCACTTTGAATACAATGAACCCGGTGAAGGATATTTATCCTTTTCAACTAATGACTCACTTGACATGCACACACTTACCAAACACATCTGTCACATAACTTCGAATTACTCAACGTTCACTTAATTGGCTCTAACTCACGTACCAAATTCATCTATCACACAACTGGACTTACTTAATGCTTACTTAACTGATTATCTAACTCTTCATGCGGGAGTTAATTATATATTTTAACACCCCCTTAATTACGACCACTAAACTTAAACATAACTCATGACAACTCAAACATGCCTTTTGGTCTATGTCTTAGCTATGCTTACAACACCCAAGTTTCTTTTGTGAAACTAAAACACATATTTTGTTAATGGCTTTGTAAATATATCGCCCAGTTGATCACTCAATTTACAAGGCTTCAAGTGAAATTCTCCATTTCTCACAAGTTCTCTAATAAAGTGATATCTACGATCAATATTCTTGCTCTTTTGATGAAACACACTATTCTTAGATAGTGAAATCATTGAGGTGTTGTCACAATATATTTGTGTTGATCCTTGTTGTTTTTGCTTGAGTCCATCCAGTACTCTTAATTATACTGCTTGACATGTTGTTGATGTTGCTGCTACATATTCTTCTTCTGCTAATGATAGGGTCACAATGGGTTGCTTCTTAGATGCCCATGAAATCACACTTGAACCACGATGCAAAAAATAACGGGATGTGCTCTTCCTATCATCCAAAATACCTACAAAATCACTATATGTAAATCCAATCAAATATTTATTTTCTGTACTTGCATACATTATGCCACAATCTCTAGTTCCTGCTATGTATCTTAGAGTTCTTTTTGCAACACTCTAATGTGTGTCTTTTGGAGTCTCCATAAATCTAGAAATCAAACTTACTCCTTCCATAATATCTGGTGTTGTAGTTGTGACATACATGAGGCTACCAACCAATATTTTGAATAGAGTTGGATTGACATATGATCCTTCATCATCCTTGCTTAACTTTATACCTATTGCAACTAGTGTAGGTACATGTTTGAAATTATCCATCCTGAATCTTTTTAGAAAATGTCTACCATACTTATTTTTATGCTCAAATTTTATGCCAAGAAAATATTTCATTATACCAAGATCTGTAATCTCAAATTCTTTCATCATGGCTACTTTATATTCATCTAGCTCAAGATCACTTGTAAAAATCATGTCATCAACATATAAATAAACAATCAAAATTTGTCCACGCTCATTTACCTTTGTGTATAAGGTAGGCTCAAAGCTGCTTCTGCAAAATCCATACTTAATCATGTAGCTGTCGATCTTGCTATACCATGCTCTAGGTGCTTGCTTAAGTCCATAGAGCACTTTCTTCAACCTGTAAACTTTATCTTCTTTACCTTCAAGTTCATAACCTCGAGGCAGCTGCACATAAATTTCTTCTTCTAGAATTCCATCCAAGAAAGCTGATTTGACATCCATCTGATATACTTTCCACTTGTTCTAGGCTATTGTTGCTAGAACTGCTCTTACAATATCCTATCTGGCTACTGGAGAAAACATTTCTCCAAAGTATATTCTCGGTTGCTGTGATAATCCTTTTGGTACAAGTCTTGCTTTAAATATGTCAATCTCACCTTTCTCATTTAGCTGTCTTGTACACCCACTTCACACCAATGAGGTTTTTATCCTTTGGAAAATTAACCAAATTCCATGTATCATTATTTTCAATAGAATCAATCTCTTCATCCATGGCTTGCACCCAATTTTCATATCTAATTAATTCTTCAAACGAATAAGGTTGGAATGACAACAATTCATAATTTGAACTAAAATCCAAATCATCATCAATATATTTTAAACTTCTCATATTTCTCTTATCATTGCTTGATTCATCACCTAGTTGGTTGTTTGAAGAATTCTCGTCTGTTGATCTTCTTGAAGATCCATGATGCTATGAAATCTTGGAGTCATTGTTGGTGTGACTCGGTATGGTGTCTGTGCTTTTGATTCTTGTTGCTTCTTTTCTGCTACATGACCCTCTCCCATAAATGGTGCTTGTGCATCAACTATTTTTTCTACAGTCCCATTCCATGAATCTTTTTCTTTGAACACAACATATCTTCTAATTATTGTCTTCTTGGTGACAGGGTTATCCAATTTGCAAGCTTTTGACTGCTCACTATAACCAGTAAATATGAAATTTTCACTATGATCATCCAATTTTCCTCTTATCTTCTTAGACACATGTGCATAGGTTACACATCCAAAAACTCTGAGATGAGATACGCTGCATGACATACCTGACCATGCTTCTTCTTGTTATTTTTTCATCACACACATTGTAGGAGATCTGTGTGAGAATATTAGATCTACTAAACTAGCTATCGATGTAAGAAACCAACAACATATCAACATATAAATAAGAAAAAAAAGAGAACAATGAAAAATAATACAACATATATACGGGGTTCACCCAATTGGGCTACATCCATAGGAAGGTTGTCTTCTATTATCTCCAGAAATCTCCTACAATCTTACAAAGAGAGAAACCAAAAATAACCCAATACAAATAATAGTATGAGAACAAGATGAGATGTGATAGTAATAAAAAAGGCTCCCTAGACCCTATTATATACCCAGAGATGTGGAGGAATTACTCTCACATATTGAATGTGGGATAATATAATTCTCCAAAATAACACATACTTATATAATAAATGGGTAAAAGAGTATACTATGCCATAATGAATATGGGATATAATGTGTTACTCTTTTACATAAGATTGTATTTTACTTTTTACATAATACAAAGACATTATTACATTCCAAGGAATATAATATATTACAACACTCCCCCTTAATAATGGTTGGGAGAAGGACCCATCCTAACACTACCTAACACTAAGGAAGGAGGGAGTCATTACTACTCCCCCTTGATGACAACTTTCCTCATCCCAACCAAAGAAAATAGATACACATACTTCACTTCTGTCAAGGACTTGGTGAAGATATCGGCTTCCTGCTACTCAGTAAGACAATAATCCAGAGAAATAATACCATCGATGAGAAGACCTCGAATATAATGAGCATCAAGGTCGAGATGCTTCTTTTTGGAGTGATATACTGGATTGTAAGCAAGATGCATTGCACCCTTATTGTCACATTTCAACATGGTGGACAATTTCAGAACCAGACCAAGCTCGATAAGAACATGCCGTAACCAAACAACTTATTTAGCTACTTCTTTGGCTACTCTATACTCTGCTTCACATGAAGATAAAGAAATGGCCTTCAACTTCTTGTTGGACCAAGAGATCGGACTTGAACGAAGTTGAAATATGTAACGAGTAGTTGACCATCGATCAAAAATGTCACCTGCCCAATCAAAATATGTATAATGAGAGAGTAAAATTGTAGCAATGCTCGAATAAAATACACCATAATGCAATGTTCATTGTAAATATCACATAAGTCTCTTGGCTGCCTACCAAGGACTTTTACGAGGTTGTTGCATGAACCTAGAAATCGTACTGACGAAAAAAGAGAGAGCTGGTGTACTGTGAGTTAAATATATTAAACTTCTAATGATCTCACGATAAAGAGTAGCATCAACCCATGGAGTGGTACACTCAATAGTTAACTTTACACCGGTTTGAAATGGTGTAGGAGCAAGTTTACAATTACTCATATGGAAACGAGCCAATATATTTGTCACATACTTAGGCTAAGAGAGAAAAATACCATCAGCCATATGCCATATCTGAAGACCCAAGAAATAGTGCAATGTATCGAGATCTTTCATCTCAAACTACCTTTGAAGAGAAATTTTCATATCTTGAATTAATACAAGCTAGCTTCCAGTGATAATTAGATCATCCACATATAAAATAATAATGAGGACATTATCACCAAAGTTCTTAACATACATATTTGGATTAGATATACAACATTTAAAACCATTATTCAAGAAATATGTATCAATTTTATCATACCAAGCCCTAGAGGCTTGTTTGAGACCATATAAGGATTTGTGTAATTTACATACTAAAATTGAGGATTCAAAAGAAATAAAACCAGGAGGTTGTTGCATATAAATTTCCTCAATAAGATCACCATTTAAAAATGCACTTTTAAAATCCATTTGATGAATTTCCCACTTAAAAGATGCACCAGGTGATAAAATGGTTCTTATTGTGTTCATTTTAGCAACACGAGAAAGTTTTTCATTATAATCAATACCTTCAAGTTGATTAAAGCCTTTGGAAACTAATCTAGATTTATACTTTTTGATCTGTTTTTTTGGAGTGAACTTAGTCTTATAAACCCCTTTACAACCAACTAAATTATTTCCTAAAGGAAGAGGAACACGAGACCAAGTCTTGTTTCTAAAAAGAGATTCATATTTAGTAGACATAGATTGTTCCCAATGGGGATTACCCTTAGCTTGAGCAAAGTAGCGGGATCGTATGTGGCCAAAAATTTGGTCATAAGAGCAAAGTTAGATCTATTTCGACGGGTGTCGGAAGGATTTCTGACCTCACTACCTGCAGATTCAAGGGTTTTCCGAGCCCAAACAGGAAGAATAGAAGGAACATTAGTCATTTTCAGGAGCTTCATGAATTTCAGGTGGAATACTTGAGGGAGAGGAAGAATCAAGATCAATAAGAGGCAGAGAACTGGAAGGAGTAACAGGAATAGGAGTAATAGGTGGTATTGGTAAATTCAGGGTAACATGAGTTTCTATAGACTCGAGCAGCGAAGAGACTTCATGAAATTGAACATCCCTTCTGATTATGGCACATTGATTAGAAGGATCAAACACCTTTTAAGCCTTGAAATTCTCATCATAACCAATGAAGATACAATTGTGAGATTTGGGTTCTAACTTTTTCTGGTTTTCATAAGGAATATGAGCCCAACATTCACAACCAAACACCTTAAAATTACCAATATCTAGTTTATGTCCATTCCATTTTTCCTCAGGGGTATCATGCTTAACAAATTTAGTAGGAACTCTATTTAAAATAAAATTAGCACAACAGATGGCTTCAACCCAAAATTTCTTATGCAATCCTTTAGAACAAAACATACATCTAGCCATTTCAACTAAAGTTTTGCTTCTCCTTTCAATGATACCATTTTTTTGAGGTGTGTAAGGAACAATATTTTGATGCTGAAAACCATGTGTGTATAAACATGCATCAAATTCTTTCTTAACAAATCCCCCCCCTGGCCATTATTAGATCACAAAGTTTTAATACTCTTACTAGATGCATTTTCAACCATGGATTCAAATTATTGAAATTTTACAAATGTTTCACTTTTATTTTTCAAAAAATAAACCCAATATTTTCTACTAAAGTCATCAATAAAGGTAAGAAAATAAACTGCATGGGATATTTAAGGAACTTCAAGAGGACCACAAATATCACTATGAATTAATTGCAAAGGTTCTTTAGCACTCCACGATTTACCTTTGTCAAACATTTGTTTATGATGTTTACCAAGGACACATCCTTCACAAACACGAGTAGTAGAATAAATATTATGCAAACCATGAACCATTTTAGTTATTATTTCCATTTTACCATAATTCAAGTGACCCCATATTTCATGCCATATTTTACTTAGTTCATCAGCATGAGCAACATAGGAATAAAATGGTTCTCTTAGTTGAATTAAAACTTGCATATTTATATAAACCAATTGTATAATCAACATGGCTAGAAGAAAGTACTTTGTAATTTTGGTTGATATCTTTAAGAACATATTTATCGGGCCAAGCTTCAAATTTAAAACCTTTATAACATGCATCATAAATAGAAAGTAAGTTGTTGGGAATGTTTTGAACATGAAAAAAATCTTCTAATTGACCATTAGCAACATTAATATTACTAGAACAAATAATGGAAAGTTTTTTACCATCACAAATAGAATCTTTCTGAGATTAGTGCTTATTAGTGTCATAAGATGTAAATAAAGAAGCATTACCAGTCATACATTTAAAAGCACCAGAATCCATTATCCGTTCCACATTAGAGGAAGAATTATTATATGAAACAATAGATGCACATAAAGCTATTTGAGATTCATTAGAATTTTTCTTGTTTTCTTTTGTCATTAAACGTTTCGCTTTAAAGAAATTCTTTTCAGGATGGTTAGTTTTACCACAATGCTTACAAGGATCATACACTTTTTTCTTCTTACTAGTTTCAGGATGTGTATGAGAAGCATGACCATTATTATTAGTATTTTACACTTGTGTGAACAAGAACCTTTGGCATTATTAAAATTTTTCTTAGGATTGTTATTATGTGCCATAAGAGCTTCATTAGGTGAGACTTGTCCTGAAGAAATCAAACTCTCTTGTTCATTTATAAAACCTTTACAGAAATCATAAAAAGCAGGTTTCATGGTACTTTTATACAATTCAAGAGCCCTATTCCTAGTTTGGATGAACATGTCAAAACAAGATGGAAATTTTTCGTTCTAGAAGAATGATAAGAGAAGTGGCTGTATTCTTGTAATATTTACCACAATTATTTAACTTTTCATTTAAGGTTTTAAATACAACAAGATATAATTATACTCTATAAAAATTAGTAGGATCTAGCTCATGAATCTTATTTTCAAGGTAATAAGCAGAAACATCATCAGATTTATCAATTAAAGAAGCAAGAATTTTCCATACCTCAACTGGGTTGTCTTTTGCCTCAATAATTACGTGAAGACTATCTGAAACCGTTTGACCAATGAGCCCTCTTGCTTGATAAAAATTTTCTTCCCATTTAATCAAGGTTTGAGCATCTGTAGGTTTCTTGTGTTCACCATTAACCAACCTCCATAGATTCTTACTCCCGAGAACATCAATCATTTTCCTTTTCCATGCAAGAGAGTTAAAGCCGATAAGTTTAGGAACATAAGCTACCTCTGAAGACATAATGATAGAAATTTTGACAATAAATATAAACCCATGTGTAAGAAATAACAAGAGAAAAAATGGATAGAAAACTGTAAACTTCTGCAGTTCAGTTGCTGTCACCAAAAAACTTGAAAAAACTATGAATCTTAAATCAGCGATAACTTTGCTTCTGGGACTCAGTTTGAGCTGAATTTTTTTTTTTAATTAGGTAGCTCGGTGAGAGGAATACAAATATCTAATCTTCTCTAGAAAATTATGCACAAAAGGTAATATATTGGATAAAAATGTCAGGTGGCAAAACAAAAAACACTCAATAATGCTCCAAATGCTTATTATAACTAGTTTTTGGAAATGGTGCAGCCACTCTGCATCCATCTATGTGTCTGAAATTCTGATCTAAACTCTCAGTCGCCAATCATATGCCCTGTAAAAAAAACAAAAAATGTCGTAATTGTCGTAATTGAATATTAAAACCGGAAGATAGATCTCCTTGAGGAGGATTCAAAAAACATATAGATATTACAAGAAAAACAATCAAGAACCCCTTTAAAATCCTGAAAACATATAGATCTTATAGAAAAACAATCAAGAGCCCATTGAAAAAAAAAATTGCAAAAAAAACTACATAACAAAGTTAGGGTTATGAGAAAAAAAATCTCAAATATGTAGGAGCATGCCCAGATATGAAGAGAAGCCTAATGGCTACCAGATAGAAAGAAAATCTACAAGAAAATGAGTGCCCATATAATAAAAATTGAATATACACATTGATGGTTAAATTAAAGGAAGATGTTAGATCATAGTAATCGTGGCTCTGATACCATGTGAGAATATTAGTTCTACTAAAATAAATATGTATCTAAGAAACCAATAACATATCAAAATATAAATAAGAACAGAAAGAGAACAAGGAAAAAGAATACAACATATATACATGGTTCACCCAATTGGGCTACATCCAAAGGAAGGTTGTCTTTTATTATCTCCAGAAATCTCCTGCAATCTTACAAAGAGATAAACTACATATAAGCCAATACAAATAACAGTATGAGCACAAGATGAGCTGTGATAGTAATAAAAATGGATCCCTTTACCCTATTATATACCCAGATATGTGGAGGAATTACTCTCACATATTGAATTTGGGATAATATAATTCTCCAAAATAACACCTCTTTATATAATAAATGGGTACAAGAGTATACTATGCCATAATGGATATGGGATATAATGTGTGAATCTTTTACATAATATTGTATTCAACTTCCAAGATAATACCAAGACATTATTACCTTCCAAGGAATATAATATATTCCAACAATTTCTTTATCACATAAACAACACATGCAACTGCTTTTGGCTAATACTCATTAGACAAGTTTCTTCCTTTCAACATGCTCCTTGTCATGTTCATAATTGTTATGTTCTTTCTCTTTGCTACACCATTCTGTTGCGGTGTGTATCCCGTTGTAAACTGTCTTCTGATTCCATGTTGTTTTCAGTACCATTGAATGCCTTTGAATCATATTCTCCACCACGATCATACCTCAATACCATGATCTGTTGATCACTTCTGTTTTCTGCTAAGGCTTTGAAATCTTTGAAATTTTCAAAAGTTTCAAACTTTTGCTTCAGGAAGTAAACCCAAGTCTTTCTACTATAGTCATCAATAAAATTGAGGAATTAACAAATTCCACCAATTGACTATGTCCTCATAAGTCCACATAAGTATGTATGCACTAGCTCAAGAGGTTGTCTTGCTTTGTATGTAATTCCATTTTGAAAACTTTCACGGTATTTCTTTCCCAAGATGCAACACTCACAAGTACTAGTAGGTTATTTGATGGGAGGTAATCCTCAGACCATCTATTTCTGCTATAACAATATTAAACCAGAAAAATGCAAGGATTCAAACCGAAAGTGTCATAATCATTGATCATTATAACATGCAACTGTAAAATAACTAACCTAATCATTGTAATTCATACTTAGAGGAAATAGTTTGTTCCTCTTCATCTGCACCTTTTATATCAACTACTTGCTTGGGGGTTTGTCATAAATAACACATTCATGCCCCTGAAATATAACTTTGTATCCTTTCTATGTCAATTGACCAACACTTATCAAATTATGTTTGAGACCAAGCACATAATATACCTTTGATATTGTCTTTGGATCTCCCTACGTGGTCAGAATTTTGACCACTCCTTTGCCATCTACATCCACAGTCTTGTCAATCCCCAAATTTACTTCTATCTTCAGAGATTGATCCAAACTTGCAACCAAATTATTGTTTCCAGTCATTCGTTAACGCCACCACTATCTAATAGCCACACCTTATCAGATAGTTCATGCATGTTGTTGCATGCTAGGAACATGGAGTTAGTATTCTATATACTAACATTAGCTCTCTGGTTTCCTTTATCATCTATCTTCTTCCTACAATTACGAGCATAGTGCCCAAATTTATTGTAATAATAACATCTCACCTTTGATTTTTCGGATCCTTGATTATTATTTAAGCTTCTCATATTGCTGCTTCCACTTTCATGTTCATGCTCTTCTCGTCCAACTCTCTCACCACCATATCTTCCGCCTCATCCTCTGCCTATCGATCAACCTCTTCCTTGACCTCTTGAAATACAAACTTGACTTTTGAAAGTAGTTTCTAAAGTGGAATCCTTATTTCTGTCTATCCTTGCCACATGTGATAAAAGTGATCACATCAACTAATCAACTCTCAGTGTTTCCAAATCCTTGGCTTCTTCTATGGCTGCTACCACACTATTAAACTTGGTAGACAAATATATAAGGACCTTCTGAATCATTGTTCGATCGTGAATTTCTTCACCATAAATTTTTAATTGATTTATCAGAGACATGACCTAATTCATGAAATAATCAATGGCCTCTATCTTCTTCATCTGTAGAATTTAAAAATATCTCTTAGTATTATGCAATTTAACAATATTGACTTTGGCCATACCTTGATATATTGTCACCAAATTTTCCCATGCTTCCTTTTCTGAAGACTTGATCATAATCTTTTGGAACATTGTTCAGTCCACTCAAGGTTGGATAAGAAGCAATGCTTGTGCATTCCTCCTTTTGTCCTTCTTCGATTTTTCCCTCTCTGCATTACTGAGAACTTGTTATTCTGCTTCATTCTGAGGTTCTATAAACCAAAACTTGACATGATCCCAAACATCATGTTATTTTAACATGACCTCCATTTTAATAACCCACACAACATAATCTTTCCTTGTGAAAGATGGAAGTTATGGCTGGAAACTGCTTGTTTCCATCTTTCCTAAAAAAAAATCACTTCTCTTATGAAACCCTAAGTTTCCCTTTTTCTATGCTTTTCAAAGCTCAACAAATAACCTTATAATAAAACCCTAAGTGTCTTTTTTATATAAAAAAATTATTTTATAAAAAATCTTTATATAAAAAAAATATTCTTATAATAAACTCCTTTTAAAACCTTATTATAACATCTCCACTCATAAAATAAACCTTTTTCAAAAACCTCCATGGAATACTCAAGTGATTTTATAAAAGAGCTTTTAAATAAATCAAACCCTTTAAAAAAAAAGTTCATATGTATATGACTTTTAAGGAATAACATAACCCTTAATTAATTTTCCTTGACCTTTGTTTTTAACCTCTAATGCATTGAAAGTGTAATACCATATCGTGCTTAACGTTGTCCAAGATACTATTGTTCTCGTGCTAATGCTACTCAGGGTATTACTTACACGCGTTAGTGCCTTAGCGCATAGAAATTGAAAGGAGTTTGCGTGACTGAAATTTTTTTTTCTTTGTAACATTGTTTTTTGTTGAATCAATCAACGTTGTAATGCTTGACTATATCGTAACAATTGCGCTATAGTTTCAAATAAGCGAGAAAGAAAAAAAATTCTCCTCTCTCAGACAGATTATTGTTCATTTGTTCCCCATGGTTCTTTGTAACCTTGCTCTGATACCAATTTGTTGGAAAAGAAAAAGAGTAAAGGCACAAATAACACAAATAATTCACACACAATAACACACACAAGTTGCTACTCTTCTATTAATCACATGAACTTCAATAACTCTGAATATAATGAACCCGATGAACGATATTTATAATTTTCGACTAACGACTCGCTTGACATGCACACACTTACCAAACTCATCTATCACATAAATTCGACTTATTCACCATTCACTTAACTGAATCTATAACTCACTTACCAAATTCATCTATCACACAACTTGACTTACTCAGTGTTTACTCAACAACTGTCTAACTCTTCATGATGGAGTTAATTAGATATTTTAACATAGCCCAGTATTGGAGAGATTTGTCCCAAGCGACCTGCCAGTCTTGCTTATCTGATCTCTCGAATATGAAATCTACATCTACCAATCAGTCAAATACATGGGGATGAAAAATAGGATCAAGTGGAGCACACTTCTATTCTATGGGCTACCATTTGCGTTACGAGATTTATTCATTTTTCTATGCTCCCACCTTTTTGTCACTGCCTTCATTACCTTGTATCCTCCTTCACATGGTTTAGATTCTACAATGATGAGAAGTATAATAGATTTGTACATTTTGGTGAAATTAAACATACCCAATTTGATGCTAACACTTCGTGTGCATATGTCACTCATACTCCTATCCCCACGTCACTGTCTACAATGTCCGGTATCATCCTTCACATATTTTACAAAGATAAGAATAAACTAGTTTTCAAGCATTTTTATGAAATTAAAGATTGCCACTTTAATGGTAAGGCTTCGTATGAGAATTGGTAGAAGGAAAAAAACGTAATGTGCTTGTGATAAATCTGGGCACAGTAGTCACTTCAGTTGGATTAATTGTAGACATATGCCTATTTATCTTTCGCCCAAAACGTTGGGAACTGATTTTTTTCGAGGCAGAGGTTCCAAAATTACTCAATCATTCAGTGTGCACCTTATTAACTTGTATCTGGTGAAGTCTTTGCCTATTTCATTACGTAATTGGTTTCTTAGGTGAGGAAGGAGAAGTAAGCTTATCGCCTCCCATGGAAAATATTGAACTGATTTTCAAATATGATACTCTAAGGCAGGCTATCTCCAATTTTAAAGCAGAAAAAAAACTTGGTGAATGGGGATTTCAATCCGAATTGAAGTTAAGCACCTAGGATCATTGCCTTCCATTGAATTACATAGTAGTAGGTAGTAGGTAAAGTTATTTATAATGGAGAACAAAAATAAATTTTGAATTTCTTTGATCATCAAGTGGTTCTGCCTGATGGTAGGGGGGTTGAAATTAAACGAATGAATATAGGTTCAAGACAAGGAGACAATCAATTTATGAATAAGGAAAACATTATCACTCATGTTCAACATAGGAATCTAGAGAGATTACTTGGCTTCTCTGCTAAAATATCAGAAAGGCTGATTGTTTATGAATACCTCCAGAACAGTAGTCTCGACAAGATTATATTCAGTTTCTTCTCGCTTTCTCTTTAACTGCTTAATCTCTACTTGAATCTTGGAAGTTGTGCACATAGCTTGCTAATTTTTTTACTATCTATTATTATTTTATCTTCTGTGATGCAATCATTGTAGATACAAAAAAACACCATTTACTTAATTGGAGAGAGAGGTAAGAAATCATAGTTGGGGTTGCGCGTGGCCTTGCATCTCTTCATGAGGACTATGAGATTCGAATCAACCACAAAGATATCAAAGAAAGAAATATTTTACTATAAAATAGATACTGACCCGAAATAGCATACTTTGGTTTAGCAAAACTATTTGCAGAAGATGAAAGCCACATTAGCACTAGAGTTGCAGGAGCTTTGTAAAATTTCTCTCTACAATCACTACAAGGAAAATACCCTCTAGTGGATGTTTTTTAGGAACCCCTTATAAAAATAGCCTGGATATCTGTTTGTAGCGGAGGTCTCTAGAGGTGTTTGGTGGGTGGAGGTTTTTGCAGATGTTTTTTGTCTGGTGCGTTTCTCATCATAAACTGCACCGGTGCTTTTAACTCACAACGCACTGGTGTGTTATAAAAATTGGCACACTGAGACACTGTTATCTCCATACAAACTCACCTGATGCGTATAATTATTAAAGTGCACCAGTGCACTATGAATAAACAGGCCCGGTGCGTCTCAAAAATCCATGCACCACCTAATGCTTCTCAAAAATCTGTGCATCGAAGCAGGGTTAAATAAAAAAATTGCCGGCTGAAAAAATGACATTTTCACTTCTTCAGTGCTCCAGAACTTTGAAGCACCATTGTGAATTTATTTTGTATGAGGCGCCCTACCATCAGTGCTCCCATTGTACACACTGTTGCCATCCATTTACTACCTTGTGGAGTTCGAATTTTCAAAAATGGTCGGAAAATTTGATTTCTCCAATTCCTTAGCAAATATCCCTCCTTGATGCACAAATGTACATGTATTAAACTTGTTTCTCAATAACTAAATTTTTCAGTGTATTATATTTATAAAAAACCTTAAAATTACCATTTAAAAAAAAAAAATATGCATGGTGCGCTCAAGCCTTTCAGCTCCCACTGTGCATGGTGCTGCTTGTAAATTTACATGTTGAACCATGGACGGTGCTAATGGAAACCACACTGGGTTCTATTGCGATACCGAAAAACTCGCACCGTGGTTTTTTTTAAAACTTACATGGCCGTGCAGTCGTTTAAACGACCACATCGTTGATTATGTACCAGTGTCGAGAGGGCAGTGCGTTGACCAAACTATGCGCCTCGGGGCAGATATTTGGGGGAGCACACCGCCCTCCTAACGTTAGTACTTAGTCAATGGTGTGGTCATTTACAGGATTGCACCATTGACCATGTAATGCTATTGTGTGGTGAGTTTACCAAAAGATCTAGCATAGGGTGGATATTTTAGTCAGCACACCTCCCGCCCATCAATAATACATGGTCAATGGTGTGGTTATTTATAGGACTGCACCATTGACCATGAATTATTGTTGGGCAGTGTGTTGACCTACCTATCTGCCATTGGGTGGATAGTTTCTTCAATGCACCATAGTAAATTACATTTTATGTTTTGCGGTGCGTGAACAATTCAATGCGCAACGAAAGTGGTACGTGATAAAAACGTACACACTGGTATCGGTGTGTGAATATTTTTTGGGTGCACCGACTAGTTTTTTTCAGTATATATATATATATATATATATATATATATATATATATATTAAATGCATGTCTCATTTAATAAAAAAAATTGTTTTTAATATGTGAATCATTCAGCGACTTTATCAGAGAGAACAAAGGGAACAACAAGAACATATGGAGGACTAGTATAACATGATTCAACTATTGGAGGCAGGAGAGAGGGAGAGACTTATGTACTCTTTCCCTATTACGACAGCCACCCAGTTGCTCCTAAGGGAGGTAGGCCTCCTCAAGTTCTATGAGGAGGCTATATCCCTGAAGGGCCTTAATGGTTTATTGGGAAAACTCATCTTCAGGTGGAATGCCCACCGATAGGATTTCTGGGTCGGTCCTGACTAGTGGTATGCGCCCACTGAGGAGGACACATATTTTTATTGCTAGCCTATCTAGAAGAGGGAAGGATTTTCCATAGTTCCCAGATGTCCCCGTAGGTTATGCAGCAGGGAGTCAGTTGGCGCACTCCCAGAGATACATTAGGGACGATATAGTTTCTCCTGCAGATTTTCAGGTGTTCGATGGTCAGTTACATATTATTTTGTTTGGTGCGGAGGAGGTGAGGTGCCTCTCACTACTGTTGACGACCATTTCACACTGTACTAGTGATGGGTGACACATTAGTTGCTCACTTTATTTTATGTTGATTCTTTCTTCTAGCCACAACAACTTGTAAGCTGTTCTGCGATTTTATTTGCGGCAGTTTTTTACAGAATTAGATAGATGTCATTCTTAGGCATGTGCAAGGTTGACCTTCCATTTTTATTCTGAGTTATTGTATTTATTTTTTGAGAGGCTTCTAAAGACAAGGCCTACTTTTGTTCGACAGCCTCGTAGGCCGATGTTGCATGTACGTATCTAGATGTAGGGCCAGATGATGCCTAAAAGGGGCCAGTCTGACTTTCCTGCCAAGATATCTCCTAATGCACCGGAGTTGCTATCCAGTTTTGATGATCACTCCTTTGTTCTGGTGCCATGTCCATATGCTAGTTTAGATTGGCAAGGGTATAACAACATCCTCTTCACATAGGATGACACACTGGACGTGAGAGGTAATATTAGTTTTTTATTGAAATTAATATAGTTTCATTTCATTGTCTTCATTAATTAATTATAATTATTAAATTTATTCTAACACGTTCTTTAACTTGTTTTATTAAATTTTTTAATGAGAATGTCTAATTATTGTTGTGTGCTATACATTTTGTAGATATTGGGACATTCATTGGGGATGATATTCCACCACCTCCAAATGATCCATGTGTAGATGTTGATGAGGAGATGGAAGAGGTGGAGGATCAGGGTGACAAACCTGATCCTGATCGAGTGAAGATACCCACGGGGCTGAGGCATAGGCCAGACACCTGATTTAGGATGGAGTTGGGCAACCAACTTTGTCGACTACTAGTTGATGAGGGAGTCTGCCCAGTTATGATCCGAGAGATTTAGGCCGATCGTAGGGGTACACTGCTTTGGAGAGGCATGCCCCACGATATTTTGACCCTCATGTGTCATATCGTTGCCGATTCCAGAGCTTTGTTGTAGGCTAGGAGGGGTAGGCATCATGGAGATGCACGGAAGAGAAGCGTCTCATTTGATGATCATGATCATGAGGGTAGTGATCATCATTATAGTACTCCACCTCCTCCTCCTTCATCTCATGGTGGGGATCAGCATGAGCAATGAGCATCTACTCCCGATCAGTGGGCATCGTCTGAGAAGTCTGAACCATCTCAGCATACACCTAGTCTTGAGCAGGCACGTTATCCTGAGCAGGTGAGTCCATATAAGGAGGCTGGTCCATCATCACAGGCCACACCATCCACGTCTGAGCAGGATACTCCAGTCACAAGTCATCAACAGGCAGTTCCTGATCAGACTGCACCATCAACTGATCAACAGGCATCTCCAGAGTAGGCACGTCATCTATCTAAGCATGAGCTTGCACCATCAGCTAAGTGGCCTCGACAAGTACTAGTATTGATGTACCACAAGATATTTGACATTTATATGCATTTATATTACATTTGTGTATTTTTGACATTATATATATATATATATATATATATATATATATATATATATGGTCCATGTATTTTATGTTCATGTTGATGTAGTTGTTTTACATGTTGGTGTTCATCATGATGTGTATATTGTTAGGTCATGTTAGATACGTTCATTTAATGCGCTTGCATATAGATGTGTATGTGATAGAAGTTATTTAACATGAGCTGCATATTTGATGTTTGTGTTGTGATGATGTTATACAATGCTTGTTTTTTGTTAGATCATCATCATCACAATGATTAGATGATGTTAACTAATTTGAATGTGTATTTTAGTTGAATATGTGTTTGTATGATGGTTATCATGATCGTGATGTTTATTTTTAATATTAAATCTTGATATTTATTAAATATTATGTCGTGTTTGTAATTGAAATTTTAATTTTAATTGTTTGTAAAATTGTAATTGTAATTGTATTTAAAATATTTGTAAATTTGTAATTGTAATTGTACGTAATTGTATTGTGAAATTGTAAAACTGTAATTGTAATTGTATTTATTCATGTCATGATTTAATTTTAGTAAAATTGTAAAATTTGTAAATTTGTAAAATTCTAAAAATGTAATTGTAATTGTATGCATTGTGATTGTAATTGTAATTGTATGTAAAATTGTAGAATTGTAATTGTATGTGAAATTGTAAAATTGTAATTGTAATTGTAATTATATAAATTATAATTGTAATTCTAATTGTAATTTTAATTGTAATTGTATGTAAAATTGTAAAATTGTAATTGTAATTGTAATTGTATGTATTCATGTCATTATTCAATTTCATTAAAACTGTAAAATTTGTAAAATTACATTTTTGTATGCACCCTGATTGTAATTGTAATTTTAATTGCAATTGTATGTGAAATTGTAAAATTGTAATTGTAATTGTATGTAAAATTGTAAAATTGTAAGGTTGTAATTGTAATTGTAATTGTATTTGTATTGTGAAATTGTAAAATTGTAATTGTAATTGTATGTATTGTAATCATTCAATTTTATTAAAAATTTAAAATTTGTGAAATTGTAAATTAATTGTCAATATTGAACCATAATTACTACAGTAAGTAAAATGTATGTCGTAAATATTGTTAAATTACCATAATTGTAAATTTGTATGAATATAAATAATTGTAAAATAATAAATCTAGAATAATATGAATTTTTGTAACATAATAAAGTTTAGAAATAATGCAAATAAATTCATGTTTTGAACTATCATTATTTTTATGATCTTACATACCAAAAATAACAGTATACATTTTGAAGATATCGTTCACACACATTTAAAGAAATCAAGTAGTTGTACATTATTTTAGGAATTGACATTATAAAAAAAAAAACTTTATATAGTATACCATTGTCTTCGAGATCAACATAATTGCAAATTATCAAGTGAAATTATTTTAACATTAACACAATGAAAACCAATTAATTCAAAATACATATTATAATGTTTCGAAAAAAAAGAGTCTTAGTTACAAGGTAATTAAGTCCTCTTCTATATAAAACCCCATATTAAAAAATATAAATGATGAAATAACACATGTACCATATCACTCTCGGTTCTCATGATCACCCTCATTATCTTCTAGCTCACTTGGCATGATAACATTATTCTTCTCAAAAATATGTTTTGATCTAGGTTCAGGTCTCAATACGAACCACCAATCCCTATCCAACACATCTGGGTAAAAAAACACCCAGTTGTAGTGTTTGGGGAAAACATAGGGATCCTTAGCTTCATCCCACATCTTTCTAGAGCTGACACATATTAGCTTAATATCGCGATCTTCCTTTACATTATTCCGATCAAAGGTTTTCCACCACTTGCACCTAAAAATAACACATTGGAAAGAAGAGAAATACACTTCAATGATCTATTGTATCTTTCCAATGTAACCTAACACCCCCCGTACTAGGTTTTGATCATGGTGGCTAACTTGACTAGATTGATTGAACTTGACTTCCACTCCACAGTATTTTGTCATGTATCCATCATCGACATTTCCTGTGCGAAAATGGTGTCCATATGCCCACACATACGGGAACAAATTGACCTATAAAAAACTTAAAAAATTATACTGTTGTGTCTTATAATAACCGAATTGTTAAAATACGAAATATAGATGTAATTACATTTCAAATGTGAATTATTAATTTTAAAATATACATAAATAGATTATTACTCGGTGGGTGCACCCAATCCCTACGTTTAGTGCATCCTCTTCAGCACGCGGGTAACGCCTAGTTGCACCATATTTCTCTTTGACTTGGACAGCAACCCAAATGTTGGGGCATTTTTTTGGCATATTTTCATTTAAATGATCGAGATAAGGCACACTTCTACCATTAAACTGTCCGAATTATTTCCTGCCATTATCCCATTTCATCCTCTATTGTTTGTACAATGCAACCCACGCTTGTGTCACTTCATAATTGTAAAGAGAAAATTTATTGATTTCTTCAATTTATGCATTCGCTGATAAAATCAAACCGGCATATAGTACATATGAGATAAAAATATACATTATATCGAATTTCGACATGAATATTTACTTTGTGTAAATTGGAAAAATTATAAGTCACTTACTCTTTATCAAGCACCTTTTTCCATTCGTTTGGAGAAGCTCCCTTTCTCTTTTGTCTTCATCCCTTTCATCGTCCCAAATCACCACACCTGGGCTGTTGTCGATCTGCTTGATGTAATCACTTTCATAATAAAAAAACTCATACAATATGTACCCCTATGCCATATACCCCTCAGGTTTTTCCCTTTGTTGAACAAAACCTTTCAATTTCCTCACCTATCTCTAAGAAGAACATCCAAAAACAAGAAACCACCCCAACTAATTCAACCTCATTTGCTAGATCGATTAGAAGATGAACCTGCAAGTCCATGAAAATCGTTGGCAGTTCCTTCTCAAACATAGAAACAATCTCAACTATCTTTTGATGCCAACGCGGAATGCTAGCCACACGAATTTATATAGAGAGTATATATAAAATCATTATAAATTTGAATAATTTTACAAATACATTAAGCATTTTATAGTTTTCATATTAGTTTTCGCCAATTTTTTCAAACTTCAAGATAATTTCTCATCGTTAAAATTTTCTCTGCGTTGGACCATCTAGCTTTTAAAGAAGGTCCACAACATTTAAATCCAAAATATCCTTTTGTTACAATACCTGCGAAATTATTGTATAAAATATATATGCATGTCACGTTAAAGAATATCATGAAGATCAAAACAATTACAAAGAATTAAATAAATAATATGCGAAAGAATATTGTTACATATATAAACAAATCAATAAACATGTAATATACCATAGAACACTCCTAAGCCTGGATAATCATGTTTCATGTAAGAACATATGCCATAAAATGTAAAACTCCTCTCTACTGCGATGGGTCTTGATACATCGTATACATTTATCCCATCCCATAATTCCTTCAATTCATCTACTAGTGGTGGTAAGTAGACATCCATATTCTTCATTTGTCTTCTACCAGGGACTATGAGAGCCAACATAAGATGTTCATTCTTCATGGATAAACATGGGGGGATATTTTTATTGATCACTACTACTGGCCAAACTGAATATTTGGTGTTCTATAGAGAATATGGGTTGACGCCATCCATGGCTATGCTGAGTCATAGACTTCGTACTTCATCCTTGAATTTTTTAGGCCATGTATCCTCTATATGCTTTATGGCTATTGAATCTATTGGGATTCACATAACTCCCAACTCACTTCTATTTGAGGCATGCCATCCCTGCAACATAGCTAATTATTTGCAATGAAAGAGCCTTTGAATCCTTGGGATTATAGGCATGTGCCTCAATATCTTAAAAGGGGGACTACGTGATGTACCCTTATTTTTTGATTTATCATACCTGTGATGCCCACATTTCAGACATATCTCGTTGTCTACATATTATCCTCTATATAATATACAATCATTTTGGCATGCATGATATGATATGTACTCAATACCAACATTTTCAACAATTTCTTTGCCTCTTCCCAGCTACTTGGTAGGACATTATCACTCGGTAGAACCTTATCTTTGAATAACATGTAGTTGGTCATGGACAATATTAAATGTAAATTAATGCCAATATAATTATTAACGTTCTTAAAATTTACCATTTTTAATGTTCATTGTGTGATTATATTTCTCAAAATATAAGGGAGGACTTGATGGTCAATTACCTAAAAAATTTCTGAGAAACATGCATTCGAAAAGCCAAAATTTTCTTTCAAGATTTACTATAACATCATTGTCCCCAACTGGGTAGACTTTGACTGACCGCCAGGTCCAGAGAGAGGGGTGGTGGAAGCAAATTTAAGGCTTTCGAAAAAGGTGTTAGCGAAATGAGCATCATCCACTAGCTGATCATCATTCTTGAATGAAACTAACAACATTGACTCCATGGTAGTCGTATCCCTTAAGTAATCATCCATACCAACCTCTATTTGATTGCCTCCATTCCCATCTTGTGAAGAAATACTATTGTTGTAGTCATTCCTAATTGGTGAATCTGAACGTAGTGGGAATTGAATAGGAGGTTGATTCAACCATTCTTTGTATCGTTCCTCTCTGATTTTTTCTCTTAATTCAGCCTTCTCTCGATTTGACATTGGTGTGGGGTGCAACGGAAGATGGTAGGTAGGTCACTCATCATTACTAGAATCCTAATAATTTCAAAAAATATATTTGAACATGATTAGTACAAAATCTATGATATCAATTAGTAAGCACATCGAAAATGCATGATTAATTGGCTTGACGTTGAAATAATTACATTAATATACCAAAAAATTATTATTACCATCATTGTCCTACGATTGTGGCTAGAAGATGCAATGTTACAATTGGCAGAGTTAAGCAGCTGTCCATTTTCATCTACCAAATGCACCTTACGGTATGTTGCTCCTGATAAGAACTTCTTACGTTTTTGAGTTGTTTGAATATTTTGTGCATTTGAACTCAATCATGAATCTGCATGAACCTGCAAATTTGTATACATTAATTTTATTCAACTGATTGACATGGATAAAAATAAATAAATTCAATTAGATAATGAAAATATAAATAAAATATCAAGTAAATATTATTTCTGGAGATGCATAGGGAGCACTCTGCAATGGAATTTGAGAAATATTATGGAATGAGTTGGATTTTGAATAATTGTGCATTCAATATAATTATGAAATTTTCTCCCTGCATTTGAGAAAAATCAACAATAAATTTTGGTGTACATACCTAAAAGTAATTTTAGTGCCTTAAAAATGGACATATTTTTATTGGTGCTAATGTACAGTTAATCGCATCAGTGTGTTTTTGTTACTGCACACTAGTGTTGTGTTACTAATTGACACACTGGTGCAGTTAGATAAAAAACACACCGAATATCCAAATATAAAAAAAAGCGTAACTTTATTTTTTTAAGTGAAAAAAAAAGTGGTAAATTGAAAAATGGGCGGAAAATTATTTTCGGAAATCTAATTTCATAAAAGAATCTTTAAATAGTAAAATATATTCATTATTTCATTATTTTTGCAAAAATTTTGAGGGAGGAATCTGCATGAGAGACATACCTGGAGCAAGAGAGCACACGAGCACTGTGGAGCAGCGAAATACTTTTGAACAACAACACTATTCAAGGAATCATAATCGAAACATCTTGTCATTCGCACAAAAACCCTGTAGTATAGTAAAAATGTTAAATTTTACTGTAACAATTATCTTTTTTACAGTTTCTATTGGATTTAATACATGCACAGTAAAAATTTTATATTTTACTATGGATTTTCAGAAAAAAAAGAAATTTAAAAAAAAAAGAAAAAAAGAAAAGAAAAGAAAACAAGAAGAATCCATTCTTACGTTAAACCCTTCCTTCTTCTTATTTCCGCCCTTTCTTCTTCTTGTTTCTGTGACTTCACAATTAGGGCTTTTCATTTTAAATATATCAGGTTTGTATTGCTATATATATAGGCATATGATATCTAACCCGCAAGATGACTTGCAATGTCAAATCCCAATCCATGTCGGCCCTTCTATGATTTTTTTTAAAAACACATTTTTTTAATCGGTGCACCCTGTGTAAAATAGTGCACCAGTTCGCTATTTTATTATAGCGCACCGGGCATGTATTGTTTGATAAAAACAATTTTTTATTAATTTATGTTTATGTTAATCGGTGCACCATTTAAAATATAACACATTGAGTCTCCTTGTTTACAGAAAGTATCGTACGATGTTTCTACTATTTTCTAGGTGTGTTTATAAGAACATGTCACAACGCCTCCTCCATGACATCTTATGCTACAAAAACTAACACTAGAGGTTTTTTATTAATTTTTCTGTGTTAATCAGTGCATTGGTTAACGCATAATGCACTGGTTCTCCTTGTTGACAGAGAGCATCAGAAGATGTTTCTACTGTTCTGGTGGTGCATTTATAAGAACATGTCGCACCGCCTTCGGAGGCACACCATTTTCTTGATTTTTTATTTACCTGAAAAGTTTGTGATTTATTTATAAAATATATTAATGAATGGTATGGTATAGCTTTAATATTGATAAAGAAATGGCTAACACTAGATCAAGTATTAAAAATACTGATAGCACATCGAGAAAAGAAAAGAAAAGAATTTCTTTGTAAATTCTTTACAAAAATTATTATTTTTGAACTATATGTAAGTTTAAATAATATGTATTGTTTACTGTGTATCATGCAGAGCCACAAAATGATGAAGCTTGATAATATTATTTCCGATCTAAGAACATAAAAGCATAAAATTTTGATGGAAAAATTGCAGAATGATGAATCATGTCAATGAAAAAATACTATCGATCCAATATGAGTTTTTTTTTTTCATTAATAATTTACTTTAAAATATTAGATAACATGTTTCAAACAATATATTAATTCACATATTTTTAATTTTCTACAAGGACCAACAACGAAGAAAATGAATGTTGTTTTAAGAAAAGAAAAGAAAATAGAACATGGAAATGAAAATGAATTTATCCTTAGCTCATTTAGAGTGGTGTTGGAGGTTAACAAAAGGGGGAATTTTTTTTACAAAACTTCTACGGATCTAGTGGAACGAATGTATAGACATTTTTTCCACTTACAATACAAAAATCAATCCAATGATTCTAAGAACAAAATTTTATTTAAACTACAAGATGAGTTTCCAGAGAATTGGTCAATGAGACATGTCAGACCTTTAATAGAAAAAATGTATAACGAAAAAAAAGAAAGAAATTATATGTATATATTACTAGAAAGAAATCATTTATAAATATCACTTTTTTATATTTACTTTTCATATATCAATGTAAAAATTAAATAGTTTATTTTCATGTTACATTTTCAGGAAGATTAAGAAAATATCAAAGGATGAACAAGTTGATATCAGAAATATGCCAGTAGGAATGTCTAAAAAGGTGTACAAGGAGATGGTCAAAGAAATGGACATAATTTCATCGCACGAGAAGAAATATCAACAATAATGTGATTCAAATGCATTATGTAATCATTAAATTTTTTGATAAGCTATAATAAATAAACAATTTAGCATTGAATATTAATTTTCAAGTATTTTCTTGCAGAAAAGAAAAGAAAATGGAACCCACTCAACACATAAAACAGGATGACAAGGAAGAAAAGGGTTGATATAAATGTTTTTGAGTAATTGTTACTTCCTTATAACAACTTAAATATATTTCATTTTTGTATATTTTAAGTTGTTTTACAACAATTGTCATTGAATGTCTTAAACCAGGTGCTAACGTACAAAGAAGAACCATCAAACGAATTGATTGACATTGGGTTAAATATGAGTTGTCAGTATATGTCTTCATATCAGAAATTAATTGTGGAATTTGTAAGCATTTATCTTGTTTTACTTATCTCTATCTATAATTAATAGAAATAAAAAAATATTTTATATTAAATATATAATTTGTTATGGGGTATAAAACTTGCAGGAAATAAAGTATGGAAATGTGCCAAAAAATGAACTGTTGAAATATGGCATGAAATTTGGTTTTGAAAGAATATGTATAGTTCATGAGTCAATTCTTGGTATGGTGCATTTATTTTTTATTTATATTGATGTATATTATTTAATATTTCAATTTTCATTATTCTCACCAATGTATATACACTCATTACAATTTATTTTTATGTTTTTAGATGAAATTTGAAGAAGAAGAAAACAATCAACATAGTGAACAAAACATTCCTAAAAATAACCCAAGTCATGGTTGTAGCTCGAGCAATGACAAAAGTTCCAACGAAGAATGATGATCAATATGTTTGGATATCAAAGAGAGGCGTTTTAATTTTTGAAATATTTGTTTGTGAAATCAGACATTTTGTTTAATATAATGGACATAGTGTCCCAATTGAAAGACAAAGGGATACCAATAACTGTCCCATTTTGTATGACAAAGAGTGTCTTATTCATATATATATATATATATAATAAAATATGTTTTAATTTATTCTATTGCATTCTCCATTGTCGCTACGAAATGTTACACCACTGATTAAATATATGGATGATTAAATATTGTAATGAAGAGATGTGAAATATAATGATATGATATAAAGGATTAATCCAAACATCACATTCAAATGCACTAATAAAAATTTAATTGATATGAATACTATTATAAGATATGTGTCGAATTTTTATGAATCATGAATTTTAAAAAATACAATAATTGCACCTTCACAAGTAGATGTTTCTAAAAAATACAAAATGAACACCGGTGCATGTTAGTTACTGTGCACCAACGTGTTTGTATGATAATGAAAACTAGTTCATTTCCACGACCTATGGGCACCACACAAATACCAATACCAATTAGAACACCCGGTGCATGTTAGTTATTGTGCACCGGTGTGTTTCTACAACCTATGGGTACCACACAAATACCAATACCAATTAGAGTGGTCGGTGCACTTTATCAATGACTACCAACCGGGCTGTCCGAAAGACATTGCATGCATTGTTATGATTTTCCTTTAATGCGCCGGCGCATTTTTATAACTTCACGACCTAGTGTGTTGTATCACCTACAGGGCCTGATGTAGTTTTACACGTTCAACGACCCAGTGTGTGCACCTTCCATCGACCAGGTGTGACTTTCTAGTTGACATGCACCGGGCCATTGATAAACACCCCAGGGTGTCTGAAATTTGTTTTCCATCCTGGTGCTTCATAGGTTTACAGTACCGGTGCATTCACGATACAATGCACTAGTGCGTTGACACTTGATTCCCACACCGATGAGAAAATCATACGTAACAAACTCCAACAGCCCTATTTTTTCAGTTGTGTTTAAATTCCATTAAAAGCTCCACCAAAACCTCTGTTACCGAAAATGAAAGTTGTAGAAAATGTTTTTTTTTTTGACAATTTTGGACAATTTTATAACACTAAAAAACTCCTTTATAACCTCCGTTAGAGGGTATTTTCCTTGTAGTGACTTAAATCTCTTGATGTCCTAAACTTTATCTAATTAATTATAGGATGTGAACCTATTACAACTCATAATAAATTGCAGGATGTGAACCTATTACAACTCCTGTATATGAGAAAGGATGGTATAATTTTAAGAGAGTTAATATATGGAGATTTGATAGTGCATAACATTGTGCAGTAATTACATGGCACCTGAGTCTTTTCACAAACAGTTGACACAAAAAGAATATGTATTCAACTTTGGAGTTCTTTTACTCGAGATTATTAGTGGAAAGAAAGAACTAGAGTTTGTTTCAACACATGGAGTTGCTCATTGAAGTTGTATGACTATTGTGGATCTCAGTTTTAAAGTATAAATTTTCTAAAATGTTATATAATTGTGATTTATTGCAAACTAATACTTTATGTTTTGTCAATATGGGCCCAATTACCAGACATGAAGATTGTATAACGCAAAGAGAACATTAGAAGCTATGGATCCCACATTAGAGAGCAGTTTCTCGCGGGAAGAAGGGATTTGAGTGATTAAAATTGGTCTCCTGTGCACTCAAGTAGGCACAATGTTTAGGCCTTCAATACCTCAGGTGGTGTCAATTCTGACAGGTGAGAAAGAACATATTCCTTCACCAACAAGGCCTGCTTTCATAGATGATCAAAGTGTATTGGCCACACACGACCAAGTTGAATGTGTTACAGTTACTCCTCCTCAAGACCCTAACAACAAATCAAGCAACACTCTGACGTTGGAAGTAGCGACTTATTGTAGGATAGCTTCGAATGTTCAATCTACAAGTGGTAATATTTCATTAAGCATTACAGATCCAAGGTGAAAATAATTCGATGGCTTGTTATAATGTTTATCTCCATTGATTATAATAACGCGACATTTTCTCTGCTTATGCTATATTGTGTTGCTAGTTTTCACACAATTAATCACGTCAAACACTCTATTTGGTTAGTGTTTGGTTTCATAGATTATGATGAGTTAGAGAGTTTTATAAAATATTGATTCATTATAGGATGTGTTGTTTGACTATCTACGATTAGGGTTGATTATCTTTATAGTTCTTCTCTTTATTGTTTTTTTTTTCATAGTTTTCAAGATATTTTGAACCAATTTATAATTTGTGAAATAATTTATAATTTTGTTAATTTCATAGATTTTAAAGATTTTTTTTACTTCTAAAATAATTTAAAATTTTTAAATATTAGAAAATAAATTTTTGCTATTTTAAAATACTAATTTAGAAGATTGAGATTTTTCCTGCCCTACTATTTGTAGATTATATTGAGTGTTTTATTTGGCGTGTGGATATGGGATTCTCATAACTTGAAGGGATAGTAATATGATTTTTTAAAGGTTGTTACACTTTCTACAACTCAATTATTATATTTTTATAATTTTTTTTAAGGATTATTTACGTTTAATAGGTTTTACTTATGGTTTGTATGAAGTTTTTACTTGAAATAACCATGTGTCTTTGTTATATATTTGTAAAGATTGATTAAGAATCTCAAGAATTTATAAATTTAGAAAACACCTTTATTTATTAATGGAAATATCTCTCACTTAATCACTATCTATATAACATAAAAACATAATTAAAAAAACATTCTTTATTAAAATTATTTAATTAATAAGATATCATTATAAAATTATGCATTGAATAAATATAATTATGTGTTTTACAATATATTCTATAATAAGCTAAACTTCATTTTACAGATATACATATAAACTAAAAAAAATTTTGATTTCTATTCCACATAATCTTGCCAACATAATACACTACAACTCTACAACTTAAAAGGGGGTTTAAGGAAATATTTAAGTCAATTTTTGAGTAAATTGTCTTAAGTTGAGACAAAAGAAAGCTTGTGTATTGTCTTAAATATTGTCTTTAAGTGGGTGTCTCAAATCAAATTGTCTTAAAATTATAAAATATTGTCTCTATAAAGACAATATATAACACAGGCATTTTGTCTCCTGAGAGACAATTTTATTTTTGTCTCTCAAAAGAAAATTTGATTTTTGTCTCTAGAGACAATAAAAAATTACATTCAAAGGTAATATAGCATCAATTTTTTCTCTTTAGATACAATATCAAATAATAAATCTAGCAAATATCTCACCATTGAAATAAACCAATATTAAAAGTATTTAATTAAAATAGATTACAATATCATTGATGAGTTCATATTAGGACACAATGGAATCGAACCACTCACCTCCTGCTTATAAAGAAAACCACCCACCTACTTCTTATAAAGTAGGTGCTATTCCATTGAGCTAGCACACTTTATAGAATTATGCAAGAGTTATGGTATTCCTTACGATTCCATATATAAGCATTAGTTTTAAAACATTCTTGACACAAAATGGCGTAATCTTTGTAAAATCTAAAATCATGCAACCCTTATTTTTAATTTGATAAAAATAACCCAATGGAGTTATCTCAATGTCACACTCATGTAGCATTACTCACACAACAAGATAATATACAATAATTTACAAACTATTTAATCTAGTCATACAAAAAAAAACTAGAATTATCACAAGCCTTTAATATCTTTTCACAACTATTGAATGATTTATGTTTAACATGTCTCCACTCTTCATATATTCTAGCAATATGAATTTGTTCAAGGATTTTTTCACTTCAACTAAGGATAAGGTACAGAGAAATTGGCATAGCCATCCTCCTATATATCGCTAAACATTTTACAACAAGTTAGATAATCCAACACAGTTATCATTACCTGTTAGTAAAGATAAAAAATGAGAGACAACAATGTCCTCATATTTAACTTTCACCCTAGAAGAGAAGGTTAGTGCACAACCAACATTTACTGGGCCATTCAATGTAACCAACGCTAACAACCTTCTATGCAATTACACTTCCAAAGAAGTCACGCGTAGCTTTGAATTCTTAATTTAATCCTTCTCCATGGTAGTCAAAAGAGTATGGTATATTTTGTTTTACCACATATCCAAATTACACCCTGAAACCACAAAGGTTGAAGTCCTAATTAAAAATAAAAGTGATCAAGTTTCATTGAATTCATCTTCAAGAGTTGCAGTAGGGTCCAAATCACAACAATTTTGGGGTAAATTTGGGGCTTCTTCACCCAAAAGTCTCTTTGCTAGAATCTAATGAGAAAATATAAGATGCTCCTTCTTGGGAACCAATTTAACCATATGCTTCCTCTAATACATAGAATTGAAACCATCAATCTGGACAAGACAAACCACACTCACTCCAATCTCTTCCCCATGTCATTTGCAGTTTCTACCATTTCATACTTACATTTAACTTCTAGAGGAGTGTCTTCATTCCAAGAAGAATTCCACTCTTTGTACAGGGCCCTAACATCACCTTTTTTGGGAAATATCCTAATAGTTCCTTTAGGACTTTTCTCCCATGCAACGATACAAGAAAAAATATTTACCACGTTGTTGTTAGAAAAATTTCCATGCTTAAAATGCCCACAACCCTGGGAGGATCATAGACTACTAATTTTCCATGCTTAAAATGGCCACAACCCTCATAAACGCATAAAAAAAAAAAACTTCAAATAGGAAAACTAACCAAGTGGAACTCGAAAAACTAGAATTTTAACATACCTGTGCATACCTTATGCTGTCTGCACATGAACAAGGTTGCTTCTTCTAGACTTCAACTTGAAAGAGAAGAAGGATCACAAAATGGTGAGTTTAATATTGTTCAATTTTAACTGTTATAACTTTCCTCTGTGCTTTCAAAGTTTGTAATAGCGTGAATATGTAAAGAATAAATACAGGAAAAATGTATTTATAAAAAACCTTTGATCTACATTGAATTTTTTTTTTCTTAATTAAGAACAAAACAATATTCAAAGATATGGATACAATCTATCCTTTTCTGTAGACATGTAAAAATTCGATATGTGGAGATATAATTACTCAGAATTTTTCCTTGTATCCAAATTAGAATGAGTAAAATAACATTTCAAAATGATCAGTTGTTAATAAATTTTTGTCTTAAGCTTTCCTCCAAGTAAAGGGTTTGCACCAAATAAATTCCAGATCCTTCTGATGGCTGAGAAACTGTCATAAGTTTCTCCTCTCTTTTCTCCATTCAACTAATAGTTTGCCACACCCTTTTTTACTTACAATTAACAATTCTTCTGAAGAGTCATCTGCTGTAAAATCACTAAAAAATTAGTATAGCTTCTTATGTTTGAGAAAATACGTCCTATTTTTTAATGTTGTAGGTAAGGAAGTGATTGAATCGTTAAATTGTTGATTTGCATTAGCAGAGAAACCTTGAACCTTGGAAGTATAATTACAATCCCCTGATTCCTCGGCATTAAAAATCCTAATGAATGGAACCACCTAAATTTCACACATGGTTTAAAGTATTCATTTCAAAATATATCCAATCAAGAATTGCCCTTCTCGAAAAACTACAATACACTGACATAAGAAGGAAGAAGTAAAATAAAATATTAAAAACATGGACAATATGATATTTTACAAATTTAATTAAGTGGAATTTAAAATAATACCTAGTCTCTTGGGGAGCTGTAGCCACCATCAAAATTTACATAATGACAAAGATAACCAACATGAAATTCATTCAAATTCACCTGTGATTGTAGTGTTAAAAAAATTAAACTTATTATTATAAACAACCCTCAACTCCCTTTTGCCACAACAGCTAGGAAAACTAGTATAGTTGCTCTACAACCTGTGATGTTATGGACAAGTCATTTGACCTACATTCTCAAGTTGTACTAGTATTATCTAGATGTTTTACGATGACTACTCCCTTTTGTGCACCACTTCTCCCAGATTCATTGGCAAATCTAAATGGCACTATTTTTTTATTGGAAGAGATTAGTTTCCTAAACTGTTTTACTGAAGGGCATCCTAGAATTGTTGGAACAACTAACTGTTGACCCTTCTTGAATTGGGGTGGATTCTGCCAACAACGTTTTTGCCAAACCTTGAACTGGATAAAGAAAAATCACAAATATTTAAAAAAATATGGTGATTTCCCACAACTTCAAACACATGAATGATGTATAGCTATTGATCGCCTCTTATGGAATTGTTGTCCTCCTTTAAAAGGTGTATTCATAGCCATGATTACTGTAATTTCAGTTGAATTGATTATGTAGAGTCATCTTCTGCTTCGAAAATGATCACCAAAATATTATTCCAAGGTACCAATCATGTCACAATTGAGTACAATAATGATGAAGAATGACATAATCCTGGCCAAATGCAAGCCACAAATCATGTAACAATTTAGTACAATAATGATGAAGAATGACATAATCCTGACCAAATGCGGGCCACAAGCATAAATTAGGGCACAAATTCTCTTAAAAAGAGCTCTTTTTTTTCACTACAAGGGGCTTAGGCCACTAAATATGAGCTTCTCTGCTAATCGTAAATGGATTCATGGTTTCAGTCAAAATGTGGGGATCTAACATGTTTTTTCACAAGTCACAACACCAACACTAGATATGAACGCCATATCACCATATTTTCATAGAAAGGTGGACTGTACTAAGTCTGATATACTTTCAAGGCAGCTGAATGACATTACTGATGGTATGTGAACATTACCAGCATCTCTAGCCTGCACTCCTTCAATATTTATACCATTCCTTCTAAACATAAATTTGATATTTACATGATAACATTATTAAAATTTTCAATTATCAAACATGTTGTTGATTCATGAAGTAACTTATGATATTCTTGAATGCCATGATTAGGATCTATTCTCGATTATACCACCACATCTAAAACTTATTTTGGAATATTTTTCCACAAATGGAAAAAAAATAATGTGAATACTCTTTCACCTTCAATCAATAGCATAGTTACCAAGTCCAACCATCTATTATATCTTGATGCCACATGTCAAATTGTGATCATGCCATGTGTTATATTGTCACCATGCCAATTTCATCATGCCACCATGCCATGTGTCATGTTATCATCATGCCATGTGTTAGTTTCATTAAAAAAAAAATCAAGCAAGTCCAAACATAAAATCCCATTGAATAAATTAATTAGTCATCTAGAGCATGCATATTAATTCAAAACAAAATCAAACACAATTTTCGTGTAAGATAAAATTACCTCATTGAAATGAGAAGGAAAATCAAGCCTTGATTCAATAGAATCTGGATCGATATTTTCTGGCTCTTTAGGAGCCGGGCCACACAAATCAAGGGCACAATACTCCTTGTCATACATTTTCTTCACAAAAGCTGCATCAATTGAGTCCATGTATGAACTATGATTCTCATCATTCCATTAAGTATTTGGAGAATCCAACATCCTTAGAAATAGAATAAAATACGTTCTTATTAACAAACTAAAATTTCTTCATTTTGGTAAAATGAAACCAAAAAATATTCGTAAAAAGGCATGTTGCTAGTTAACTACAACTTACAAAAGTTGAACAAAGAACATGTTGAAATACATATCCTCTTAGCCATAAGAGAGTTTATCATAAAATCAAAATCAAAATAAGCAGCTTTGTTTTTAACATCCTTAGAGTTATGTTTTTGAAGCAAGTGACTTGTTAAAATTTCAAAGATAGTAACATTACATTAAAAAGATTCAACATGCAAGAGAATTACCTTTATCTAGGCTCCTTAGTACTGATTACTATCTAATCTCAATCCATTACTAGACAGAGCTGAAGTTTGGATAACTATTGGGAACTAAGTCCCTCTAACTGATGAAGCTTCCGATTACTTCAGAATTGGTGATATAAATTTGAGGGGAGTCCCCCTAGATTCTTTAAGGCTTCAACTTTCAATTCCCATGGGAAATGTGCAACCCAAATTTGCAATAAAACTTGTTGATCTTCAACAAGATTTTCAAAATTTCTAGTTTTTCTCTTCAAATCAATGATAACAAACTTTAGAGTGATTGGACATGTCAAAATAACGTATAAAATTCATAAATTTTCTATAAAATCCCTTTGTTTATGGGATAAAAGTTGTAGAACAACCCAAAAACATAATGAAAACTATCCAAGTCATTGTTTTATTGTTGATATAATATACAACTCTATTATAATTTTAAAATGACCAAATTTTTTGTAACAAAACAAACAAAGAAACTTAATGTAAAATTACAAAATATACTCACGTTGTCACCTTCGTTGTTTCATCTCAATATGGGATGGTAATTTTCCAGCCTAGGAGGGGGGGGGGGGGAGGGGGGTGCTAGGGGCTCTAAATCCTAGATACCCATTGGTTTTCATAAATTAGACCTCAGATTAATGAAATAATTCATTTATGTTTCTAATTATGAAATTAAAATCATCAAACTAGGTTGTAGACAAACACTAAGGTAAATCTGATGAATTCAGTTCTCATTTAAATATGTTACAAGGAAGTTTAAATTTTCAATGGTCTGTTGCATATATGAATTCATTATACTAAACAAGGAAATGATAAAACATGTGATAAAGTGGTAAACACTCTCCTATCACCTATGTGGACTGGTGCCTTGATGAATTGGATTGATGGAGAAAAGAGAGTGGAAAGCTGCTTCGCGAACTTATTAAGTTATATTCTTGCAGATGAATATGAAAATAGTAATGAGAAGTAAATAATAATAAGAGCACCATAATGTCACATGATCAACATAAAACATTGAAATTGATAATCATGAGTATCTATAATCATTACGAGCATAAAAAATACATCTGAAAAAATTATATAATAGAGATAAACTCTGCAAATTCGATAATATCACTTCTCTGTACTCCTGGTCACTCCTCAATGACACAGATGATATAATGGAAAAGAAGAGAAATCATAAATGATCAAGGATATCCAACTTTGTATGTTGAAAATATCCCAGGATGCCTAAATAGGCACCATCCTAACTATGGAAAGGATCTTCAGGAGTTTGGAGGGAACTCTTTTAATGATGTTCCACATATCCTGCCATTTATGAGGTATATCTCATAATTCAAAGAAATACATGAAGATGTCATTCTCATATTTATTTATACTTTATTTTGGGATAATAGCGCAATGGTTGGATCAAACATTCTCCCAACCCAAAGAGCATATATTCTCTCAAAAATCTAGTTGAAAAATTCCTCAAACATTGTCACCCAAGATTTCAGAAATTTGATGATCATGACCAACACTTGTTGGCAGTATTGCAGTAGGAATACCACCTTTCTCTTTTTTGTAGGAAATGATGGCATCCATGAAGATAATGATGGAGATTTTGTGGAGGAACAATACCTCTGGTGCAAAGTAGAGGAATGGATGAAGACAAAAAGGTATTTTAAGAAGATCTTCCTCATCTCCTTTAACATGATGATCATCTAGATAAGGAAGACAATTTAGAGGGTGAATACCTATATTATGATGATGTTGCTATTGATATGAATAAAGTGTTGAGCTCAAAATTTGAGGAAGTTAGAAATGTTGGCATAACTTAAGAGGCTATTAGCCTATTACATATCCAAAAGAAAATAACACAGTAGACCTAATACAGACTTGATCCAGATTCATTATTTGTGAAAAAAAAAGGAATATCATATGTTGTTTGTTTTGAAACTAGTTCTATGTTTTGTTAAATAACATTTCTCAGATTTGGTTGTGAGCTTTTTTCTTTTGGCATAACTCAATGTTAACACAAGTAATGTGATGTGTGATCAATCCAACCCCAAGGCAAAGAATGACATGGTTGTTTATGAAGAGGATCATCATACAATTGCTAAAGGGAACATACTAGATTAGCCTTTTGATGAAGGCTTAATTCTACCTTTATAATTTGTAACGATGAAATTATTACCCCTCCATTTTATGACAACTATGAAAAATATGAAGAAAATCTAGCGTTGGAGATCTCAAATGATATGCATTAGGGAAATTGCAGAAGTACAAAGCACTGTTCAACATTTAATGATGGAATTTTTCTTGTTATAGAAAGTGCGAGAAAGGTTTTCTCATAAAAAAAAGTAAGGTAAAAGTAGAGGGTAAATGGGATGAATTTTTTTATGTTCATTTATAATATATAATATATGGATTAACAACATATATTCCTAGAAATTTTAGTGAAGAGAAGATTGTGTTTGATCAAATAGTCCATTGAAATTTCTCAAAGAGACCCTAAAATATTGGTTTCCATCTCTCTTCTCCATGGAAGATGTGATAAACTAGTAAATACTCTCCTATCACCTATATGGACAGGTGCCTTAATGGATTGGAGTGATGAAGAAAAGAGAGTGGAAATTTGCTACGTGAACTTATTAAGTTCTATTCTTGTAGATGAATATGAAAATAATAATGAGAATTAAATAATAAGAAGAGCACCATAATGTCACACAATCAATATAAAAAAAAAGAAATTGATAACCACATGGATATCTAAGCATTACTAGCATCAAAGATACATCCAAAAAATTGATAAAACATAGGTTGAGTCTGCAAATTTGATAATACCACTTCTTTGCACTCCTTCTCACTCCTCAATGGCATAGATGATATAATGGCAAAGAAGAGAAATCATAAATGATCAAGGATATCCAATGTTGGATGTTGAAAATATCCCAGGACACCTAAATAGGCACCATATTAACTATGGAAAGGATCTTTATGAGTTTGTAGGTAGCTCTTTTAATGATGTTCCACATGTCCTAGCATCTATGAGGTATATCTTATAATCAGAAGAAAGAAATGAAGATTCCATGATCAAATTATTTATACTTTCTTTGGGATAATAACATAATGTTTGGCTCAAACATTCTTGCAGCCCAACAAGCATACATTCTCTTAAAAATCTAGTTGAAACCTTCCTAAAATATTGGCACCCAAGATTTCAGAAATTTGATGATCATGACCAGCACTTGTTGGTAGCATTGCACTAGGAAGGCCACCTTTGTCTTTTTGGAGGAAATGATGGCATCCATGAGGATAATGATGGAGCTTTTTTGGAGGAAGAAGACCCTGTGGTGCTAAGCGAAGGAATGGATGAAAAAAAAGGTATTGCAAGAAGAATATCTCCCTCATTTCCTTTAACATGATGATCATATAGATAAGGAAGAAAATTTAGAGGGTGAATGCCTATATTGTGATGATGTTGCTATTGATATGAATAAATTGTTGAGGTCGGAATTTGAGGAATTTAGCACTGTTTGCATCATTTAAGAGGCTAGTAGCCTACTACAGATCCAGAAGAAGAAAAACACAGTAGCCGTGATACAGACTTGATCTAGATTCATTATTTGCGCAAAGCAAAGGAATATCATATGTTGTGTGTTCTGAATCCACTCGTATTTATGATGAATATGAGCATATAAATGACATTAAAGAAAATTTCTCAGATTTGGCTGTGAGTTGTTTCCTTTTCCCATAACCTAATGTCAACATAGCTAGTGTCATGTGTGATCAATCCAACCCCAAGGTAGAGAATGACAGGGTTGTTTATGAAGAGGATAATTAAGAAAATTCTAAAGGGAGCATACCAAATCAGCCTTTTGATGAGGGCTTAATTATACCTTTATATTTTGTAATGATGAGATTCTTACCTCTCCATTTGATGATAGCTATGAAAATTATGAAGAAAAACCAGCTTCGGAGACCTCAAATGATATGCATAAGGGAAATTGCAGAAGTACAAAGCACTATAGAACATGTAATGATAGGATTTTTCTTGTTCTGGAAAGTGCGAGCAATGTTTTTTCATAACAAACATTAACATAAAAGGAGAGGGTGAATGGAATTAATTTGTTTATGTTCAATTATCATATATCATAGATGGCTTGACAACAAAGATTACTAGAATTTCGAGTGAAGAGAAAACTATGTTTAATCAAATGGTCCACTGAAATTACTCAAAAAGGCCCTGAAATCTTGGTTTCCATATCTCTTCTCTGTGGAAGAAATGGACATTTTTGAGATGCTATTACACACAATGAAATTCTTGGGAATATGAGAGTTGTAAAAAATGGACCATTTTGTCTAGAGGTAATGGGGATCCCAACATATTTTCATTTGGATTTTAATGTGTCTTTATTTTCAACAATGATCAAACTTACTGGAAATGGATATTGCAATTTGGAGATGATGAATTGGTTGCTTTGGATTATGGACTTCACTTTTGTAGCTTGATCTTGAGAGTTTGGCGTTCTCAAGTGATCCAAAGAAGGATATGTGTTCCCAATAGGAGCAAGATGTTACCCCCTAGTTTACATGAGGGTACCATAAGAAAATTTTCCCTCAAAATTATCCCACAATTTGTGGACAGAGCAGATCGATGAAATGTTTGGAATTATATTAGTATGATTAGCCTCTACCATCTCCGATGATTGATATAACATTTTGTGGGTTTTATTCTAAATAGAGACAAGGCTATGGTTTGAAAAACAGTTATGGGAAGTTAGATTTCATATAGAAGAAGATAACTAAGATAATTAATCCCATGGCTGCAACATCACCTGGTATAAGTGATGATCATAAAACAAAGTGTAACCTGGTGTGAAGGGTAGACAAGGTATTGTATTCAAAATAATTTTCATGTTGTTAGAAATATATAGGCAATATGTCACCCTACAACAATATTTTCCACAAGGATGCTAGAGATATTACACAACTGCAAAAACTAGGCAACATTTGAAGTATACCTTCCATGACTTATAAGGCACTAGATGGCTACTAGTTCTATAAAATTATTGTGGGGCATGCATAATAAAGCCTAGTCAAGGGCAAACATAATACGAAACTTAATCTATGTCCATCATATTGTTGTTTCCTGAGAATAAGAAATACATTTGTATACCTGTCTCATTAGTTGAATATGTTTGTGTGGTATACCTATGTTTGGAGATAACTCTAAAATACCAACCTGTAGTAAATATGTAACAATAAAGGGATGAATTTCAACAAGCTAAGTTAAAAAATGCAAATAACACTACCCAAGACTTTGGTCCGACTGTAAATAAAATGGTATGAGAAAACTTGTGCTAGGTTGAATTGTAAAGGGAGGTTTAAAAATAAATGAATTGACACACACACACACACACAAACATGCCATCATTGAACCTTTCACTCATTGGACCTGTTAGTAACCTATAAATATAGGATTCATAATTTTTAATTGACTGATGGTAGTCTTGTAAATATGTACAAACTTTTCTTTCTGCAAGTTATTTTCCCATATTTTGTAAAAAATCAAAAATCAAAAATAAAAAAGAGGGTAAAAAGTCCTAAAATAAAAATCAAAGGACTTAGAAAAAATAATATACCCCAAAAGAAAAAAGATGAATAAAACATGAAAGTGTGCAAGTCTAAATGCCACTACTTTTACTTTTTGTAGTTGATTATGGCATAGTGTCAATAAATGCCATAATCCATGATGAGTTGAAAAATTTAATCTTAACTTGTTGTAGATAAGTGAATAGATAATTATCATACTATTTAATCATGACAATTCAATAGTTAGGTATAGAATAAAAATAATCCAAAAGTTTAATCTAGATTCTCGAAGGAAATAAGTTAGAATTAGATAGTTTTACTGCTTTCAAAAAGAATAAATGTTTTGAAGGTTGCTAGATCAAATGCACCTGATTAAAATGGAAGAAAAAATATTAGATTAAAGATTGGGTAGGTAGAAGAAGGTGGGAAAATCCATTGTAAATATTTTTCACCAGGCTACAAATAACTAATTTCCCCTCCCCATATCTATTTAACATTCTAGACTATCAGTCAGAGAGGTTTAGGGCATTTCCCTGACTTTTCTTGGGACCGGACCCAAGGCTCAATGACTGATTAGATGAAAGTATCAAGTTTCTATATTAATCCCAGAAATCAGATCATTTTCCATTCATGCATTTATTACCATGAAAAATCATCAGTAAAGACCCCATTTTTACTTAATGATGCTTAAAACCCTCATTTGATTAACTTCCTACATCTCATGAAGCAGAAAACCCTCAAAATGGCATTTTATCCTAAGTTGAAGTGATGAGATTATTACAATGAAAGCTTGGTTTTAATCTTCAATTTTCCTCGTTATAAGGGTATGTTTTGAGTATTTACTTTCCCTTTTCACGTTAACACTTAACTTAGTTTATTAACTCCCTATAGAAAATCCTAGTCCTATTAATGTAACTCCTTTCTATTAATTATCCCAGAAAACCCCTTATTATAATATTTTTATGTCAAAGTTATTATGCACATGTTTAAATTAAATCCCTAAGCTACCCCTTTGACATGAAAATTATCCATAAAGAAATATCCCAACTCCCCTATAGTTATTTAGCCGAAATGGTTTGACATAACTATATAATAAAAATATAAAGGAAAAGTTATCGGAATTGATATATCAAATGAGAAATAAAAATCTTTACCAATGCTTTATGTATTAACCAAAACCTCCACTAATAGCTTCACCTTTCCCCACATAAGCTTTACCCAAGGTTAAACCTTACCCCTCTTTCTCGATGAATAAAGTTTCATACTTTATACTACAGTAGAAACCTTGGTTAAACTTTACATTAACTCGCCCCTATGCATTCCACTCCACATATATAAACTCCTTTTATATATAAAAAGCCTTATTATCCAATCAAATAACCTAGCGCCCTTGCGCTCATCCATCACCCTCCGATCATATTTATATACCTAATATAATGGTCCACACTTAGCATGATCAACCTGGCCTCATGCCACACCATTTCCCATCGCGTTGAGTCATGACCATTGATCCTTTTCATATCAAATCAACTGTCGATAATAAATCTCGGTCCCACTCGCTTGTCCACTACAACTCCCAAACTAATCCTGACCGTTTGCATCGCAAAATTAAATTCGACGGTGCTCATTGCATATTGCGTACCAAAAGTGAACGGGTGCAGTTTGGGAAAAATCATGCAATAATTTTTTTTTTGTGAAACCGCTGACTTCTACATGTCCAATTGTAATTGGATAGCATTACAAAAGCTCAAAACTACTTACTAGCTAAAAGCAATGTGATACTGCCGAATGGCTTTTCGCATTCAAAATGAAAACCGCTCCCGCGATTGACTGTGACTTGCCATTAATGTTATGCAGAGTAATAAAATCAAAGGTTTTAACCTTAATTTTTCACTGTTTTTCATACCATTCGCACCCTCGCCCATTTAAAAACTTCACCCAGACTCCATTTCAAAACATTTGCTGATCAATTCGTCCCCCTAAAGTAGATTTCACCACAGTAGATTCTCAACGCTTCCAACTAAGCCACTGCGACCAGTACAACCAGAAACCCTTTCGACTATCAAAGCACCTGTAAAGCAGGTATTCTCCTCAATTTGCCTACAAATTTCATAAATTAAACCATTAAATTGGACCAACCAAGCTAAATAGAGAAAAATAGCTAATCCTACTATATCCAAACCTTGAAAAAACAAGGCGAACGCTGGCAAATTTTTCTCAGAATTTTCCATTTCCTTCAAACTCTATTTTAAAGTGTTTCTGGCCATCCAAAGGAAACTTCCATGGTTAAAATTGATTTAAACACACAGAAAAGTCATTTTTAGTCCTCTACACCTAGAAAACTTGTGTTTTCTATCCCAAAACCCTTGTCCATATTCCCAAATTCTCCTAGATCTACCCAATTAGTCTTTGTTTTAAAAATTAACTAAGAAAAAAGTTTAATCTTGCTTAGGTTTCCCCAAAAGACAAGAAAACAAATTACCCCTAAGACTGGAGGTCCTAAAGCCCAAAAATCTGCCTCAAGCAAGCTTCCACTCCCTGAATCTGCTAAGATAAATAAGCCTACCCCATCCCTAACAACAGATTCTACTGAAGTGGTCAAACCTTTACAACCACCTGTTACTTCTTAAGAGATCAGTTCTTTAATTGATTTAGACTACAAGATTATTGATGGTACATTAGAGCTCAATATGATGGAAGTCCATAACTAGTGTTGTGAGAAATTTGTGAAGAAAATTGAAAAATGACATACCAATATGGGAGTCAAATTTTCCTAAGTATGTGGTCCCAATCACTCATCCAGCTCAAGACCTGATTAGACTATGCCAATTACATTATGTCCCTAACCAAAGATGTATTGTAAACAAGGATAGGGAAGTTCTATTTTCTATAGGAGTAGAATCTATTAATGAGATACTCTAGCTTAAACATGATCCAACAATAGTCTCTTTATCCATTGAAGATTTGACTCAGTTGTACCTAGACTTCGATTTCCCTAGGAAGTTTATGATTGTTCAAAACTTCATGCCTACTCATGTTGATTTCCCAAAAGTAAATCCATCATATTCCACCTCTGATTTTCATAAATATTCTATACAAATCATCTCTATGCTTTCCTTCATTCTAGGTTATTCGAATGATGAGTTCACTGATGCATCAATTCTAGGTTTCCTTTCTAGTTTATCCCCAGGGAAACCTCCTGCAATGATATTTAATTTTTCTAGATTCATTACTGACAATAGACACTATCAATTGACCAAGTTTCCTGAGGAAGGAGTGTTTAGATATTCATCATATCTATTTCACCTCTTCCTATTTTTCCAAGTAGAAAAGTTTCCAGTTGCATTATAGAAAATGGATGTTGAAGGAAATCCTCTCTCAGTAGTACTTTGGACTTCATTGCTCAGAAAATATGGAAGTGAATTCAACTATAAGGATTTCACTGATTTGTTTGTCAGACCAGCCATGAGTTTATTGTGCAAAGCAGAACAACCAAGAATAAATGAGGAAATAAAAATAATTCTACAGTTATCTGAACAATGTAAAGTAGGTGACTGGTACCTATATGAAAATCATACAAAATTAAGGATATTTGGAGCAAAGCTGGTCCCTTATAAGCTGCCCAAATTTCTAATAGTCAGATTTTTTGCTTTGGAATACTTGAGGCAAGTCCTAAATGTAGATGCAATAAAATTTATGGCTGCCAAGAAAAGGACACAGTTTAAGCTGAAGAATCAAATAGGTCCCTTCATAGCAAACAATAGGGATGCCTTAAAAGAAATAGTCATGAAATTATCAGAGTTAAAATTCCAAGAAATTTTTTTATTGGAACTATGATCTATAAGGAATTCTAAGTAACATAAGGATCAAATGTAAATTAACACCATTCATACATGATTCTAAACGGGAAATTGAGAAATTTTCAAATCAAATGGAATGGGTAGAAAATACAATGATTGATCCTACTGAAAATACAGAGAAAGAGAGATAGACATATAATTCACAGGCAATAACAGTCACTGAGCATAGAGAAGTTTCAAACAAAAGGAATAGGAATGAAGAATGCTATACAGCAAAGACCATTACAGAAAATAAATTCAAAATTATTTACAACAAAAGGGCAAAAATAACTGTTGTTGAGAAAGAAAAGATAATAGAAATAGATGGCACTGATTATCAAGAAACCAATAATGATCAACAGACTGATGATGAAGCCACTATAATTGTGAATGAGACTCTAGCAGAAATTCAGAAAGAGCAGGTGTTAAAACAGGAACATGGTAGAGAAATGGTTGAAAATAAGGTGAATTCAGAAGCTCCCTCCTCTTCCAAAGAAACAGAGGGAACAAACTCTGACATTCAGAAAAAATACAAACATATCAAAGAGAAAAATGAGGAGATTAAAAATGAAGTTTATTCCCAATTTCTCAAAGAAAATCCATGGAATAAAGACATGTTGTTAACAGCTTTTGACTACTCCACAAATAAGATGATCATGTCATTCCTTAAACCAACAGTTGCAGATCCAAAATCAGTTTCAGACTACACCAAAACAGGTGTAGAAATGGATGCAGATACAATACATGAATTGGATCAAATAGAGTTTCATAGAAGCACCACAGAAATGCTTTATTCAAAAGTAGTAACCAAAACTATGAGTACAACTATGCTGCAAAAAACAGTGTCTAACTTGCAAAATGAGATGAGTCTAGACAAAGCATCTTTACATGCTAAGGACCTAAGGATCAAGTCCTTGGAAGACTTGGTTATACAGACTGGAGTGGATCCTTCAAACATTCAGGTTTCTCAAGCACTGATAAAACAAAAGAATGAAGACATTGTAGCCTTAAGAAAGCAATTGAAACTTCCATAGAATGAACATCCACAAGCCAAGGAAATCCTACAACAGCAAAAATAAAAGGATGAGATGATGCAGTTAGTACTAAAAATGAATGCTCAAATCAAAGAAATGGAGAATCAGATAGAGACCCTCATAAAAGAAAAAGAAACATTGAAACAAACAAATATTTCTCCTATTCCTATAGTCATTACAATGGTGAGTGCAACTATTCCTTCTACACTAGCAGAGCTCTTGGCACCAAAAAGAGTACTGGCAACTGCAGTGTCAGTATAATCTATAGATACCTCAGCCACAGAATCATCAACAACACAGGTACAGCAAGCAGCAGGTACAGCAGACATAGTTAAATCTATGGAAGAAATGTCCCTCAAGAACACTGAGATCAATAATTTAAAGAAATCAAATAAATATCTCGAATCCTCATACAAGAATGCTTTAATCACATCTAAGGGACATGAACATAGAGAAAAGGCCTTAGAAAAACAAGTGAAGAGTTTACAGAAAGAAGTAAACTTTAGTGAACAGGTAAAATATATCTAAAAATACCTATGGGATAATATAATTCAAGCTATTCATTTACAGTGGTCCTCAATACAAATTATCTATGAGCAAAGAGATTTATTGCAAGTAGCACTGGCAGAAATTTAGAAAACTAAAATAGAGCTTGCAGATAAACCTTCACAAGCTATAAGGCTTATTGGATTCTTGAACAACAAAAATAGATTTGAATTGGAGGCATTAAACATTCATGACAGGACTGAAACAATTCTGCAAATCAGGAAAGTCCTAACCAAAAGAAGTATCTTGAAGAAATAAGAAGAAAAATGTGAAGCCATGAACTTATCAATCACAAAATTCATGACCAAGTACACAATGCTAAGCCAAGCAGGTCTTCCAGATATACATGGTTTCCATGAAAAGTTAATGATGCAGACTGATTATGACAAAAAGATTAGAGCACATGCTAAAGAACATGTGAATAAACCTTTACCACAAGGTTCCCCAACTGGTAAGGTGGTCTTAGAATATTTTGAAGATTTATTCTTTTTATAGAATGAGATCAAACACATGTTTGTTATAAAAACAAACTTTGCAAAATACACTGATGCTGATGAGAGTTACAAGAAGTTAAAATGTATGAAATGGTAGGAATTTACTGATTGGATATAACAGTATGCAAATAGAGCAGAAAAAGTGCAGTTAGTTTCTTCATTTCTAAAATTATCAAAGAGTAAATATTGCAGTGAAAGTGTATCAGGTGAATAAGCAGAGTCAAAGAGTATCCGAGAATAAACCAGTCAACTAAACTTTTACTGTTGTAATTCTTCATTTTACAGCAGTAGAGTAATAAATGGACAACATAAAAGAGTATCAGAAGTGAAGCACAGGTTGAAGTATGTAATTTGAAAGATTATCTTCCAAGCTCTCTTATAAAAATATATTTTTCCAAGTTCCAACAATCATCTACAACAATGAAACAATCAATTTTAACTAAGATAGATTAGTTCTATTTTTTCTAGATAAGAGGACAACTTGCTAAGTTGCTAAGCAACTGTCCCTCTTAGTGTGTAAAGATATTTTATTTTCCTAGAGTTACTCCTAGATTTTCATAGGATATTTTGTACTAAACAATTTGTATAAATACTTCACTCTTTCAAGTATTAAAGGTGGAATAAAATTTGTCAAGACTACTATATACATTTTTTCTGTTGGGAGTTTGTGTGAGTCTATTTGTAAAGCAACAGACTGGAACTAAGTCAAACATACATCATAACTCAGGATTCTTGTGCTGATCAGATAAGTCAAGTATTTTCCTGTTTTCACTGTTTATCTTTCTAAGTTCCATACATACATTTACATGTTTTCTGTCTTAAATGATTGACTAGGAAGGTTTATACAGGATTAGTGTCAAAGGGTCCCTATTTTTTACTAGTTATTCATTGATATATTTTATGCTGATATCCGGACTTAAGAATCCTTAACTGCTCTTAGTCCCTTTTGATCCCTTTCTTTCATCTTCTTTTATGTAACTTAAGGATCCTTCATTTCCCTTTTGTTTAGATCTTACCATTTCATCAAAAATCCTATTTCCAAACCCTTTGAAGGTCATCTACCCTGCCCTTAGTACATTTTCTCTTTTGACCTTATTTCCCAGCTCTGCTTGGCAATAAATTTGAATCCATAGCCCAATGGTCTGGTATATCTCTCTGTGGTTTACCTTGAAGTACCTTTTATTCCCACCAAAAATTTAAACCAAAATAATTGTCCAATCATACCTAGCCTAAAATTTAATCCAAAACAAAGTTAAATCATAAGGAGAGATCCCTCTCCGGAATTTAGGAAGGCTAGATCCTGAAATCCAAAAGAGGTTATTGGTTACCCCTACTTTTCTTTAACTATAAATCAAAATCCCACGACCTAAGAAATTACTAGGGTGATAACATACTGGCTAACATACTGGGGAATTAAGCACTCTCCAGTTTTAATTTAATCTTGAAGGAATAATTTTAAATCTATCTTTTATACTTTAAGATTAACTTTAAAAGGTTGTGGGTATTTCAATAAATAGACAATCTGGCTTCTAGGAAAACCTACTATACCAGGTCCAACCCGGATCCTAAACCTACAGTTATAGTAGATAACCCAGAACATATTGGTAAAAATAAAAAGAAAAAAGAAAGTGATAGTTTAGAAGTTGAAGTGCCCTTGAGAAAAGCTAATTCCTTACCCAAAGAATTAGTAAGTTTAACCGATATTGAATTTGATTTCAAGTTTGAAAATTCATTATTTAGAAATAAATATGAAACTGATTTAAAGGAAAATGTTATAGATCCCGTTTTTACTTCTTTTGTGAATGAGAAATAGAAACTTATTTCAGCATCAATAAAATTAGAAAAATCTGAAATTCAAAGTCCAATAGAAAGGGTTAATGTTACACGAATTAAAGACATTGATGAAGCTATTAAATTAACCAATTTTTTGTCTCAATTTAAACCTCCAGTTTCTCAATTATACACCACCATTTTTCTAGCAGCAGATTCAACTTTGTATGCTGCCACTTCATTTTTAGACTCCACTGTCAGTTCACTCACTGAACCTTTCAGTCCTGACTTGCCTTTGTAGGCTAGGATCATATATTCATCATACCCTCAAGCCACTACAAGTTCATCCACATAACCATTTATTCCTGAGTTTCCTTTGCAGCCTAGGATAGTTTTTCCATCATTCACTCAGCCCATTACATCCGCCAATTTTATAATCACTACATTTTTTCCATCTAGTTCCATCCATATATCAACATATTTTCCAAGTTCTTCAAATCCACCTTTCAGTACATCAGCTTTCATAACCAGCACTGCTCCTATAATCACTGTTATACCTCCTAGTTCAGAAAAAATTCAAATCATGGCTGCGAGATATGCTCCTCTAGTTTTACCCCAAAACCTCCATGACATGCCCCAAAATTACCAAAAGGATATCCCATTATTTGATAATTTTTCACAAATTACTGCACAACAACATATCAACAGAATGAATGATTTTTGTGAAATTTATGAGATAGATGAATCTGATGTCCAAATGAGGTTGTTTTCTCAAAGCTTAATTGGAGAAGTAAAAACATGGTTTAGAAATTTAGGTGCTGGTAGTATAGCAGATTTAGCTGCATTTCATAGAGCTTTCCTAAATAAATGGGAAAAGAAAAAGAATCCCCTGCAAATTTTATCCGAGTTTGATGCCATTAAAAGAGCTCATAATGAGACTTTCCAGGATTATTGCACCAGATATAACAGTGTCTATAATGCCATCCCTGTTGATCTTAAACCTATCCCCTATTCAGTACTTCTAAAATTTCCTTATGGATTTGATCTAGACATGGCATATCAATTAAGAGAAAGAAATGTTGAAACTTTAGAACAAATGCGACTAGATGCTATTGGTGTAGAAATCAATATCCTAGCCAAAAAAGTCAGACTTAGAAATGAAAGGAGAGTCACCATCAAAGAAGAAAATTCAAGCTTAGATAGTAAATTTGATCTTATTACCAAAACTTTAGAAAGAGTAGTTGAGAGATTAGACCACAGTGAGAAAAAACCGCAATGGGACAACCAACCCCAAATTAGAAATCCCAACTACAGAAAAAACAACAATCATGGGAAAGGTAAAGAACCTTCCCCGGATCAAAACATTAGGCCCCCATTTCAGGAGAAATATGCTGAAAGTTCTCAAAACAATGTTGAGGATGAGGAATACATCAACATAGTAATGGGGATAGATGAAAGCAATACAATTTTCCTCACTCAGGAGGATCAAGAAATATTTGAGCTACAACAGTTCAAAGTGGAATCTGGTGAATCCTTTTACTATAAGAAAGGTTATGACTTTGCAATCAATGAAATTCATAGCCAGTATAACCTTAGGAGCAAGAAAAAAAATGAGCCTTTTACTAAAAACAATGCTCCAACTCAACAAAATCAAAACAAAAAAAATGTAGAGGCTCCCAAAACAAAAATTTTACAAATTATTCCAAGAGAGAACAAGAAAAATTAAAACCCACCCAGTCCTAAAAATAGTCTTATCCAAAGATTTTTGATATCACTGATGAGGTGGCCCAATCCTCCAAAGATACCCAAAAGGCTAATACTACAAAGGCCACTAATTCAGCAAAAACAACAGTCACTGATCCAAAAAAGAATCCAACTAACTCTAGATCATCAAATCCTAAATCTTCTGCTGAAAATTATAGATCTGACAAAGCATCTTCTGCCACTCAAACTGTTCTAGAAAAAATAATCAAAGACAGTAGAAATCAGGAAACTGAAACAGAAGATAAAAGAAAAACTCAAGCTAAAGGTAAAACTATTGAAACTCAAGAAAAATCCACTCATTTAACAATCACAAAGGATGAACTTCTACAGATTAGTAAATCTCAACTAGCATTCAACATTCAAGATGAAATATCCAAGCTGAAATACCAATTCCTTTAATAGAATTAGTAAAGAATGACTTGTATAAATCAAAAATTAATGAAACTTTAAACATGAATGATGGTGAGGATTCCATTAATCTAAAGGATGATCAACCCGAATTGATTTTTGGTCCTGATGTGAATGTATACATGATGATGGAGCAATCCCTCCTTTTTAAATTAGTCTCACAATTCACGAACATATATTACACAATGCAATGTTAGACTCAAGAGCTTCCCACAACTTAATGCGAAAGGCCATTATGGAAACTCCGAATCTAGAAATAACTAGGCCATATAAATACTTGTTCTCATTTAATTCCTATCAAGTTAAATGCATTGGATTAATAAAAGATTTGTGTGTCAATTTAGTTTAATATCTAGGTAAAAGTATAATCATGGATATTGTAGTAGCTGACATCCCACCTAAGTATGGTATGCTTCTTTCTCACTCATGGGGAGATAAGTTGCAGGGATCTCTACAACTCGACATGAGTTTTGCTACTATCACAGTATTTGAATAGCCCAAAAAACTTTACAGAGAAACTCTGATGAAATTCATGGTCAGTAATGCAGAAAGGTCCATAAATTATCCCATCTATTCAAACCCAACTGACCTTGACTCTTTCATTCTATGCAACTCTGATAATGATGATATCCAAACTGAATTGATTAACAAAAAACTTGAACCAAACAATGACAATATATTTCATGAAGCCCTTTGGCATTTAGATTTTGATGGCTCATTGAACAAGATAGGGGCAGGAGCTGGAGTATGGATCACCAACATGGAAACCAGTAATTCAAAAGGACATGCCTTCAGACTAAATTTCAAATGCACAAACAACATGCAGAATATGAAGCATTGATCTTAGGCCTAAAAATCATCAGAAACTTAGGAGGTAAAGGAATTTTAATCATGCGTGGTTCAGAATTATTCATTAAGAAAATAAATGGTGAATAATCTGTTCATAATCCAAGATTAGCCAGGTATAGAGATGCAACAATTGACTTGGTTGATGATTTACTGGAAACTCTGTTTGCTATCATTCCCAGAAATCAAAATGTGCAAGCACATTGTTTAGAAATTTTTGCTAGCACCTGTAATTTTCCTTTTCAACCCACTCATAGATATACTCCTAAAGCAAAATACAGACCCATTGTTCCTGACAATGTTAAATACTGGAAGATTCTCTCCGAAGATTAACAGATTTTCAATTTTTTGAATAGCAAGGAAGAATTTCAAAACCATAAGATAGATACTAATGATAGTCTAGATTTAGAATGTAATGTAGATGATAATTTTAACTATGAGATTAATAGTGTATATGTACATAAATATAAAAATCCAATTGTATTTACTCAATTAGATATAGATGACTTGGAAAAAATATACATAGAGGAAATGATGGAAGATGAACCAGATTTGATAGATTTAAAACATAGCATTTTACCCAAAGGTTTGACTCCCTTAGAATACTTGTTTGATTCCAATGATGTGCCCAAAAGGCCAAAAATGGAACTAGTCAGGTTTGATATTGAAGAATTTAACATAGGAATAAAATGAAAAACCAGAAATGATTAAATTGGAAAAATCCTTACCATCAGAAGAAAAGGTTAAATATATAGAAATTATGAAAGAATACCAGGATGTTTTTGCATGGGGTTAGGAAGATCTAAAAACTTACAACAAAGACGTAATTCAACATAAGATTACTTTGAAAGAAAATCAAAAACCTTTTCAACAAAAATTAAAAAGGATTAATCCAATTTTGTTACCTTTAATCGAAAAAGAGGTTAAAAGAATGTTCGATGCACAAATAATTGCACCAGTTAGGTATTCTGATTGTATTTATAACTTAGTTCCCACCAGAAAGAAAACAAGAGAAATTCGACTATTTATATACTTTAGAAATCTCAATAAAGTGCCTTTGAAATACAATTACCCCTTGCCTAAAATGGACCATATTTTGCAGAGGGTTGTAGGTTCTTCAAGGATTTATTTATTAGATGATTTCTCTGGTTATAACCAAATTCTAGTTCATAAAGATGATCAAACTAAAACTGCCTTTACTACTCCTTGGGGCACTTTCATGTATGTGAAAATGCCTTTTGGATTGAAAAATGCAGGAGCTAACTTTCACAGGGCCATGGATATTGCCTTCGCCAAAGAAATCCATGAATTTTTAGTTATCTATCTTGATGACATTACTGTCCTTTCAAAAAAAAATGATGAACACTTAGATCACCTCATACAAGTCTTTATCAAGTGTAGAAAATACGGTATATCCTTAAATCCTAAAAAGACTCTTTTCAGACTAGAAGAAGGAAAAATGTTAGGACACATAATATCCAAGGAAGGCATTAGGATAGACCCTGCAAGAATTGAAGCCATTTTGAACATTCAACCACCAAGAAACATTAAAGAACTTCAAGCATTCCTGGGTAAAATTAATTTTTTGAAAATATTCATCTCTAACTTGGATGAAATCATAAAAGAACTCAAAAATATGCTTAAAAATGACTTTGCAATAAAATGGAATGTTAAAGCCAAACAATCTTTTCAATCCATAAAATAGGCCTTGACAAAAGAACCAGTCTTAATCAGTCCAGATTATACAAAGGATTTCATAATATTTTCATTTGCCTCAGAACATACCATAGCTGCAGTTCTACTTCAGAAAAACAATCAATGTTTTGAACAACCAATTTCATTTTTTAGTAAATCCCTTAGAGATGCGCCTATGAAGTACAATATAAGGGAAAAGCAAGCTTTAGCCTTGGTTAAAGCCATAAAATATTTCAGTGTTTACATACTCCATTCCCATATCATTGCATATGTCCCCAATGCTGTAGTTAAAGATATTTTAACTCAAGAAGGACCTGATGGTAGGAGAGGAAAGTGGATCACCACTATCCTTGAGTATGATATGGAAATTAAACCAACAAATCTCACTAAAGGACAGGGTTTGGCCAAATTGATGGCTGAATCTAATTGTAATGCTCTAGACATAAATTTCATTGCACAAATAGATGACCAGGAAGAGATAGCGACTCCATTGATCAGTGAGGCCTATCTAGACTCACCATGGTACTCTGATATATCTTTGTACTCATAAATTTACAAGCTCCTACTACATTAACTAAAACCAAAGCCAGATTCATCAAACAAAAAGCAATGAGGTTTTGGATATTAAATAATGCACTTTATTGGAAAGAAAGTAGTGGGATTTTACTAAATTGTTTATTAAAATCAGAAGTTGACAAAATTCTCGAGGAATTTCATGCAGGTGACTGTGGAGGCCACTTATACTGGAAGAATACAGTAGACAAAATACTGAGAGCTGGTTTTTACTGGCCAACTTTTTTTTCTGATGTCAAGAAATTTGTTACATACTGTCACAAATGTCAGATTTTTGAAGGGAAAAAGAAACTATTGCCCTTACCTCTTAAGCCTATATCTACTGAAAAGCCATTTCAACAATGGGGGTTAGACTTCATTGGTGAAATCCACCCTCCATCCTCAGGCCAACATAAATGGATTTTCACTGCTACAGGTTATTTTACCAAGTGGATAGAAGTTGTTCCCACTAGGCAAGCCACTGATTCAGTTATAATCTCATTTATAAAAAGTAATATTTTGTCAAGATTTGGATGCCCACATAATATTATTACTAACATTTTAGCTGCATTCAAATCCAATAAAATTATTTCTTTCTGTCACAAATACCATATTACATAGGGAAATTCTACTGCTATTATCCCCAGGGTAATGGTTTAGCCGAATATTCAAACAAAATCTTAGTCAATGTCATTAAAAAATTACTTCAAGATAACAAAAAGACCTGGAACAGAAAGCTAGTCTATGCCTTATGGGCTGATAAACTTACCACTAAGAATTCTATTGGAACTTCACCTTACCAGATTGTTTATGGAATGGGTGAAATTTTCCCCTCTTCCTTGGGTGTACCAGTCATGAAGATCATTCAGGAATCACAGGTGGAAACAAATGATATTCAAAGAAGAATTAATGAAACCATACATCTCCAACAAACAAGGGAAGAAGTTTATGAAAGATCACAAGTTTCACATGATAAAATTAAAAATATTTTTGACAAAAGGATTAAAGAAGATGATTTTTTTTCATTGGAGATCAAGTTTTGAGATGGGATTCAAGAAGACAGGACAAAGGTAAACATGGAAAGTTTGACTTTCTATGGCAAGGACCTTATGTGATATATGGTTACAGAGGTAACAATTACTTTTTCATCAAGAATTTGTATGGAACTAAACTTCAAGAAGGACCAGTGAATGGTAGGATGTTGAAACACTACTATTCTTCTAAATCAATCACCAGTTAGATCCATTGACTTTTATCAGTGTAAATATTCATTGCAAGTGTGTATATTGGATTGGAGAGTTTATCTACGAAGTTGAAGCCCAAAGAGAAGGCCCTAAGCTTTGCAGTATAAAATATCATAAGTATGAATTGTTGTAGAAATCAGAAGACAATTACAGGATCACCAAGGTTAAAGGTTGAAGGTTACTGATCTCAGAGTTCTTGACATTCCACCAGGAGACACCATCCCCAAGTGAAGCCGATGTTAGTAACCTATAAATATAGGATTTATAATTTTGAATTGAATAATGGTAGTGTTTGGTCAATTTAGTGTCCTAAATTGATTACATAAATTATCGACCAGGGCTAGTAAAATGATGAAGTGTGGTGCACAATATATGCTAGAAGCCTCTATTATTCATTTAGTTTATTGGCGTGATGATTGGATTTTTAGAGATTACTTCTAAGGATGTTTTTATTTCTATTTTCCTGACAAAATAAATAAATTTAAATTATAACTAATTGATAAATGAAATATTATGGAAATGAAACTTGTAAAGAAATCACTATAGCTCTTGAAATAAATCACTCATGAACTTGTAAAACTACTCTAAAATAAATCATTTCTACTCTAAAAGTAAAACTATGAATCTTCTGCAATTTGACAATTCGAAATGAAAGATTGATGAATCTACTTAAAATGATAAAATAATACTTACGAAAGAATCTACATCAAATAGAAAATTGGAATTTTGGAAACAACTACAACAAATGATAAAATGAAAACATGAAAACTACATTAAAAACATAAAATGAAAAACCTTCACTGTTTGCAGGGGCCCTCCACAAACAGGTGGTCTTCAAAGCTTCATACTAATAGTAAGCTACGTATCAAATCTTCAAAGCATTTCTTTGTTTCAAAGCACTCTCTAATCCTTTCATTTCTTCTCCTATTTTTATACATTTTCACATATCTTGATAGGAGAAAGCTTCCCCTATTTATACAAAAATATGAGAAGTTATCTCATTAATGAGAGTTCATGAATCTCTCCCTCTATCTCTAGAGTTACAATCAAAATAGGAAATGATAAGACACGTATTTTTAGAGTTTAAATACAAATAGGAAATGAGACACATATCCTCATGATCCCATGATTTTCTCCACTCAAATTCGAATTTGGTTTTGGGAGGCCACATAAAGGTCTTTTAGAAGCTTCCTTTTGACCTACACATGTCACAAAACTCATAACACATATATAGATATATGAAACTATGTTAATTTTCTAGTTTCTAATCATAAATTCAATTTAAACACATAAAATAAATAACTTTGGAAGACAAGGATCCTAACCCATATATTTATGAAAATGGTTACTTGATGTAGGGTTTTGGGTCAAATAGTTATGAAATGAGAGCTAAATGGTTATGAAATAATGGAAATATATGAATTATGGAAAACACTTTTGAGACTCAACATACCCCCCAACTGAAGTTGTTGCATGTCCTCAGGCAACTATTGCAATGATTCATTTGTCCATGAGTTGATCTTTTATGATTTTTGACTCATATAGATTCGTTTCAAACTTTGCTTCTTGATATTTTCTTTTTTGGCAAAGTATAATACATTTGATTGCAACATTTTTTATTGGTTGGTTCTTGTGTGACAACCGATTTTTTTTATTTTTATTTTTATTATTATTAATAACAATGCTTCTTGTGTAACAATGCCTTATTTTCTTTGTTGCATCAAAGTTCATGAAAACATTTAGAATCAAATACTTCATCAATGAATTGATCATTTGCAAGGCATATAATCTTTTGGATCATGTTACAACAATAGTTGGTTGGGAAGTATATGCGAGTTGGAATGAAATGAAAATGTTGGATAATGTATGACATATGGATGTGAAATGATGTCCCTTCCCCCCAACTAAAGATATGACAATGTGAAAAAGAGAGTGAGGAATTTTTCCAAAGTTAAAATTTTAGAATTCTAATGAATTACATCATTAAAAATTAGAAAACCACATACATTCACTTACCTTAAATGTTTGATTAATTATGAAAAATGTAGCTATTGGCGCTTCTGGATTCTGGAAAATTTCATGCTAATTTTCGTGAGAAAATATTTCATGCTGCTAGATCAGGAAAATATCATAGTGTTGGATCATGTGAATATCATGCTGTTGGATGAAGTGAAGGAATCTAAAGTGCTGCTGCTAGATGAGGGGAAGGGATCTATACTACTGCCTGGTTGTATGAATCTAAAGATGATTTCTAAAAGTGGAACTGTCGTACTCTCATATGGCTGAAGGAATGTTGTCGCAACTGCTGATGGAGTCATGAAAAATATATAGTCTTCACCTACTTCAAAAATATGATGGTACAATTCTAGTCATGCAAATGAATGTGTCGATGTCGAGCATGAAAATAAGTCATTGGATTACCGACGATTAATGGATGTCATTAGCCAATGCGAGGAAAACTCACCATTGATGTCAATGAGTGCCAAGGTACCCTAGTACATCTTGCAAAGAGCGAATAAATGATTTGATGCCGAGCCACTTGCAAGATCCAACGATCAAGGGAAATTGATGTATTCCCATGATTGTCGGTGAGAGAACCTATCATTAGGGCATACAAGCCTCAAGGTACTAATGATTAATCTAGTCTCTATCCCAGATAAGGTGTTGAAGTCGATGGGTCGAGACTTGCTGAAAGGTGGGATTTAAGGAATCCCACATTAGTCAACGCAAGTTTGTTCAAAAATTATTGGTAAGATTATAGATGAAAATTTCTCAGAATCAAGAAGTGTATATGGTAGGGAAATATAATCATGGAAAGAGAGCATGGGAATTTTATTAACAAGGAAAAATGAACCGAAAAATAAGAAGGAAATGATGTATGTTGCTAAAAAAAATAGGCATGTATGAAGTCATGAAGGATGGAATATGGAAGATGAATTGCAACATAGGGATGGTTAAGGTGCTTGGAAGGAAAAATGTGAGTAATCATGACACAAAAGGATTTTTGTGTAATGAGAAATGTCACGATATGTGTAGTGAAGAATTAGTTCCTTCAAGTGTCCAATGATGCATGTGTCATTGTGATTTCTAAAAATCACTTCTGCATTAGATCGTCTTCAACTCTGAAAAAATTGTTGCAGTTGTGTGCCATCTACATCGATCATTCCTGTATGAAGTGACTTAAAAACAAACAAGCTCATTTTCAAGAATTTATGAAATGTCCATTTTTTAATTATTTTTCAAAGTTAGACTAATCGTTGATGAAAAGGGTGCAGTATCGTAATGTTGAAGCTTTCTGCATAAGCTTCTCTTTGACCTACACAACACCAATCTCATTTAACTTGTTAGTAAATGCATCCTAAATTTTGCCCAAAAATTCATGTTAAAATGAATGACAATTCTAAAAACCCAACATACTTTTATTTCGCCCAAACTAAAAGTATTGCATGTCCTCATGCAATTTAATCGTTTGATTGCTTAATATTTTTTAAATATGTGTTTATTGTTTTGCAAGAAGGTTGATCCTCTTTGTTTTAACAATCAATAAAAAATACATTTGATAAGGCTTTTGTATAGTTTGGGGAAGAAGTAATTGTTTTTATGAATTTTATGCGAAGGAATGTGAGGCAATTTTTTTTTTTAACAAAATAAAATAGAAAAAATTATTTTGTTATTTATTATTTTAATTTATTTTTTAATTAAAAAAAATAAAAACAATTTTTTAATTTATTATTTATGTTGATTTTTTTCTTTCTTTTAAATAACAAATTAAAAAAAAACAATTTTTTTCTCTTTTAATTTATTATTTATTTTGAGAAATAAATAAAAAGCAATACATTTTTTTTTTAATTAAATTTTTTTATTTTTATTTTTAACCAATAAAGAAGAATATTAAAAAATATAACACACACTAACACTTAAAATGAAAATATTTATTTATTTTTTAAAACTCATCAACGTTTTTACAAAAATAAATAAAAAAATCTATCAACTTAGCTCGTAGCTCTAAATATTACAATCAACGTAGCTCCAAAAATGACAATGACCTTCTCCATTGTACCTGCAGATCTGCTACTTGGTGGCACGGGGAGGGAGGGCAGGAGCAGGAGCTTTAGGTGATGGGGACGAGGATGAGGCCTGTTGCAGAGTCCTCGAGGTTGTTGGCACTATTGTTGATTGTGTAGGCCATGGTCATGAGCGTTTACAACCTCATGTAGTTTCGTCCAAATTGGCTCTTTTCATGCAAATTGGTTCATGAATCCAAGAAAATTTTCAATTGACAGCATCAGTTCTCATCCGGATGACCTTTGCAACTTCCTCTTTCTGCATCCTTTGCACAACACTAAGACTTTTATGCACAACACTTCCTCTCTCTTCATAATGGAGACCGTTGTAGTCTCCATAATTTTCTTCCAGTCAAAGCGTGCAATGCAGCAGCAGCATGTTATTCCTCCCTGAAGTGTACATAAATGTTGCCATTGTCATCGTCATCCATATTTATTGAAGGTGAAAGGGTATTCACATTATTTTTTCCATCTTCCTCATTTTCATCATATCCATCCATTTATTCAACCTCCTTTGTCACCTCTTCTTATACCTGCAAAAATAAGAATTCATGATGTGGATGTGTGGCTCTTACTGCACCACATGATATAGTGGGTATGCTAGGTGATTGAAGTTTTTTTTTTTTTAATGAAAAGAAAAAGGCTCCTATTTACACTTCCCCGGCAATGGCACCAAAATGTTTATTCAATTTAGTGTCCTAATTTATTACATAAATTATCGACCAGGGCTAGTAAACTGATGAAGTGTGGTGCACAATATATGCTAGAAGCCTCTTTTATTCATTTAGTTTATTGGCGTGATGATTGGATTTTTAGAGATTACTTCTAACAATGTTTTTATTTCTATGTTCTTAACAAAATTAATAAATTTAAATTATAAATAATTGATAAATGAAATATTATGGCAATGAAAATTGTAAAGAAATCACTATAGCTCTTGAAAGAAATCACTCATGAACTTATAAAACTACTCTAAAATAAATCGTTGCTACTCTAAAAGTAAAACTATGAATCTTCTGCAATTGGACAATTCAAAATGAAAGATTGATGAATCTACTTAAAATGATAAAAGAAGACTTATGAAATATTCTACATCAAATATCAAAATGGAATTTTTGAAACAACTACAACAATTGATAAAATGAAAACATGAAAACTACATTAAAAACATAAAGTGAAAAACCTTCACTGTTTGCAGGGCCCTCCACAAACAGGTGGTCTTCAAAGCTTCATACGAATAGTCAGTTACATATCAAATCTTCAAAGAATTTCTTTTTTACAAAGCACTCTCTAATCCTTTCACTTATTCTCTTATTTTTCTACATTTTCACATATCTTGATAGGAGAAAGCTTCCCCTATTTATACAAAAATATGAGAAGTTATCTCATTAATGAGAGTCCATGAATCTCTCCCTCTATCTATGGAGTTACAATAAAAATAGGAAATGATAAGACACATGTCTTTTTAGCATTTCAATACAAATAGGAAATGAGACACATATCCTTATGATCCCGTGATTTTCTGCACTCAAATTCGGATTTGGTTTTGGGAGGCCACGTAAAGGTCTTTTAGAAGCTTCCTTTTGACCTACACATGTCAGAAAAATCATAACACATATATAGATATATGAAACTATGTTAATTTTCTAGTTTCTAATCATAAATTCACTTTCAACACATAAAATAAATAACTTTGGAAGACAAGGATCCTAACCCTTATATCTATGAAAATGGTTACTTGATGTAGGGTTGTAGGTCAAATGGTTATGAAATGAGAGCTGAATGGTTATGACATAATGGAAATGTATGAATTATGGAAAACACTTTTGAGACTCAACAGGTAATCTTTTAAATATGTACAAACTTTGCTTTCCGCAAGTTATTTTCCCATAAAATCAAAAATAAAAAAAGAGGGTAAAAAGTCCTAAAAGAAAAATCAATGGACTTAGAAAAATAAATATACCCCAAAAGAAAAAAGATGAATAAAACATGAAAGTGTTCAATTCTAAATGCCACTACTTTTACTTTTTGCAATTGATTATGGCAGAGTGTCAATAAATGCCATAATCCATGATCAGTTGAACAATTTAATCTTAAATTGTCATATTTCAATTTTACTTGTTGTAGATAAGTGAATAAAGAATTGTCATACAGTTTAATCATGACAATTAAGTAGTTAGGTAGAGAATAAAAGGAATCCAACAATTTAATCTGGATTCTCGGAGGAAATAAGTTAGAACTAGATAGTTTTACTGCTTTCAAAAAGAATAACTGTTTTGAAGGTTGCTAGCTCAAATGCACCTGATTAAAATGGAAGAAAAAATGTTAGATTAAAGATTGGGTAGGTAGAAGAAGGTGGGAAAATCCATTGTAAATATTTTTCACCAGGCTACAAATAACTAATTTCCCCTCCCCATAGCTATTTAACATTCTAGACTATCAGTTAGAGAGGCTTAGGGCATTTCCCTGACTTCTGTTGGGACCGGACCCAAGGCTTAGTGACTGATTAGTTGAAAGTGTCAAGCTTCTATATTAATCCTAGAAATCACATCATTTTCCATTCATGCATTCATTACCATGAAAAATCATAAGTAAAGACCCCATTTTTACTTAATGATACTTAAAACCCTCATTTGATTAACTTCCTACATCTCATGAAGCAGAAAACCCTCAAAATGGAATTGTATCCTAAGTTGAAGTGATGAAATTATTACAATGAAAGTTTGGTTTTAATCTTCACTTTTCTTGGTTATAATGGTATTTTTTGAGTATTTAATTTCCCTTTTCATATTAACACCTAACTTATTTTATTAACTCCCTATAGAAAATCCTAGTCCTATTAATATAAATCCTTTCTACTAATTATCCCAAAAAACCCCTTATTATAAGCTTTTTATGTCAAAGTTATTATGCACATGTTTAAATTAAATCCCTAAGCTACCCCTTTGACATGAAAATTATCCATAAAGAAATATCCCGACTCCCCTATAGTTATTTAGCCGAAATGGTTTGAAATAACTATATAATAAAAATATAAAGGAAAAGTTATCGGAATTGATATATCAAATGAGTAATAAAAGACTTTACCAATGATTTATGTATTAACCAAAACCTCCACTAATATCTTCACCTTTCCCCGCATAAGCTTTAACCAAGGTTAAACCTTACCCCTCTTTCCCGATGAATAAAGTTTCGTACTTTATACTACAGTGGAAACCTTGGTTAAACTTTATATTAACCCACCCCTATGCATTCCACTCCATATATATAAACTCCTTTTATATATAAAAAGCCTCATTATCCAATCAAATAACCCAGCACCCTCGCGCTCATCCATCACCCTCCGATCATATTTATATACCTAATCTAACGGTCCACATTTAGCACGATCAACCTCGCCTCATGGTCGACCATTTCTCGTCACGTTGAGTCATGACCATTGATCCTTTTCATATCAAATCAACGACCCATAATAAATCTCGGTCCCACTCGCTTGTCCGCCGCAACTCCCAAAGTGATCCGGACTGTTCACATCGTAAAATTAAATCCGATGGTGCTCATTGCATATCGCGTATCAAAAGTGAACAGGCACAATTTGGGAAAAATCATGCGATAAAAGTTGTTTTGTGAAACCACTAACTGCTAGGTGTCCAATTTTAATTGGGTTGCATTACAAAAGCTCAAAACTACTTACTAGCTAAAAGCAACGCGATACCGCCGAATGGTTTTTCGCATTCAAAATGAAAACCGCTCCCGCCATTGATTGTGACCTGCCATTAATGTTATGCAGAGTAATAAAATCAGAGGTTTTAACCTTAATTTTTCACCCAGACTCCATTTCAAAACCTTTTTTAATCAATTCATCCCCCTGATGCAGATTTCTCCATAGCAAACTCTCAACACTTCCTACTAAGCCACTACGACCAGTACAACCAGAAACCCTTTCGACTATCAAAGCGCCTGCAAAGTAGGTATTTTCCTCAAATTTCCTGCAAATTTCACAAATTAAACCATTAAATTGGAACAATCAAACTACATAGAGAAAAATAGCCAATCATACTGTATCCAAACCTTGAAAAACAAGGCAAACCTCAAAAAAAAATTCTCAGAATTTTCCATTTCCTTCAAACTTTGTTTTAAAATGTTTCTGGCCATACAAAGGAAATTTCCATGGTTCAAATTGATTTAAACACATAGAAAATTAATTTTTAGTCCTCTTCACCTAGAAAACCTATGTTTTCTATCCCAAAACCCTTGCCCAGATTCCCAAATTCTCTTAGATCTGCTCAATTAGTCTCTTTTTTCAAAATTAACTAGGAAATTTTTTTAATCTTGCTTAGTTTTCCCCAAAATGACAAGAAAACAGATCACCCGTAAGACTAGAGGTCCTAAAGCCCAAAAATATACCTCAAGCAAGCTTCCACTCCCTGGATCTGCTAAGGTAAATAAGCCTACCCCAACCCTATCAGCAGATTCTACTGAAGTGGTCAGACATTTACAACCACTTGTTACTTCTGAAGAGAGAAGTTCCTTAATTGATTTAGACTACAAGATAACTGATGCTACATTAGAGTTCAATATGCTGTAAGTCCATAACTGGTGTTGTGAGAAATTTGTTAAGAAAATTGAAAATGACATACCTATATGGGAGTAAAATTTTCCTAAGTATGTGGTCCCAGTCACTCATCCAGCTCAAGACCTGATTAGACTATGCCAATTACATTATGTCCCTGACCAGAGATGTATTGTAAACAAGGATAGGGAAGTTCTATTTTTTATACCAACAGAATCTATTAATGAGATACTCGAGCTTAAACATGATCCAAAAATAGTCTCTTTATCCATTGAATATTTGGCTCAGTTGTACCTAGAATTGGATTTCCCTAGGAAGTTTATGATTCTTGAAAACTTCATGCCTACTCATCTTGATTTCCAAAAAGTAAATCCACCCTATTCCACCTCTGATTTTCCTAAATCTTATAGACAAATCATCTCTATGCTTTCCTTCATTCTAGGTTATTCTAATGATGAGTTAACTGATGCATCAATTCTAGGTTTCCTTTCTACTTTATCCCCAGGGAAACCTCCTGCAATGATATTTAATTTTTCTAGATTCATTTATGACAATATACATTATCATTTGACCAAGTTGCCTAAGGAAGGAGTGTTTAGATATTCATCATATCTATTTCACCTCTTCCTATTTTTCGAAGCAGAAAAGTTTCCAGTTGCATTACAGAAAATGGATGTTGAAGGCAATCCTCTCTCAGTAGTACATTGGACTTCATTGCTCAGAAAAAATGGAAGTGAATTCAACTATAAGGATTTCACTGATCTGTTTGTCAAACCAGCCATGAGTTTATTGTGCAAAGCAGAACAACCAAGAATCAGTGAGAAAATAAAAATAATTCTATAGTTATCTGAAAAATGTAAAGTAGGTGACTGGTACCTATATGAAAATCATACATAACTAAGGATATTTGGAGAAAACCTCGCTCCTTATAAGCTACCCGAATTTCTAACCATCAGGGTTATTGGTTTGGAATACTTGAGGCAAGTCCTAAATGTAGATGCAATAAACTTTATGGTTGCCAAGAGAAAGACACAGTTTAAGCTGAAGAATCAAATAGGTCCCTTCATAGTAAACAATAAGGATGCATTAAAAGAAATAGTCATGAAATTATCAGAGTTAAAGTTCCAAGAAATTTTTTATTGGAACTGTGATCCACAAGGCATTCTAAGTAACATAAGGATCAAATGTAAATTAACACCATTCATACATGAGTCTAAACCAGAAATTGAGAAATTTACAAATCAAATGGAATGGGTAGAAAATACATTGATTGATCCTACTTACAATACAGAGAAGGAGAGATGGAAAAATAATTCAGAGAAAATAATAGTCACTGAGTAGACAGAAGTTTCAAACAAAAGGAACAGGAATGAAGAAGGCTATACAACAGAGACCATTGCAGAAAATAAATTCAAAATTATTTACAACAAAAGGGAAAAAATGACTGCTTCTGAGAAAGAAAAGATAATAGAAATAGCTGGCACTGATGATCAAGAAACCAATAATGATAAACACACTGATGATGAAGCCACTATAATTGTGAATGAGACTCTAGCAGAAATTCGGAAAGAGCAGGTGTTAACACAGGAATAGGGCAGAGAAATTGTTGAAAATCAGGTGAATTCAGAAGCTCCCTCCTCTTCCAAAGCAACAGAGGGAAAAAACTCTGACATTCAGAAAAAATACAAATAGATCAAAGAGAAAAATGAGGAGATTAAAAATGATTTTTATTCCCAATTTGTCAAAGAAAATATAGGGAATAAAGACAGGTTGTTAACAGCTTTTGACTACTCCACAAATAAGATGATCATGTCATTCCTTAAACCAAAAAGTGTAGATCCAAAATTAGTTTCAGACTACACCAAAACAGATGTAGAAATGGATGCAGATACAATACATGAATTGGATCAATAGAGTTTAATATAAGCACCACAAAAATGCTTTATTCTAAAGTAGTAACCAAAAATAAGATTACAACTATGCTGCAAAAAACTGTGTCTAACTTGCAGAATTAGATGAGTCTATACAAAGCCTCTTTACATGCTAAGGACCTAAGTATCAAGTCCTTGAAAGACTTGGTTATACAGAATGGAGTGGATCCTTCAAACATTTAGGTTGCTCAAGCACTGATAAAACAAAATAATGAAGACATTGCAGCCTTAAGAAAGAAATTAAAACTTCCACAGAATGAACATCCACAAACCAAGGAAATCCTACAACAACAAAAAGAAAAGGATGAGATGATGCAGTTAGTACTAAAAATGACTGCTCAAATCAAAGATATGGAGAATCAGATAGAGACCCTCATAAAAGAAAAAGAAACATTGAAAGAAACAAATATTTCTCCTATTCCTACAGTCATTCCAATGGTGAGTGCAGCTATTTCTTCTACACTAGAAGAGCACTTGGCACCAAAAATAGTACTGGAAACTGTAGTGTTAGTACAATCTATAGATACCTCAGCCACAAAATCATCAACAACACAGGTACAACAAGAAATGGGTACAACAGACATAGTTAAATCTATGGAAGAAATGTCCCTTAAGAACACTGAGATCAATAATTTAAAGAAAGAAAATAAAGATCTAAAATCATCATACAAGAATGCTTTAATCACATCTAAGGGACATGAACAGAGAGAAAAGGCCTTAGAAGAACAAGTGAAGATTTTACAGAAAGAAGTAAACTTCAGTGAACAGGTAAAATATATCAAAAGCTACCTATGGGATAATATAATTCAAGCTATTCATTTATAGTGGCCCTCAATACAAATTATCATGAGCAAAGAGATTTATTGCAAGCAACACTGGCAGAAATCCAGAAAACTAAAATAGAGCTTGTAGATAAACCTTCACAAGATATAAGGCTTATTGGATTCTTGAACAACAAAAATATAGTTGAATTGGAGGCACTAAACATTCATGACAGGATTGAAAAAATTCTGCAAATCAGGAAAGTCCTAACCAAATGAAGGATCATGAACAACTTAGAAGAAAAATGTGAAGCCATGAACTTATCAATCACTAAATTCATTAACAAGTACAAAATGCTAAGCCAAGCAGGGCTTCCAGATATACATGGTTTCCATGAAAAGTTAATGATGCAGACTGATTATGACAAGAAGATCAAAGCACATGCTAAAGAACAGGTGAATAAACCTTTACCACAAGGTTCCCCAACTGGTAAGGTGGTCTTACAATATTTTGAATATTTTTTCTTTTTATAGAATGAGATCAAACACATGTTTGTTATAAAACCAAACTTTGCAAAATACACTGATGCTGATGAGAGTTACAGAAAGTTGAAAGGTATGAAAATACCCAGTGCAGAGCAGTGGTAGGAATTTACTGATTGGATATAACAATACGCAAACAGAGTAGAAAAAGTGCAGTTAGTTTCTTCATTTCCACAGTTATCAAAGATTAAATATTGCAGTGAAAGTGTATTAGGTGAATAAGCAGAGTCAAAGAGTATCCGAGAATAAAACAGTCAACTAGATTTTTACTGTTGTAATTCTTCATTTTATAGCAGTAAATTAATAAATGGACAGCGTAAAAGCATATCAGAAGTGAAGCACAGGTTGAAGAGTGTAATTTGAAAGGTTTTCTTCCAAGCTATCTTCTAAAAAGATATTTTTCCATGTGCCAATAAGCATCTTCAACAATGCAGCAATCAGTTTTGATTAAGATATATTAGTTCTATTTTTTCTAGATAAGAGGACAACTTGCTAAGTTGTTAAGAAGCTATCCCTATTAGTGTGTAAAGATATTTTATTTTCCTAGAGTTATTCCTAGACTTTCCTAGGATATTTTGTACTAAACAATTTGTATAAATACTTCACTCTTTGAAATATTGAGGGTGGAATAAAATTTGTCAAGACTACTATATACATTTTTGCTGAATACATTGGAAGTTTGTGTGAGTCGATTTGTAAAGCAGCAGACTGAAACTAAGTCAAACAGACATCATAACTCAGGATTCTTGTGCTGATAAGATAATTCAAGTATTTTCCTATTTTCACTATTTATCTTTCTAAGTTCCATACATACATTTACATGTTTTATGTCTTAAATGATTGACTAGGAAGGTTTATACAGGATTAGTGTCAAAAGCTCCCTGTTTTTTACTAATTATTCATTGATATGTTTTATGTTGATATCCGGACTTAAGAATCCTTAACTGCTCTTAGTCCCTTTTCATCCCTTTCTTTCATCTTCTTTTCTGTAAATTAAGGATCCTTCATTTCCCTTTTGTTTAGATCTTACCATTTCATCAAAAATCCTATTTCCAAACTCATTGAAGGTCATCTACCCTACCCTTAGTACATTTTCTCTTTTGACCTTATTTCCCAGCACTGCTTGCCAAGAAAATTGACTCCATAGCCCAATGGTCTGGTAGATCTCTCTGTGGTTTACCTTGAAGTACCTTCGATTCCCACCAAACATTCAAACAAAAACAATTGTCCAATCATACCTAGCCTAAAATTGAATCCAAAACAAAGTTAAATCATAAGGAGAGATCCCTCTCTGGAATTTAGGAAGGCTAGATCCCGAAATCCAAAAAAGGTTCTTGGTTACCCCTAGTTTTCTTTAACTATAAATCAAAATCCCACGACCTAAGAAATTACTAGGGTGATAACAGGACCTATAAAAGAATCAGACTATTTGTGTTTCAATTTAATTTGAGGTTTTTGAGGATATATATATATATATATATATATATATATATGAGGTTTTTAATGCAATTATCTTCGTTCTGGGTGAATCCTTACTTAAGTTTTTAATACAACTATCTCCATTCTAGGTGAATCCTAACTTAAGTTTGCGTAGGCCAACCTTTGGAAGGTATTTAAAAAAATTCAATTGTGGGCCAACCTTTGTAGGAGATGATTTCATGATGGAATTTCATTTGTTTGAAGATTCATGTTCATTTATCAAAATAGATCATGGGTTTGTTTGAAGAGTATTCCTAATATTTGGAAACTTTATCAATTATTCTCAGAAGCCTCAAACATTCACCTTAAAGAGACATCAGAATCATGGAGTGTGTCATGTTTGAAGGTCACATGGAATTTTAGAAATCCCACATTGTCCTCATTGGGGAGTATTTGGGGGTATAAATTACATGTTTGGTAAGCCTTTGAAGGCTATATATTCCACTCAAAAACATCACATAGACATTTGGTGAGCCTTCGAAGGTTGGAAAGTACCATGCTTTCATGCTTGGAAGGTTACATGTGGAATGGTACATTGCGAAAGGGCCTTTGAAGGCTGGACACTTAACGTGAACTACAAAAAATTGAAATATCAATTCCAAGAAGAGGAAAGGGTATAAATTTACATTCAAAAAGTGTGCTTTAAGTAGAAGGATCAAAATCCAAAACCTCTCAAATACATCCATCCACCATTTTAAAGATAATACAACATATTAAGTTTTGGCTAGCCTTGTCACAATACACGAGCATTCATATTCTGTTCAATGCAATTTTTCTAAATCTCTTTCAATCATAGGCATTAAATAGGTATGAAAATGAAATTATTACTACATTTCTTGAGGGGATCACTACAAATGTTGACACTGAATCGAGGGAAGAATATTTTTTAAGAACAAAGGTAGTAAACAATTGGGTATAGTTCATATTTCTCAAATTAAGAGTAATTTTGCAAGCAAAAAAAATGGAATATTACATAATCAAATAAGATGTATTTTCCCTTATTGAATTTTCACTTGAAGGGGACCAACAACTCCTAAGTAATTTTTATCATAGGATAAAGCATTTGAACAAGTAAAAAGGTTGTTGATATGTGCACAACTTCAAAAATTATGGGAGGAAAGTTATACACCAACACAAGAATAGTTTCTGTATAGATCATATGATTAACACTAACACCAAGATCAAAAACTTGCATCAAGGTGCAAAAACACCTACACCAATGCCAACATCCCCAATGTGTGTTATAGTAGTAGATAAAGGTTTGCTAATAGTCAAACAATGGATCAATCACATGAATATTCAAGTGTAATTGCAGCACTTCATTTCTTGCAGAAAAAACACGCAGATAAGAAAACCATATTATATTATACTTTTAGGCTTGTAAAACATAATATTTTTCATGACATAAACAATGGAAAATCATCAACTATGAGAACTTTCTTTCTATGTTGGACATACTAGATATTCTAGGATGCAATATTCTTTGAAAGTCAACATTTATAATTAAAATCTCTTGTACAGGTGTGGAAGAAGATTAAAACTTGACAATGGTGTTGAGTATTTCTCCCAAGAAATTGAGGATTTTGAAAATGTCGGGGAATTTCACGCTTGAATACAACTCCACTTGATCTTGAGAAATTTGGCCATCCTAAGAGACCAAATTATACATTGACACAAAATGCATGAAGCATGAGAGATAATGCTAGCTTAAGTCAATGATTTTGAACTTAAGCGTTTGCTACAAATAATTACATGGTCTCGAGCAAGATGGCCATGCTAAGAGGCCAAATAAGACCTTGATAAAAAATGCATGAAGCATGAGAGAGAATGATAGCTTAAGAAAATGATTTTGAGCTAAAGCAATTACTACAACTAATTATTTGATTAATATGTCACCAAGTTCAATTTTGGGTGACATGAAATTAGAGAAATTTAAAGTGTAAAGAAGCCCTCTCTTGCACATCTTAGGCTTCTGAATTTTGAAACATGCATGAATGTGGCTAAGGTGTATAATAAAAGACTTGACAACCTAGCATAAGCAAAGGATTTTGAGTTGAAAAAGTTACTGCAACTAATTATTTAATTAATATGTCACCAAGTTCAATGTTGGGTGACATGATACTAGAGGAAGTCGAAGTGGAAGGAAGTCCTCTTGAACATCTTAGGTTTCTGAAGTGTGAAACATGCATGTATGTCACTAAGGTGGATAATTCAAAAGTTGACAACATATTGGTAAACTTCCTTGACCCAATATTGGATATTAAGAAGGAGTATGAATCCACAACTTTTAATATCAAGGTAAACCATAACAGATCAAAGGCTATAAGTTGTGGTTTTAGTCGGAACATCAAAATAGCTACAACGATGCTCACAACCATGATGTGATTTTCGAGGAGGAGAAATCTCGTGGAGATCAACATCAACAATCCATTACAAAAAAAAGTACATCCTGTGGTGATTCTAGATGAGCATAGATCATGTAATTTTGAGATGAATAAATTAGGTGTGTTGCACTATTTCTTGGGAATTCAAATGAAGAAAGGCCACCAAAATTGGAAGTTGTTTGCCAACAATAGAAACTATTTGTAAAACATGCTCAAGTTTTTTAGGTTCTAAGATGGATAAGTGTAAACCAGTTTTCACTCAACCTCAAGTGGGATCATGTTTGTCCACTCACATGAGTCCAAAGAGCCAAAAAGAAGAAGATGAGATGACAAGAATTTAATATGTAGTGTGGTTGGTAGCCTTATATATGTAGTAGCATGTACAAGACTAGATATCATTGGACATGTGTTAAGGGGATCTTTAGGTACATATGGGGCACCAATGACTATGTTATTTTTTGTGAGGAAGATGGAGGTAAAAATTTCTAGTTGCATGGGTTTGTTGATTCTGACTGGGAAGATGATATGCACAATGGAAATTATACTGGTGCTTATCTATTTATCATGTTTTGAAGGAATTTTGAGTTTGAGTAAGAGGAAATGATTACATTTTCTTAAACAACCAAGGAAGTCGTTTGATTGAAGAAATCATGCAAATATATTGGGTTTGAATAGGGGACCATGCCATAGTTGTTGTGACAATCAAAATGAAATTTCGTCGAGAAAGAATCCCAAATTCCTTTCTTAGAGAAGCATATCAAGGAAAAATTATACTATATTAAAAGGTGATGAAATCTAGTGATGTAACTCTACTAAATTTTAATGCCAAGGATAATGTGGTATATGCTTTAATTCAATGGATTGAAATAAATTAATGGGGCAAGGTGGGGAGCCAAACTTGTTTGAATTTATTTCCAAGTGACATATTGTTAGGATATGTGAAAATTACTTTTTCAATGCAGAAGATCTTATTTTGTGTGTGTCAAATGTATAGTTGGCATGGCCCTTTCTTTTAGAGTGAATAGAATTACAAAAATAATTCAACAATTTCTAAAATTTGGGATTTTTGTTGAAGTATGCCTATATGTTTTACAACTTACTGTAATTCTTCGAATTTTATCCAATAAATATCAGGAAACATGATCAGAAAAGTTATTTTCTCCCACCATTATTGGAAAATGGAACCCCATACAAACACATTAAGAGTCCCAAAGTTTTTCTTTTTAGATTTTCATTTCCCTCCATGCCTCCCTCCCGCCCTCCAAATGTGTTAGGGTCACTATCAGATTTTCATGACAGCTACAACCTCTAGGATAATTTTCATTAGATATTTTTGGTCCTTCCTGTGAGGATGGCCATATTGTGAACTTCATGATAAATTTATATTTGGAAGAACAGAAAGATAACTGGAATGGTGACATTTTCATCTCATAAATGGAAGACTACTTTTCATGTTGTAGAGCAGTGTGGTCAATCTCAGCCAGTTCACTCAGAATTAGCTGATTTTAACTCAGCTTGGTGACAAAACAAATTGAATTTATCTAATTGACTTCACAGAAGACATGTCAACAACTATCCTACTATGAGTTGACTCATTCCATCCAGTCACATAATGACTTTGTCAAGTCAATTTTAATTTTATAATATTATTTTCCATCCTAATAGTCTACCTTAGAGATGCCTTGATGAAGCACCATTTTTATGCACTTGGAAACAAAGACTAGTAGGTTCATCATTCCCAGTACACTGACAAGGAGTGATGATTTCTTAATGCCCTTCAGCAGAAAGTGATGACCTGGTCCATCATTCCCAGTACACTGACAAGGAGTGATGATTGCTTAATGCCCTTCTGCAGAAAGTGATGACCTAGTCAAGCTTCTATATTTGCTCATTTTCAAGGGGATCATTTTGAAAAGGTTTGAATTGCCTCATCTAATGGCTTGGTAACACATACTCAAATCTGAATTTACCAAGACCTAGGGGTTTATATTCATCCTATACACACCAAATTTATATAATGAAGCCACTCTAGAGAGATATATGTAACTATATATTGCTGAAAAATATTAGAGAGAGCTTTATTTCTACCATAGGAAAAATCATGGCAACAGGAAAGCTCTCTCTAATATTTTTAGGCAACATGTAGCTACGTATCTCTATCTCTCCCCCTTAGGAATAAATTCACTACATATAATTGGTGAGGAGAGGAGAGGAAAAATATAGACCCTTTTGTCTTAGTTAACTTAAGATCTATTATAAGCTCCCACGCTATTAGATGAGGTAATTCAAACCTTTTCAAACTGATCGTCTAAAAATGATAAAATCTAAAAGCTTGACTAGTTCATTGCTATTGAAGACGTTAAGCAATAATTTCTCCTTGTAGTAAGGAAAATGGAGGTGCATTTCTCCTTTTCAGTGTACAGGGAGAAATGAACCTACTAATCTTTGTTTCTTAGGGTAGAAAAGTGGTGCTTCAGCAAGTTGACGTAAGGGTGTCTCTGGTAAACTCTCAGGATGGAAAATAAGGTTATAATAATTAGTGCTTGATGTGGATCCATTTTAAAACAAATGAATTATATTAAGTTAAACCAAAAAAATTCAAAAAATCTAACAGTATATTACATCTTCAGAAGCCTCCCTCGCCTCAATTATCAATCATTGTTTTTGTAGAGAGAGCTTTCCGATGAGATGTTGAGTAAACCTTCCATACCGTTGTAGTTGATTTGGATTTGATTTCATATGGGAAACCATTTCTGCGTGAAAATAACATATACATATTTTTACAGGTATCAACAGAGCCTCGAGATCCTATTTATAATTTTAGCATATGGCCCTATAAATTATGCTCTACAGTGGTCTAACCTAAAGATCAAACTTGCAAACCTTAATGTATATTAAATGACATTATAGGTGTCATGATGAAAGGTTCGAGATATGTTATCCTTAAAAGGAAGGAAAAATCCGCAAAATAAAGTCTTATATTTCTCCTCTCTTGAAGAACCCACAATCTAACTAAAAGCATTGTTCTTGTTCTAGAAATTGACAGAGTGCACTTGAAGAAATCTTGGATTTCGATTGTTGTCTTCTCCCATCGAAATTCTTGTTGATGATTTCTAGATCAAAATTTCCTAGCAAGCGATTTAATCTAGGCTGAAATTTAGTGGAGAATTTATAATTCATTAATTAGATATTCATCAAGTGGTTAATTTTCCATTTTGATACCCTGGAAGGAGGTGGAAGGAGGTCCTGTCAGTCATATCTGTACCTTTATTCAGTCCATTATTAACTTTAGCTAGCATGCAATACATCGACATTGTCTTTTTCATTTTCAGGAAACAGTTCTAACACGGTGGAAAAGGAAAACCTTCTGTCTACATTCCTTGGATACAAGATTTGGAAAATTCATTAGCGCCCTTTTGGCTCATTAAGAGGGAACTTTAAAGAATATGTAAATTTATTAAAGGTACTTTCTTCCATGATAATACTTGCAGACTTTTTAGAGGGTTGCCAGTCCTTCAGTGATAGATTTGGGATTGATTACAATTTAGTGTGTGCACCAGAAAATAGTCGGTGATTCTGCTACCAACCATTGACATACTGCAATTGCAGTTGTCACCCCCTAGGTCATGAATATTGTCCCAATGACCAACATCTAGGGATTCCACAGATCTAATCTGGCCTCTACCCTTCTGTCATAGTCATGTTCAGCTATAGAGAATCCAGATATCCGACCCGATATTCACCCTTTTTGTATAACCTTGTTCAGGTACAGAGAGTCTAGAGACCTAATATGATCTCCACCCTTTTTACATAACAATGTTCAGGAATAGGGAGTCCAGAGATCTAACCTAATATCCACCTTGCTGGCATCACAATATTCATGTATAGAGAGTCGAGAGACCGACCTACCAATGACTTGTTGGTGAGGGAGAAACTATTTTCAATTAAGTGTCTGAAGAATCTTCTTAGTTAGAGGCTATATCCAAAACTTCAACAAGGGAATACAATGTACATATCTTTCATCTCATAAATTTAGCTCAGTCAAAACGAGAAGAGTGAAAATCAGTTTTTTTAATTTAAGAAACATAGCTTTGAAGTTGGAGCTTAGCCTCAAATTTTATAGACTAACCGAAATTGTATCAACTTCCCTAGCTTCTATTTAGAGGAAACACATATTATATATCTTTTTTACATAGTGATATAATACACATGCAAAGTGTGATAGGTGCTGGGGAAAATAAATGCATTGATCAAACCTATAGGATTATTTTGTTTGTGACAACAAACAAGATGCTGAGATAGACTTATCTTAGCTTCAAATTTTGCAAACTAAACAAACTCGTATTAGCTTCCCAATTTCCTATTAGAGGAAGAAGATATACTTTAAATTTTGTACATGATGATATCATACAGTGTGTATAGTCACAACCGCTAGGGAAAATTGATGCCTTGAACAATCCCATAAAAATATTTTGTCACAACAAATACGATGATGGGATAGACTTCAAAACTGAGGTTCTGAGAATATTAGCTAGCACCCAGTTCTCTAGAGGAGTTGGCTATGGGTTAAGAATTCAAAATTTTAAACTAATCCAGTTTACAATAGGTCAATTGGGCTTATCTTGAGTGATAATGAGGTAAAATTGTTACCCAAGTGGTTTCCTAGGGATATGCTACCTCATAAAAAAAGAAAAAATAGTCGATTTTACAACTTGCAACCATGAATGATAGCTTAAATATTTCAGAATTTGATGGAAAATCAAACACTACTCAGGAAAAGAGAAATGTAGACCACAAGAATTTTGTCCAGTTTTGAGTCTGTGATTTGCGTGCCCATCGAAGTCCATTTATTGCAAGGAAATCTAGGCACAAGGTCTTGTGCATCAAGTTTATGCACTCTACTTGATTTGTGTGCCCATCAAAGTCCAATTTTGCAAGAAGCACCAAACACAATGTCCTACCTTTCCAATATCTGAAGCGCCCATGTTGGCATCTACCTTTTCAATTATCTCAAATGGTGATATGGTTCACTTTAATATTTAAGATATTTGATAGTCCCACAATATCAACAACTCCCACTTTGTTAGCTCTCTCCATACTTGCATCTACCAACTGCCTATAGTTCCTACGATCTAGAGCCATCCTTCTAACCCATGGATGGTTAAATGTAGATAATCATTTATAGTCAATTAAGAAAGAATCCTCGATAAATTTCAAGCATCATCACAAGGATGGTTACATCTTAGTTTGTCTAAAAAAAAACAAGCATTAAACATGAAGAAACGGAGCACTACAATCAACAATTCTGCCCACAATATCTATACAATTCTCCTATACATTTTCATGTTTATTTTTCAAAATTGGAGTTAGGCAAGGCTAGTTAGCTCAAATATTTCAGACTTTAATGAGAAATAAAACTATACTCAGGAAAAGATAAATGTAGACCATGGATATAATCAGTTATAGACAATTAAAAATGAAACCTCCATAAATTGCAAGAATCATCACAAGAATGGCTACATCTTAGTCCATCTAAATTAGAACATACATTAAACAAGAATACATATTGCAAAGGGTAACATGAATTTTAATCTCTGTTGCAAGGAGACATGAAAAATTTCGATAAAAAAGCATTAAAAAATCTTTGTTGAGGCTACAACAATAACTACAACATGTTATGTTATAAACAAATATAACTAGTTCCAGTCGACTATAGATATTATTATACTAATCTTCTAATTTAGGATAAGTACCCAAAATTCAATCTTGAGATCCTATGTAAAGTGAGTTATAAATCTCCCAATAGATGTCGCGCACTTTTCTTGTAGGGTGAAATAAGCCTTGCAGGCAATAGTTTAGAATTACTATTGGTCCTAATGTAGGCAAAGCCGAATGTGCAAGCTCCTCCTTGTAAGAATGCCTCAACCTCTTCTCAATGTAGTTATAAGTGAGGTTATATCGACTCTTGATATTCCTTTGGCTTTGATGGAAGTGGGTGACCTAAACTTGACAGGAGTCAACATGGGCACCAAAAAATTCAAAATTTTTTCATTTGGGTGTGCATTGAACAACCAAGGCTTTATAGAGGCTGTAATAATGAGGCTTGATAGGGGTAATTGTTCATTAATTTCACAGGTAGGCCACGGGATAGGTCACATATTTTCTTTATGGTTACTCCTACAAATTCTACTGAATATAGCTCAATGTTATTCAGAAAATATGGAGCTCGCAAGGGTAAGTATGTGGTAAACATGCCTCTCATAGATGCAATGAAAGCAGGTGTGGATTTTTATTATATGGCTACCTAGAAAATAATCCATGGTACTTAGTTTAACCAAATGGCATTCTAGGATGAACCCTTTGATAGAAAAAAGCACATTCATGGTTCCAATCACATTTTTGTGTTGAATATTGACTACTCTTCCTTTCTCTTTTATGGAATAAGGAGAAGAACTCTCTTCTCAAAAGTGTACGAATGCCTCGAGTTTAAAGGACTGGAAATTATCTACAAGGAAATAAATATCACAAAAATATCTCACAAAGAGGTGAAGATGTTTGCTAGAGACTTACTTCCATCTCTTCTGAATTGAGAAAATGGAAGTTAGAGATTCAATCCCAAGCTGCTGGTCAAAAAACCTGCAGATAAGGCTATCAACAACGACAATATGGTATCCTTTGTTTTAGATATCTAAATTTATCTCCCATACACAGTAACCATCCCCTTCTACAACCATTACTTTATTCCCTTTACCTCCCCTTTCCATGGCAGGGGATGTTGTTTTCACTTATTTCTCCTTCACGACAACAAACCTCAGAGAATATCTAGCAACATTTCTTCTATTTAAACAAATATAAAGAGAATTCACTCTGGAAAGTTGAAGATTTTAAACATTGTAAGCCAAGTAACAACAATTTTATAACCTATGCCTGTATAGAATAACAAACTCCCAGCTATGAATCTTACCGGTGAAGAAAACTCGAAGAAGATTTTGTCGTATTGAAGGCAAATGAGGTCCTCCCACAATCACCTACTAGTAGGAATCCATCTTAATAGATGAATATTCTTTTCTCACCATAGTGAAGGAAAATTAGGTCTTCCCACAATCACCTATGAGAAGGAATCCATGTTAATAGAGGAATATGTGTTTTCTCAGGGACTGAAACTGTGATGCAAGATGAGGAAGTGGCAGGAAAGGGTTTTGTAAGATGAGAAAATTTTCACAGTAGCGCAAATCAAGAGGAAAAGAAACTTTCCTTACCAGTGCAACGCAAAAGCAAAGAAAAATTTGGGAGGGAAAATTAAAAATAATAAAATTTAATGTGTAATTTAAACTATGTATAGTTTGTGAAGGAAAAATTGGTCAAACATGAAACAAAAAATTGAATGACATATAAAATAAATATATTATTTTCACTTTACTACCATTATTCATTAACAAAATTTGGTCATTGTGGAATTATAACCATACACAATGAATGGCCTAGAGGGCATCCTCGTTTATCATGTGAAAAGTTTGAATTATTATCATAATTTAGTCATGAAGAGTTGGCAATGGAATAATTTTTTGTTGATTCTAGTTCCATGGTAGAAGATTTGGAGACAACTTCACAAAAAATATAGATCTCCATAAGTCTTAATACAAGTTTCTTTGGATTACCTAGTGGTCTAGAGCTAGATTCATTTTTTCACAAGATATGGGGGTTGGTACTTTTAAAAATATCACAAGAGCCAACCAAGAAATTCCCATGTTTATAATATGGAGTCAAATTTGGGCACAAGAAACTCATTTATTCATGTCAATATTCCTTGCCTTCAATGAGCTTGGATGTTCATAGGTAGGATAGTAAAAAAACCAAGCCTAATAATACTCAAAGAGAGCAACGTTCATTTTAAAAAGAAAAATTATCATGAAGAAAGCTCCATCCTCACTTATAACCCACATCTACACCCAAATCCATTACATAATGAATGAAGCTACCACTTATATAAAGGAAGAGACAACGTGTATGATACATTCACCAGTCTTTTATTCCAACCTCTTCATACTAAATAACAAGTCAATAAGGAATTTTCTAACCTCAACTTAGAAACATTCATATTTTATTTAAAAAAATAAAGAAATGAAGAGGTAAGTACACAAACACGTGAAACACAAAACTAGCTATACTCATAGTCTTTGATATAAAGAATATAAATTAACCATGATGAAGAACACTAGCCTTCAAACAATAACATTTATTTTTCTCACCCTTTGAAATTTGTTCCATTTGTGGTCATGTTACGACCTAAATTATACTTTTCAAACCATTTGGTTACACACACACACTTGGTTTTTTTTACTTGTAATTTTAATGTTTTAACAAAGGGCTAGAATGAAACAAAGAATAATTCACAAACCCAAATATCCCCATTCTTCATAGTCAATTCATGGTTCTTAGTGAGAAATTCATGGTGTGGTTAAAGCTCCATCACATTTCCTTACTCAAACAAAACTAAATAACTATAACTTGTTAGTTATTATTGATTGGATTTGAGGAGTTGATCTTGCCTAAGTTTATTCCATACTAAATGCTTTCGATAGATTATGATGGTTGTGCATATGACATTGTATGGTTCTTTGTCTTTCAACCATAATATCATGGGTTACAAGTTGGATTGCCTAGCCCTTTTATAGTGTTGATTGGCCCAAAGCTTGCAATACTATTATATCAAAACAAATACTATATATTATTTATTTTCATTGAAGATCCCCTATTAGGAATTAACACAAGTTGGGAAACACCGCAAGTAAACACTTGGTAAGTGAAACCTGTAAGATCAATCATGTCATGCATTCACTAGCCGAAGCATTTATCAATATTTAGGCTTGAGAAAAAAAAATTCCATGCACGACTGCCTCTAACATCTTAGAGGTGATATTTAATGTTTCCACAGCGACATAATAAAATATAAGTAGGTATTTTCGACACGATAATATTTGATTTATGAGTGTACAGGATAAGGAATTATAGCTTCGGGTTAAGGGGATAGGAAATTTACTGGTTATGGGTTAAGGACTTATGGGTTTTGATAATGAGGCCCCTAATCCTCTTATCACAATTACCAGGGGTTCCTCTATCAATTATTATTGGTACCCTCCCTCTAGGCACCTTAGCCCATATGACATTAGGTCCTAAGTCACCTTCTCATTCTCTAATGCTAGGATTATAGATCTGACTAAAGCATTCTTAGACCTCCCTTTTCCCCATTCAATACACAAAAAGATACCCCTACCACCTTTTTGTTCATGCCCTTCAACTTCTCCTAATGTTATGAACCCCACAATTTGATCCCAATTCCTTTAAAAGTACACACTTGGGCCCCCTTGTCTAAGGGCTTAAATGCATTAGGTTTTATTGGTTGTGATAAGGGATTTCCTAATCCCCTGATCACAACTATTGTGGGTTCCAAAATAAACTTCAATTACATGATACATAAGAAAAATTGAAAGAAAAACACAAGGAACTTGGAAAATTGAAAGTAGTTGTTGAAAAATTAATGGAATGAAAAGCTACCATGGAGATGGGGAAATATTATGGTGGAGTTAATAAAGAACCATGCAACAATGTAAGAATTACATTACACTATTTATTTGTTTTATATACATTTAACCTATGTTTTAAAATAAGGTTAAGTTTGACGTATGTTTTCTCCTCTTAACGTATCTTCTAGCCCCACATATGTTGAGAGTATTAGTGTAATATTTTTTAGAAGAAATTCATTCCTAAAGAACGAGGTAGTATTCACACCATATGAAAAAGGGAGATCCAATTGTAAGATGACCTTGGTCAGCTTTATATTGAAGGAACATAACATAGAGTCAAAAGGGGATGAACCTAGATATTGATAGCTTGGAGATTGCACCATTCATGTAGGTGACATGTAGTTGACATGAAATTGACATGCTTATGTCATTATAAAATATACTTGGAGAAAAATAAGGGATTTTGAAGGTTTTTTTAACATGTTGTGGATAGAACATTTGATAAATATTTTAGACTTGTATGTGATTTTTACCCATACATTTGGTAAGGGAATGGACCAGTGTCAAAAGATGATGATAGCTAAAGAGACATCCTTATATCCTCTTTTTCTTTTGAGGGGACATGAATTACATTGGTTCATGCATGGAGATGAATATTAATTTATTCCCATGAACTTAGATCATTTGTGGACATTAGAAGACCATATTGTTTCCCTTTGAAAGAAAATGTGTGGAGGATATTTGGGGGAACTGTGATTGACCATAAAATGTAGTTTGGATTTCAGGACATTGTTTCTCTTTTCCTTGGACCCTAGTAGTGCTTGGAGGTTGAATTTTAGGGGTTAGTGGAAACACATCTATTATGACCAAGAATATTAGTGTTTGATCCCCTTTTCTTTGCAAGAAAGGCTTAGGGGTGCTAGGAATTAAGGGGTTTCGGGGTTTAGGCGTTAGGGGTTATGGCAAAGGGTAAAGGGTTAGGACATAAGTGGTTTATGAGTTAAGGAGTTGAGGTATAGGGGGTTTAGGGGTTAGAGGCTAATGACTTAGTGGTTAAGGGCTTTAGGGGTTAAGGGTTAAGTACCACGGGCTTAGGGGTTAGGGGATTTAGGGGTTAAGTGCTTAAGGGTTATGGGATATACATGTCAATGGGTTAAGGGGTTAGGGCTTAGGGCTTAGGGGCTTTAGGGATTCTAAGTTAAGGGTTAGGGGTTAAGAGGTTAGTGGATTAGGGTTTAAAGGATGAAAGGGTTAATGGGTTGTGATTTATGATTGTATGGGTTAAGGAATTATGGTTTTGTGGTTAAGGGGATAGGAAATTTATTGATTATGGGTTAAGGGATTTTTGGTTGTGATAATGGGGCCCCTAATCACCTTATCATGACTATTTAGGCTTCCCCTATTAATTCTCAATTACTTCCCTCTAGGCACCCTAAGCCCTATGCCATGAGGTATTAAGGCCCCTTCTCATTCTCTAATGCTAGGATTATAGAGCTCAGTAAAAATTTTGGCCTTGATTGTTGAACGTGTACTCAACTGTATTCTTCATGATATTCTCGTCGGGGCTAATCACCATGGGAAGAAACAGTAGGAAGTCCAAATCCTTGTTCTCCTCCTCCTCTAACTCTTCCCATTGCACCTTCATTGAAGCTTTGTTATTTCCCACCTTCTCCATCTCCTTCTTCCTTGCACCCTCCCTCTGTGCAACATATTTGGTTGTGGTTGAAACCCATTCCTAGGATGCTTCAGCTATTTGTGTACACAACGTCGCTAGAAGTGGCTTTGATCCTAATTCTCCTTCATTTTCTTTTATGAGAGCCCGTTTCTCCTCCATTTTTGTCTGATAGATAAATCCCTTCTACAGAGAGTTTGACAAAGGAACCCCTTCTGTAGAGAAGTTTATCCAAACACTTTTTATTTTTTTCACCTAATAATTTATGAAGAAATAATTTTTTCTTTAAAAAAAATCCTAAAATAAACCTTGTACCCTTTTTTTACTAGCGCCTTATATCCGCATTTTAATAATTTAAGACAAAATTGTCTTAAAAAAATTGGCTTAAAATAAATCTTTTACCCTCTTTTTTCACAAGAAAAAAACAACAACATTATATTAAATATAATAAATTGTTTACATATATCATATGTCACATGTCCATCCATGATCAATTGAAATGTTCTATTGAAAAAAAAAATTACATCAAAAATACCTCCACAGTTTAAGAAAGTATCCCAATACTTATATCTTAACAAAAAAGAATCCTGAAATAAAAAAGGTAGTTATCATTAGTGTTACACATATTCCTCTTATCAAAAAAAATATCGTAACCTAACAGTCCATGGATTGTAATAACATGAACCAATTCTCAATGAATGGAAAAATTTCCACTATGATGATAGATGGAATTTTCATAGAATTTTTTCTGTAACATAAAAAAAGGAAAATCAATGAAGTGTGTATGTGTAATTGTAATATTAGTGAACTTTTCCATGATTTTTTGAATTCTACCCAACCATTTGAAAGGGAGTGGTGGGCAGAAAGAAGATCTATTAGAAACCCACTCCACAATCGCTTGTGAATCTCCAAAGACTTCCAATTGTACTAACCCAAACCTGCGTGCACAGAAAAGAAGGTCCCAAAGTACTAGAACTCCAACTTGTGTATTTAACCCATTACCCCCATTCCAACATATATGGTACATAGTGCTCGACTGAATGATTGTGTATGCACCACAACTAAATATCCCATCCTTAGTTTCACCATCAAAGTAACCCCATGGAAAGGGTGTTAAAGTTAGTGGAGGAGATATAAGTCACACAGTAGTTGTAACCCCACCAAAATATGCTTCCTTATAATATGCCACAATGTAAACACAACTCTTTAAGAAAATTTTTCTCAAACATGAGTGAATTTAGGCTTTTCAAAATTCCCCAAATAATGTATATAGGAAGTGGTATGAATTTTTTTATTATATAATCTAGTCTCTAATACAATCGGCCACAAAAGAGCAGTTCCAATACGCTTGTAAATGCAAAATATTAAATACACCATTCCAAATTGATTTTGTAAAGGAGCATTGAAGAAATAGATGAGTCAGGTCTTCCATTGCCTCCATACAGAGTAAACAAAAACCAGACGCACTTTGTCCTTAACGACACACATTGTGCCATTTCAAGATTATATTTTTCCAAATGATCTAAGCAAAGACTTGTAGATTTGTTGGAATCTTACACTTCCATATTTGTATAAACTATTTGGTGGAGGAAGAAAGAATAAGTTGCGAAATGTACCAGTATTCCTCTTGCATGTTTATTTAACCCATCATCAAATTTTCATTCCATACATATTTATCCTCGTTTTCAGTGAGAAATATGCTTACATGTGCAAGGTCTTAGATGTACATATTTCATCTACCTTCAAGGGCCCAACATAATCCAATTTTAGAGGCATGAGTGAATAGGGATTGGAAAATACGTCTTGTATAAATATTTGACTAACATAGTGTATGCCCAAATTGTGGATTTTCCGTAGAAGGTCTGGTGGAAAAGTGTGATCACTTGTAAATCCACAAATTGGATATAAGAAAATTTTAATGTTTCTTCCTTTTCCAATTTTCCACTGAATATTTATCATAATCCGTAGGTGAACCTTCATAAAGCTCCTCCAAATATAGGATATGTCATGTGGTATGTGTGTGCCATGATTTATCCACAATATCATTGAGTTATTTTTGAGGTATTTGTATTTGATGGTGTTATGCGAGGGACCATCCCCATTTAGAGTATGCCAAAAAAAATTCACAAGTAATGGCCAACTCATTTGATCAAGATCAAGGATGCCCCATCCTCCTTCCTCTTTCCTCTGAGTAAGAATAGCCATGCTGGGAAAATGATATTTTTGCTTATCAAAGTTAACATCCAAATAAAGTTGGAGATGATGGAGTAGATCCTTTTAATGATATTATTAGGTAGATAAAAAAGTTGAATCCAGTATATAGAGATGCTCTGAAGGACTACTCGAACTATAGTAATCCACCTGTGAGCCGATGATAATTTTTTATGGTGGAATTTATCTATAAGCCATATCCAATTCTTAATTCAATAACAACTAAGTTTGATCATAAATCCAAGATATTTAAAACCTGTATCCAATGAAGTGCAGATAACACCAAAAATATGAGAAATATCAAGTAACACTGTAGCATCTGAGTAAGCATAAATCATATGAGATTTAGTGTTATTCATAAGGAGTACAGAGACTGACAAAAATAGGTCAATAATACCATAAATGTGTCTCCATTACAGAATATATAATCTACCAAATAGTAACACATCATCGCAAAAAATTAGACGAGTAACCTTGAATTGTCTAGTAATAAAGATACTTGTCAATCTCGTCCATATGTGTCTGTAAGAGAAATCTGCTAAGTGAACCTGTATCCAATGAAGTGCAGATAACACCAAAAATATGAGAAATATCAAGTACCACTGTAGCATCCGAGTAAGCATAAATCATATGAGATTTAGTGTTATTCATAAGGAGTACAGAGACTGACAAAAATAGGTCAATAATACCATAAATGTGTCTCCATTACAGAATATATAATCTACCAAATAGTAACACATCATCGCAAAAAATTAGACGAGTAACCTTGAATTGTCTAGTAATAAAGATACTTGTCAATCTCGTCCATATGTGTCTGTAAGAGAAATCTGCTAAGGGGTCATAAGGTGCATCATTGTCAAAGACCCCGAGACACAAAAGTAATTTTGTAGGAAGCCCATTAACTAATACGAAAAATTTTGTAGTAAATACACAGGCAATGATACATTTTTAAACTTGAAATGAAATGCCAATTTTGTGTAGGACCACCTGAAGAAAGGTCCAGTCTACACAATTAGAATATTTTTGTAGGTACAACTTCATAATAATCACCTCTAGATTCTTATATTTGATAGTATGTACAGTCTCATGTGCAATAGAAACCACATCTTGAATTTGTCTTTGACAAAGAAACCTAAATTGTTCTTGAGAGATACAATCCGATGGTGTAGGTTTTAGCCTATTAGCAATGCTTTTGGAAATATTTTTGTATAAGGTGTTGCAAATAGAGATAGGCCTATAATACTAAAAAAATTTGATGTGTGCGAAACCTTAGGAATCAATGTAATGAATGTGGAATTAATATCACCAGGGATATAACCAATATTTCGAGATTCTTCTACAATTTCAAATATATCAGTTCCCATAATATCTTGGAAGTCTAAAAAAAATTAAATGGGCCAGTCATTAGGCCCGGGGATATTATCACAAACAAAGGATTTCTTCGTAGCATGTAATTCTTCCATTTTAATGGGTTGAAAGAACACATTATTTTTGTTGTCATTGAACATAGTCCAATATGAATCAATGACCCCCATCTGTTGCATAATATCCACCTCCGCTCTAGCCCTATATTGATTGCAAAAATATCTCAATGCCTCAACCTGGATATCAGGAAGAGTAGATAAGAAATTACTATTAATATCTTGAATTTCCCAGATGGAGTTCTCCCTCTGGTGTTTCGCTCCATAATTATGAAAGAATTATGTATTATTGTCTCCTCGCGATACTCAGAGATCATGAAATTCCAGTCTCCACTCCTTCTATAATTGAAAAATATCATTTTCCCTCTTTTCTAAATCCATAGTTGGAAATTTATGCACCATCGGTAAATAATATGCCTGTGAAGGATCAATCAATATACCAATTTTTTTATCAATAGTCAAAATTTCATCAATATTCTTCCTCTGTTTGGTCTAAATCTAGTTACTGACAGAGTTTTTAAGAGACCTCAACTTAATCGCAATAATTTCCAAAGAATATGTGATCAAGGGGTATGATCCTGATGCCAAAAAAGTATGCATTAATGAATTAAATTCAATAAATTTTAAGCAGTGGTGATTAAATTTGAACTAAAGACCACCGCAATCTCCATCTGCTTGCTACAGGAGTATGATATGGTAATGGTTAGAAATTTGGGGTGGAATAACCCAAGATTTCACAGACCCTAAGCACTCCACCAAATTTTCATGAGGCATGACACAATAAAATCTCTTAGCGATGCCTATGGACCCATCCCAACCATTTTTCCATATCGGACTAAAGGGAGCAAACAAAATATCCACCAATTCATTCCTACCAAAAATATCGTTGAAGTACCCCTCCAATGGGTCCACTTTGCAATGATCCCCCCAACCCTCATTATCTTCAATGGTGATGTTCAAATCCCTCACCAAAATAAGGGACCCGATCTTTAACAGGTCACAGTGTTCCAATTTATCCTGGAAGTATCTTCTAGAAGAATATGGCATATATGTATTAATATATTAAATATGTCCTTCAAGCCCTTGATGAAACCAGGTAGAAGGAGACTTGCAAAGAATTTGTAGACAAGAAAAATCTACAAGACCACCATATAAACCTAAAGCATCCACAACACATACCCATCACTTAGGATAGATAAGGAGAAGAACAGACCAAATTTTGTCTCCAATCGTCATCGTCTCTTGTAAAAGGATAATAAAGGGGTGATTAACCCCAATCAAATGTCAAAATATGAGGTTTTTTTTTCACTCCCCAAGCCCTTAATTTTTAAGGAAATGATTATCATGGTAAGCCCTCATAATTGACAAAATAATCTCTAAGGACATGAATAGTAGAGAAATAAGACACGAAATGTGATGTACTAGAAGATGATGGACTAGGATCCATTGTCGCTAAAATATTGTGAAGATCAGTATGAACCCCATTCAAATGATTTGAAGGTTTTGAACATCATTCCTTCCTAAAGGTCAAATTATGATGAGAATTTGGACTAGTAAAGATCATAGGAGAGGATGATGAATGAATTAGCAGGGTCTCTAGATGGATATCAGGGTGAAGGAAGAAAAACTCGATATCACTCCCCACTAAATTAGTAGGAGAAAGGTCCCCGAAAAATTACCAAATTTAATGTGATTAGGGTCAAGTCTAACTGTAAATTACTCATCAATAGTCAAGGTCATCCCATTCGCATCAAAAGATAGAGTGTGGGTAGATTCCAAATTTTCCAAACAGGGATAAATTTTTTATACAGATAAAAATGAATAATTTTTAACACAATCAATATGTGACGACTTGATATGTGGAGAAATAATACGTAAAGAATGGAAAGTATAATTACTAAGAGAAACAACACTTGATACCAAATGATTACGAATATGTTGCTTAAGACATGTCATAGATGGTGTGATTTTAAGCTTACCCGAGAGAGAGTGTTGAACAATCTCCTAAGCCCCCGAAGAGTGTGTAGATGTCAATGGACAACCTCCATTACATAAAGTCTCTGATATTCAATGTTGCTGATTTCAAAATCTACGGTGGCACTCAGGAATAAAATTTCTAGCATTATGACAACCCAGGGAGTGAAAAGGAATTTCCCAATAATCAATCCACTACCTAGTAGGGAAGCCACCCTAATTGAGCTCCTCCTCTGTGCGAAGGCCAACAACGAAGTCCACCTCCACCAAAAGCCATGTGATATTTATTTCTCTTTGTAATAGGATTACTTCCTCCAGGAAAGAAACTTTACAAATGGAATCGTCGATCATCATTATTGATTCACAAGGCTAGAATATAAGGGGTAAATGAGGGAATTTAGCTCGAAACAAATTTCTTTCGTGGAAATCCTAGGTATGGATCAAAGCCCACATGTCAGTGATGTAAAGAGAGGAAACCATGACCATGAACCCAATATGATCCTAAACTATTCACAACATCGTCATCATTAACAAAGTGGAAGCAGAACCACTGATTGTATAAAATGTTGAAAAGAGGAGAGTCCTTAAGAAAAGGGTACCAAGGTTCTTTAACCCGGGTCCCATCTAAGATCCATAAATTCGTAGATAAAACCACTTACCCATCAAAGGCCATTGTTGTAATCCTACCACCTAGTCCCAAGAAACATTAGAACCAAACATGAGTTTCTCATAATCTGGATCAACCTTAACTTCCTTATTTTTATGCGAATCATGGAAAAACATTTTCCGTGGATTACCACATTCAGGTACAATAACCGATGGGGATACTGAAACATTAAAATCCACGTCTATATTTGCATGTACAGGAGATTTCCTAAAGGGATAAACTCCCGAGTTGGGGCAACCAAAACTCTTTGCCTCAATAGTTGCATGTACAAACACATCGAGTAATGGCAGATCACCACCCTAGTTTCCTTCAGTATCAAGTTACATCCTACAGATATATGTAAAGGCCAGTTGTACAATAAACACCACTGACACTCTGCAATCCTGCTTATATGTGCACGAAAGTAGAGAGCATTATTAAAAAATACATTTTGTAGTAGTGTATGAAAAAACCTTGATAAAATATGTATACAAGGTAAATTAATGTCACTAATCAGTTACTGACCCCACTTGATATACGTTGTTATCAGTAGCTCAATCCACTAGGACACCCCTTCAAATACAATAGATTGGCCAATCACCATCGACCAATGTCCTTCAGAAAATCTTATCAAGCACACAATCTACAAAGATCTTCAATGATGGCGCAAACCATTATTAAATTTTCCTCATATAATCAATGGAAAAATTGGAGAATAAATATTCCGTAGACCAATTAATGACCCCAAGAGACTCATATTTGATCGAATTCAAAATTAAAATAGATTACCAACTCCACAAACCAAAATGAATGCACTTTCCTAGTAGCAAACATTCTCGTAAACCTCTTATCGATCAATCCCAAGTCAGGGAGGAGAAGGAAGATCTAAATGAGAAAAAGATCAGTAGAAAAACCACGTAAAACAACCAGCCAGTGTGTCTCAGATAGACCGCAAAGAAGACGAGGAGGTAGCAGTTAAGATCCAACACTGTTACCGATGAAATAGGTAACTGCGCTGGTACCTACTTTTTGACGTAGCAAGAAAAACACCCGATTTTGAAAAGTGGTGATGCAGAATCAATTTTTTTTTTTGAGCATGTTTTTGGCACTTTATTTTTTTTTTTTATTTTTTTTTTTTGCTGTGATGCTTTTTATGTCGATTTGGAATAGTGGTGGCGTATCATCTCCAACGTTTTTTTAGAGGATCAATTTTGACAATATACATTTTCTAATGTCTTCTTCTTCCCTGAGATGTTTATTTTTAAGTGCATTTATGTCCTTGTGTTTTAAAAAGAAAAAAATAATTTTTTTAAAATAAAAATTTGTAATGATACCTTCACTTTTTAACATAGATAAAAAAATAAAAAAATGGTCAATATTATAAAGTTTATATTTTCTACAAGTTTTTGTATTGCTAATTAATTTTTCAATGCACATCAAATAATTGTCACGAAAAAACCAATATTTTGAACGATATGACAAAAAAATACAAATTTTCAATACAAACAGAATGCAAAAAATACACTTTTAGAGACTTTTTGTTAAAAAAGCATGTTAAATAAACTGATTTTTGGGAAAATCTCAATAAAAAAACTTAATAAAATAACATTTTATTGAATTTTATGTCAAAAAATAATAGTAATCACATGTTTTTTGCAAAAATTAAGGATTATTCTCATAAAATATCAAAGTCTAAACATTACATGTAAAACTGATTAATAGATCTCAGAAATGAGCTTTGTTTGCAAGCATAACTTAAAGATCCTCAACAATATCAACTAATACATGTTCAACATCATCTATAACATCATTGATGGCTTCTTCCACAACATTTTCTACTTCATTTTGGTCATTGTCATCTTTTAATGGATCCTTCATGTCTGCAAATCTTCCAAAGTGTCCATTTCCAATTATTCCATATAATGGTGGTTGAGGTTCCTTTGCTTCTTTTGCCACACGTGATTCATTAAAATCCCCTTTCCACAAACAAACTTCTTACTTCACATCTAGAAGGAATTCAAGAGCATTAATTCTTTGTTGAATAAATTTGCATTGCACTCGGTCTTTCTCAATAGAAATGCAATTTCTTCCTTTTGGTAGCCAACATGCTAGTGTTGTACCTAATAATCAAGTACAAAAGAAATAAGCAAGAAAAATAGTATAAAGACATAAAATGTAAAAAATAAAATATTTGAATTTAAATTTTTATAATAAAACTTACATGAACTTGAAAATAGATCCAAAACCTAATCTCTTTCATCTAACGGCATCGCCTGGCCTGCCCCCGGCCCCCAGCTGGGCGGAGGGAAATTCCGAGAATCACCCTCCACCTAGCCGGGGCAGGAGGCAGGATGGGCAGCCCTCAACGATGCCACCCGGCTGGCCTCCGCCCAGTCTGGGACGATTCTCAGAATCGGCCTCTGCCCAATCGGGTGCAATTCTCGGAATCGCCCTCTGCCCAGCTGGGGGTGATTCTCGGAATCACCCTCCACCCATCTAGGGGCCATAGGCAGGCTAGATGGTGCCGTCGAGGGCTGCCCAGCCTAGCTCCAGCCCCCAGCTAGGCAGAGGCAGGATGGGCAGCCCTTTATGGCGCCACCCGGCTGGCCTCCGGCCCCCGGCTAGGTGGAGGGAGATTCTCGGAATCGCCCTCTGCCCAGGTGGCATTGTTGAGGGCTTCCCAGCCTGCCTCCCACCCCTAGCTGGACAGAGGGAGATTCTGATAATTTCCCTCCACCTAGCTGCGGGTCGGAGGCAGGCTGGGAAGCCCTTGACGGTGCTGCCCGGCCTACCTCCGGTGCCTGGCTAGGCAGAGGGCAATTCCGAGAATCACCCTCGGATGGGAGAAGAATGATTACGATAATCACCCCCGGTTGGGCGGAGAGCGATTTCGAGAATCACCCCCAGCTGGGCGGAGGGCGATTCCGAAAATCACCCTCAGCTGGGCGGAGGGCGATTCTGAGAATCAACCCTAGTTGGGCGGAGGGCGATTCCCAGAATCACCCTTGGCTGGGCAGAGGGTGATTCTCGGAATCGCCCTCCGCCAAGCTGGGGGTCGGAGGCAGGCCGAGCAATGTCGTCAAGGGCTACCCAGCCTGCCTCCAGCCCCCGTCTTGGCGAAGGGAAATTCCGAGAATTACCCTCGGCTGGGTGGAGGGTGATTCTCAGAATTTCTCTCTTCCCAGTTGGTGGTGATTCTCAGAATTTCCCTCCACTAAACTGGGGGTGATTCTCAGAATCGCCCTCTGCCCAACTGGGGGTGATTCTCGGAATCTCCCTCCACCCAGCCGGGGGCCAGAGGCAGGTCGGGCGGCACCGTCGAGGGCTCCCCAGCCTACCTCTGGCCTGCGGCTGGGTGGAGAGTGATTCTAGGAATCGCCCTCCGCCCAGCCGGGGGCTGGAGGCAGGATGGGCAGCCCTCGACGGTGCCGCTTGTCCTGCCTCCGGAATCGCCCTCCACGCAGCCGTGGGTCAGAGGCAAGCTGGGCAGCCCTCGATGGAGCCACCCAGCTTGCCTCCGGCCCTCGGCTGGGCGGAGAGCTATTCCGAGAATCACCCCCAGCTAGGCAGAGGGTGATTCTGATAATCACTCCCGGCTGGGTGGAGTGCGATTCCAAGAATCACCCTCGGTTGGGCGGAGGGCAATTCCAAGAATCACCCCCCGCTAGGTGGAGGGCGATTCCGAGAATCATCCTCTGCCCAGTTGGGGGCCAGAGGCTGGCCGGGCGACTCTGTCGAGGGCTGCCCAGCCTGCCTCCGGCCCCCGGCGGGCGGCAAATCAATTTTTATTTTATTTTATTTTTTTCAAACACAAACTATTTAAAAAATTTATTTTATTTTTAAACAAAAACTATTAAAAAAAAAAAAAACAAACAAACAAAACTATTCAATTAAAATTTTAAAATATAAAAAAACAATAAAAACGAATTAAAAAATATGTTTTAAAAAATAAACAAACAAATATTAAAAAATAATAATTTTTATTTTTATTTTATTTTTAAATTAAAACAATTATTATTTAAAATATAAAAAAGCAATTAAAAAAAAAAATTAAAATATGTTATAAAATATAAACAAACATATATAAGAAGATTTTAATTTTTAATTTTTATTTTCTTAAAACTAAAACAATTATAACTTAAAATATAGAAAAACAATAAAAAAAAAATAGAAAATATGTTTTTATATATAAACAAACAAATATATGAATAATGAATTTTTCATTTACTTATTCATTTTTAAAAATTGTTTAAGTCATATAATTTCTCCATAATTTCATGGTTCAAGTATCTTGAAAACTTAAGATTTAAAAACTTGAGATTTACAACTTGTCATTAAGGTTTTTATGCGCTGCGAAATTTTATCTTTAATGTTATGGTTGAAAATAATTACAATTTTAGGGTTGTTTAGAGTCAAGATATTTTATGTTTAACAACATGGATTAAAATTGTTCAAAATGATAAGCCTTTCAGACATGATTTTGTTTATATTTAACATCATCTATCAAAAAATTTAGAATTTTATGATTTTTCAATGTCCTAATATGTTGTCTTTAATTCCATTGTTACAATGTGTCAAAAGTGTGACACATTTTTTTTTTGTTATTCCAGCTTCAACTCGTTTTGTTTTGAGGGTGTTTTTTCAATCATTTTTTCAAGAAACAATTTTCTTTTTAGCATAATTTTATAAAAAGGTGAAATTTGACCTTGAGAAAAAAACAAATGCATTCTGGAAGACACACTTTTTGTTTTTGAGGCGTTTTTTCATTTTTTTTTAGTCTTTTTGGACTAGAGTTACTATTTTGAGGTAATAGTTCCCGTTTCATCAGTAACATTGTTATCCTCGGAAATCCCCTTATCGACCAATCCCAAATCAGAGAAGGAGTAGGAAGATCCACGGGAGAAAATGTTCAGAAGAAATACCACGTAAAAAAATAGCTAGTGCATATTAGATAGACCATAAAGTGGACCAACACCTCTAGTGGAAAATAAATTGTTATTAATGTATCTTGAAACAAAAAAACAAGTAGCGATCGTTGATATCATCCAAAATTAGAATAAAAACTGAATCTAGCTCAGGTAATTATGCTTAGACACATTGCACCCCACAACACCAGCAATTTTCCCAACAAAGGCTACATTTAATCCATCTACCTCCACACTTGCAGCCAAAATTACTACCCTTGTGAATTTTGTGACTAATGTGTAAAAAATCTTATCTTTTATCCTAAGTGTCTGCTTCTCGCAAAAGTTGTTGTATAGATTTTGCAGTAGGCATAATGTCCGCCAACGAATATTCTACAATTTTCCTCCACTATCCTTTAGAAGAATCTAGTCCATGTTGTCGATCACAGTCTAAAGTTTTAGAAAAAATATGCACTGAGAACAGCAACCAACAAATATAAGTAGCTATCAAAATAAATGAAATAGTAAAAAAACATATATTAAAACACAATCGATGGAGAGCCCAAAAAGTACTTCAACTATGTTAATGCCTATCCATGTTCAACGAAAGTGCCTCCATTGCTCCTCTCACTAAGCACCTCTGTTGCCATCCTCCATCACTCTATTTCTAAAGAAACCATCAATAACATAAAGACAGACCCTTAATCCTTTACTTTTACCTTTTTTACTAGTGCCTTTTATTGAAAATTTTAAGACGAAATTAAATTTTGAGATAGAATATTTCTTTTGTCTTAAAAATTGTGTTGAAAGCCCCTTTCGTGTAGTAGTGCCGAATGCAAGGACAGAAAATTTTTCTGTAATCGTATCAACATGCATCGAAGGAATAGAAGAGGAATTGATGTTAGAGAAATCTTACCAGGAAAAGTTGTCGCGTTCTTCAGAGTTGGCAATCCCACCAAAACGAAGAGCCCAAAAAATCGTTGTCTTTATATAAGATAACTTTAATGGTTAGTGAAAAAGAACCTCGATATAGGCGCGAGACACTAGTAGTCTACAAGCTAGCAGACTTAGGGTGCACCACCAGAGCCAATTTTGTAGGTGTTAGATAACACTGTCTTAAATTGATATGATTTTGTCTTAATTGTGAATTGTCTTAAATTAGTTTCATCTAAATTTACATTGTCTTCAGTGGTCATTGTCTTCAACATAAAGTTTTGTCTTTTTTTTTTTTTTTTCCTGAAACTATTTTTGTCTTAAATATAAAGTTTTGTCTTAAATTGTTTTTGTTTTAAAATATTTTTGTCTCGAATTGTTTTTGTCTTAAACTCCTTTTTTCTTAAATATAAAGTTATGTCTTAAAATATTTGTCTAAAACTATTTTTGTTTTAAATATAAAGCTTTGTCTTAAAATATTTTTGTCTCAAACTTTTTTTTTAAATATTGTATTTAAGACAATGCAATTGATATTCAGTTTTAATGTAAAATAACTAAAATAAAAATAAATTTTAAAACAAAAGATATCTATTGTGGTAAATGTGTAATGGTCTATTTCTTCGCCATTTGCTCCCTCACCATAAATAATCACAATCCATATAGAGTTAGTCGAAGGTAGATATGGCTAACAAAGGTATTTTTAACATCGATTCCGCGATAATTTATAAACACATCATAGTAATTGGGAGCTGCCATTGCAATTGGAATAACAGACAGATCCGCAACGAGGAAAGCAGATTATAGGGAAGTGGAAGCAAGGAAACTCTGGATCTCGATATGATATTTTCTGAAGCGAAGTGTTTAAGAAATGAAATTCTATCCAAAACTAAATGCACTACATTGTTTGTGATGCGCCTGGAAGGGACGTTGTAGCAGGGAAATGCAAGGGAAATCTCCATCTAGATATGTAATCTTGCTTTAGATACTTTTATGCATTATTATTATTTTTATTTTTTATTTTTTTTTGGGGGGAGGGGGGTACTGGGGTGTTCTATTATTATCCGTAGAGCCCCCCGTTGGATTACGCATTACATATTGCGCTAACCGCTCATTAGTTTAGTCAACTTTATGAAATTATTGTAATTTAACAATATCAAACATTATAATTTTTTGTATTAACATATATTTGGGCTGCTATTGGCTGTTAACTCTGGATCTTATTGTAAAATGTATCGAAATAAATGAATTTATTTGGTACATCATTCATGGCTCGTTTTGTAATCGCAGTAATGTTGATGTACCGACAGTCGTTGGTTCATAATGTTATCAATATTTTTGTTATTATATTAATCTCATCTCGCCTTCCACGTCTCTTGGTACATGTCCTATATTCGTGGTGTGACGTACTTATCCACGGGCTCTCATTAAATAAGCCACTATCCTATTTTCATTGTCGCTGTATTATTTTCAAGCAAGGGTTAAATAACGTGATAGGTTGTCAACCGCCTATGTATTCATCTAATTATAATACACAACCTTTATAGTCTAATATTGCTAATTGAAAGGTAAATTAAGACATATTTTGAGTTATTGAATTAATAATCTTGGACAATCACCTTTTGAGCAGTATGATACGAGGAAGAGATTGACACAACTATACCTTTTATAGCCATGGAAAAACATGACTTCATAGTTTTCCTATTGAATTTTATAAGTGTAAGGTGTATAATATTTCTATGTTAATATATATGAATTATATGTCTCAAATGGTAGAAGCTATTGCATACTTCATTTTGTCTTTTTCGTTTAAGAATGATAATTCAAAGACAAAAAGGAGGGCTGTAGTGTAGTCAGTCCCTGCCTCGAGGAGGTACGTACGTAGTTGACCAACCAACCTAAGCCAACCAAACTGCCTTGTCAAGTTTAGTTAAATTTTTGATGTAATTGTTAGTGTTATATATATACAGAACCGAGACCTAACTTTTGGACTATGCTTAGCAAAAGCTAAGAGCTGGAACGAAAGCTTATGAATTCAAGCTTATCATAAGATAAATCGTTGTTATATAGAGAACTTAGAAGTACTAGTTGGAAAATAGAGATTTATTGAGCTTGTTGCTTATTCTGGACTAGTGCTAAGGAAAATCACTTTTCCACTAATGTAAAGGATAAGAGCCAGTTAGAGATTGAACTATTAAACTTAGTTTTAATAGTTTGATTAGAGATATTGAAAGTCGGTAGAGCACTCAGAAAGGCAGTCATTATAGAAATTCAAGCATAGCCAAGGGAAAAATAGTCTATATAGAACTTTTAACTAATAGCAAGTATAGCAAAGCTAAGAGAAATCGGGCAATGCTTAGTGAAGCTAAGATAAGAACGAAAGAGACAGGCTTTGCCATAGGTGAAATAGTTTATATAGAGATACACTACTTAGCGAAGATAAGAAAACTATATAGAAAAGTCGTTCTATATAGAACTTAGAGCTAAGAGAGATGAATAGTTGGCCTAAAGAGAAAGGCAAGTTGAACTACCTATAGAAGTCTCATTTCAATCAAAACTACAGTTATCACTACTTAGCAAAGCTAATAACTATTACTTGTTTTATATAGAACTTAGAAGTACTAGTTGGATTATTGAGAGTTAGAGAGCTTACTTCGCTAACACAAAATAGCCATTATCACACTACAGAGAGACACTAATTATAAGTATTATTTCAAAGGCACTGCACTGCTTCGCTAAAGCGAAGAACTAATAGTTGTTAGTATTCATTATAGAAAAAGGGTCTATAGCACTAACTTATGTATGGAGTAGTCAATCTGAGAGCAATAAGGTGGCCTTATATTCAGTGCACTCACATCCTTCCTTTCAAGTAATTGATTAATTGCGGAATTTATTGATTGAATTGATTTCATTGACTGATCAAATGGATTTAATTTAGTGTAATCATGAGGTGGTTGGTACTGGATTTTTTATTATTCCAATTTCATAAATTCTAATTAGGAATTATGAATTATGGATAGATGAATACAGGAATCATGATCATGAATATTATGGTTGGAATCATGTAATTATTTTCTTTCATATTCCTATGTCTTGGGCCATCGGGGAGCTCAAATTTTCCAAAATATTTAAAAAAGAAAAAGAAAAAAGTGTCATTATATATAGAAGGTAAGGATTCTTTAGAAATAAACATTGGTGGAAAGAGAAATTTTTGAAAGGACTACCATTATAATTTTTGTAGAAATACCCAACTTCAGGGGTAATCAATGTCTCAGGGATATGGACTGGCACCAACAATGATAAGCTTGATTCACAATGCACCGGTGCATACTAAAAAATGGCACACTGAGACACCGTGCTCTCCATACAAACCCGTCCGGTGCATCTAATTAATATAGCGCACTGGCGCGCTATGCAGAAATAGGCTCGATGCATCTTAACAACCCATGCACCGCCCGATGCATCTCAAAAACTCGCACACCAAAACAGGGCTAAAAAATAAAAGAAATAACAGCTGAAAAATCCGCATTTTCACTTCTTCTGTGCTCTAGAGCTCTCAAGCACCACTGTGAATTTCTCTTATGTGAGGCACCAGGGCATCGATGCTCCCATTGCAAGCACTATTGTCATCCATTGCCCACCTTGCGGAGTTCAAATTTTGGAAAACGGTGGGAAAATTTGGTTTTTCAAATTCTGCAGCAAATATGCCTCCTCGATGCCAAAATGCATATGTATTTTACTTGTTTCTCAATAACTAAACGTTTTAGCGTATTAGATTTGTAGAAATCCTTAAAATTTACCATTTAAACAAAACAAAAAAATTCTTCGTGATGTGCTCAAGACGTTCAGCTCGCATAGTTCATTGTGCTTCCTATAAATTTATAGTCCACATCGCGAACGATGCTAACGGAAACTGCACCGTGTTCCGGTGAAGTATCGAAAAATGCATACCATGATTTTTTTTAAACCTAACATGGTGGTGCGGCCAATTAAACGACTACATAATTGATTATGTACTAGTGTCGAGAGGGCGATGCGTCAACCAAACTATGCACCCCAGGGTGGATAGTTCGGTCAGTGCACCATCATCCTAACATCAGTACATAGTCAACGGTGCGGTTGATTACTACACCATGAACGGTGCTAACGAAAACTGCACCAGGTTCTAGTGCGGTGTCAAAAAACGACCATCGTGCTTTTTTTTAAAAACTGACATGGCATTGTAGTCATTTAAAAAACTGAACTGTTGACTATTAACCTGTGTCAGGAGGGCGGCGCATTGACCACACTATGCGCGTCGGGTTAGCTAGTTTGGTCAGCGCATCGCCCTCCTAACATCAGTACATAGCCAACGGTGCGGTCGTTTACAGGACCACGCCATTGACCATGTACTAATGTCAGGAAGGTGGTGTGTTGACTTAACTATACGCCCCAGGACGTATGGTTTGGTCAACGCACCACCCTTCCAGAACTGTTACATAGTTAATAGTGCGGTCATTTATAGGACTGGTTCATTGACCATGAATTATTGTTGGGTGGTGTGTTGACCTAACTATCCTCCCCGGGGCAGATAGTTTCGTCAACACACCACAGAAGAAAGTACATTTTATGTTTTGTGGTGTGCGAAAAATTTCCATGCACACCGGGAGCAATGTGCGATAAAAATAGACGCACCGGTACTGGTGCATGACTATTTATTTGGGCGCATCAACTGATTGTTTTCTTTTTTTTCAAAAAAAATTATACATATATATATATTTTAAAATACATGTCACATTTAATAAAAAAATGTATTTAATATGTGAATCATTCAGCGACGTCAATAGAGAGAATAAAGGGAAAAAAAAGAACATATGGAGGACTAGTATAATGTGGTTCACCTGTGGGAGGCATGAGAAAGGGAGAGACTTATCTACCCAAGCCCTATTATGGTAGCCACCCAGGTGCTCCTAAGGGAGGTAGGCCTCCTCGAGTTCTATGAGAAGGCTACATCCCTAAAGGGTGAGAGTGGCTTATTGAGATAGATCATCTTGAGGTGGAATGCCAACCAATAGGCTTTCCATGTTGGTCCTGACCAATGGTATGCGCCCACTGAGGAGGACATATATTTTATTACTAGCCTATCTAGGAGAGGGCGATATTTTCCCTAGTTCCTAGATGTCCCCATTGGCTATGCAATAGGGATTCATTTGGTGTACTCCCAGAGATACATTAGGGACGATAAACTTTCTCCTACAAATTTTCAAGTGTCAGGTGGTCAATTATGTATTGATGTGTTTGGTGCAGAGGAGGTGAGGCACCTCTCACTAATGTTGACGAGGATTTCACACTATACTAGTCACGGGAAACACATTAATTGCCCACTTTTATTTTATGTTGATTCTTTATTCAAGGTGCCACGACTTGTGAGATGGTCTGCGATATTTTTTGCGGCAGTTTTGTACAACATTAGATAGATCTCGTTCTCAGGCACGTGGGAGTTTGACCTTCGTTTTTTCTTTATATTTATTTTTTTTATTTTTTGAGAGGTTTCTGGAGACGAGGCCTAATTTTTTTTGGCAGTCTCGTAGACCGATGCTACATGTATGGATGGAGATGTGGGGCCAAATGATGCCCAAGAGGGGTCAGTCTAACTTTCCCGCCAGGATATCTCCTAATGCATTAGAGTTTCTATCCAGCATTGATGATCACTGCTTTGTTTTGGTGCCATGTCCGTACGTTGGTTTGGATTGGCGAGGGTGTACCAACATCCTCTTCACATAGGATGATTCGCTGGATGTGAGAGGTAATATTATTGATTTCTTTAAATTAATATAGTTACGTTTTATTGTCTTAATTAATTAATTATAATTATCAAATTTATTCTAACACGTGCTTTAAATTGTTTTATTAAATTTTTTAACGAATTTTTCTAATTATTGTTGTTTACTTATATATATTTTGTATATATTAGGTCATTCATTGGTGATGTGATTCCACCGCTACCGAATGATCAAGGTTTAGATCATGTTGGTAAGGAGATTGCAGAGGCGGAGGATCAGGGTGATAGACCTGGTCCTGATCAGGCGCATATACTGGAGGGTGTGAGGCGTAGGACGGACAGCTGATTTACGATGGAGTTGGGTGACCAACTCTGTCGACTCCTAGTTGAGGAGGGAGTTAGACTGATTACAATAAGGGAGATACATGTTAATCATAGGCTGACATATATTTGGAGAGTCATGCCCCATGATATGTTGACCCTCATGCAGCATATTGTTGGAGCTACCAGAGAACTGGCTTAGGCGAGGAGGTGTAGGCATGGTGGAGATGCACTACAAAAGAGCAGTGGATCATCTAATGATCATGATCATGAGGAGAGTGATCATCATTCTTGTACTCCACCTCCTCCTCCACCTCACGCTGGAGATGATCATGATAAGCAGCCTACAGCATCCAGTCATGATCATGAGCAGGCATTGTCTAAGCATTTTGCACCATCTTTGTAGACATGTCCTAGTCCTAGGTAGCCACCTGGTCCTGAGGAGGGAGCAGGTCCATCTGAGGAGGCAGGTCCATCGACTAAGAAGGCCGTTTTACCATCCACTGACCAGGATGTGCCATCCACGAGCCATCGACAGGCAGTTCCTGATTAGCAGGAACTTCTAAATCAACAAGAACGTGATCGTTATCTATCTGAGCATCTCGAGGCTCCACCCTCGACTGAGCAGACCTTGACTAGTACTACCATTGATGTACCACAAGATATTTTAAATTTATATGCAGTTATATTACACTTGTATATTTTTGACATTATATATATATATATATATATATATATATCGTCTGTGTATTTTATGTTCGTGTTGCATATGTACTTAATTTACATGTTGGTGTTCATCATGATGTGTATATGCTAGTTCGTGTTAGATATGTTCTTTTAATGTGCAGCTTGCATATACATGTGTATGTGATAGCAATTATTTTACATGAGATTTATATTTGATGTTTGTGTTGTGATGATGCTATACAATTCTTTTGTTTTGTTAAGTGATCATGATCACGATGATTAGATGATGGTAGTGAATTTGAATGTGTTTTTTAGTTGAATATGATGCTTGTACGATGGTTATCGTGATCGTGATGTTATTGGAGGCCTTTGGGTTCTCTCTCATTTTCCATTGAAAGCAGATGTTTCTCTTTTGTAAGGGTGTTCTTCTGGGAGGAATACCCTGCAGAAGTCATACATTGGCTTTCGTAGGTCATTGGACCATATAGCTTTCAGAGAAGGTCCAAAAAATTCACATCCAAAATACCCTTTTGTTACAAGAACTGCAAAAATATTGTATACAATATATATGCATGGAATGTTAAAGAATATCATGAAGATTAGAACAACTACAAAAAATTAAATAACTAATATGTGAAATAATATTGGTATGTATATAAACAAATAAATAAACATGTAATATACCAGATCAAACTCCTAAGCTTGGATAATCATGTGTCATGTCAGCACATAAGCCATACAACGTAAAAGTCCTCTCTACTGCGATGGGTCTTCATACATTGTATACATTTATCCCATCCCATAATTCCTTCAATTCATCTACTAGTGGTTGTACATAGACATCCATATTCTTCACTTGTCCTCTGTCGGGGACTATGAGAGCCAACATAAGATGTTCATTCTTCACAGGAAACCATGGGGGGATATTGTTATTGATCACTACTACATGCCAAATAGAATAATTGGTGTTCTGGAGGGAATATGGGTCGACGCCATCCATGGATATGCCGAGTCGTAGAATCTGTAATTAATCCTTGAATTTTTCAGGCCATGTATCCTCTATATGCTTCATGGCTATTGAATCTTTTGGGATTCACATAACTCCCAATTGAATTCTATGTGAGGCATGCCATCCTTGTAACATAACTAATTCTTTGCAACGAAAGAACCTTTGAATCCTTGGGATTATAAGCATGTGCCTCAATATCTTAAAGGAGGACCACATGATTTACCCTTCTTTTTTTATTTATCATACCTGTCATGCCCACATTTCAGACATATCTATTTTTCTTCATATTTTCCTCTATATAGAATACAATCATTTGGACATCCATGATATGATATGTACAACACTGTTACCGATGAAATAGGTAACCGCACTGTTACCTACTTTTTTTTGGTAGCATAAAAAGCACCCGATTTTGAAAAGTGGTGATGCAAAATCACCTTTTCTTTTTTTGAGCACATTTTTGACACTCTAATATTTTTATTTATGAAGTATGAATATTTGTTTTAAAATTTTAGTGATTTTCATGCTAATTTTGAAACGTATTGATGCAGCATCAAGTTTTTTTTTTAGAGCGGTGATTTTCATGCTAATTTTGAAACATATTGATGCAGCATCAACCTTTTTTTTTAGAGTGGTGATTTTCATGTTGGTAATAAAACACAAAACTTCGATAAAAAAATATATATAAAAACAATAAAAAAAACTAATAAAAATGTAAAAAAAACAAAATTAACTCGTAAAAATAAAAAATAAATAAATAAATAAACAAAAATATTCGAAAACTATATCAAAAGAAATGACAAAATTTGAAAAACAAAACACATAATTTAAAGAGAAAAAACAAAAATTAACCAAAAAAATAAAATAAAAAAACATCAAAATAGAAAAAAACAATATAATTAAAAAAAAAAAATTCAAATAGAAAATTTAAAAATAATTTAAATTACAAAATTAAAATTTAGATTAAAAAAAATAAAATACAAAAAAGAAAAAACTAAATTTAAAAATTAAAATTAAAATAATAATAATAAGAAGAAAAAAAAATACAGATTTTAAAATTAACCAAAAAAAAACAAAATTAAAAAATTTAAAAGGAAATTAAAATAAAATAATTAAACTAAAAAAAACTATCATTTAAAAACAAAAAAAATGAAAAAAACCATGTGCAAATAATTAAAAAACAAATATCCATAAATTTACTGTTTTTTTTTAAATGAAACAATTTATAAATTTTAAAAATGAAAAACTAAATAAACTAAAAGATTAAAAAAAAAAAAAAAATTAAAATTTAATAATTTTAATAAATAAATTTTAAATTTTAAAAAATAATTAATCTAAAATATTAAATTAAAAAAAAAAAAACTTAAAATAAAAAATTTGAATTAAAAAAAAAAAAATTCAAATTTTTTGAATTTAAAAAGAAATCAAATTAAAAAAATATATCAAAAATTAAAATAAATAAATAAATAAATAATTTTTTTGATCATGGTGGCGCCACCCATCGGCCTCCCGCCCAGGTGGCGGCAGAGGGCCGCTGCTGGGCGGGCGGGGAGGCTGCATGAATCACCCTCTCGCCGCTGGAGGCAGATTCTGGGAATCTCCCTCCCGCCGTGGGAGGCCGATTCCAGGAATCGCCCTCCCGCTGTGGGAGGCCTATTCCGGGAATCACCCTCCCGAGGCCAATTCCGGGAATTAAATTTAAATTATAAAAAAAAAAAATTAAAATTTAAAATTTGAATTAAAAAATTAAATAAATAAATTTTTTGAGTTTAAAGAAATCAAATTAAAAAAATATATCAAAAATTAAAAAAATAAATAAATAAATAAATTTTTTGATCGTGGTGGCGCCGCCCATCGGCCTCCCGCCCAGGTGGCGGCAGAGGCCCACCGCTGGGCGGGCGGGGAGGCTGCATGAATCGCCCTCTCGCCGCGGGAGGTAGATTCTGGGAATCTCCCTCCCGCTGCGGGAGGCCGATTCCGGGAATCGCCCTCCCGCTGCGGGAGGCCTATTCCACGAATCGCCCTCCCGAGGCCTATTGTATTTTATTTTTCATTTTTTATTTTTAATTAAATTTTCATTTTTTTATGTTTAATTTCAATAATGTTTTTTTTGTTTTTTAAATTTATTAAAAATTAATATATTTCTTTAAATTTAATTTTTTATTTTAATATTTAATTTTTTATTTTGAATTTAATAAACATTTTCTTTTTTCTTTTTTAAATTTAATTTCTATCTTTAATTTTTTATAATTTCTTTCTTTTTTAAATTTTTTTTTTTTTTTTTAATTTAATATTTTTATTTTGTTTTAATTTTTATTTTTTTATTTCTATATATTTTGAAATTTTAATCTTTAAATTTATTTTTTTTTCATTTTTTTTTTCTTAAATTTTAGGTTTTTTTAATCTTTGAATTAAAATTTTTATTTTGTTTTTATTTTTATTTTTTTATTCCTCTATATTTTTAAATTTTAAGCTTTAAAATGTTTTTATTTTTAAATTTATTTTTTCCCTTAAATTTTAGGTTTTTTTTAATGTTTGAATTTTAAAAATTAAAAAATGTTATTTCTATTTTTAAAAATGTCAAAAATATGACAATTTTTTTTTTTTGTTATTCCAGCGTCAACTGATTTTGTTTTGAGGGTGTTTTTTCAATCCTTTTTTCAAGAAACAATTTTGTTTTTAGCCAAATTTGACCTTAAAAAAAAACCAAGTGAGTTCTGGAATACACTTTTTTTGTTTTTGTGGTGTTTTTTCATGTCTTTTGAGTCTTTTTGGGCTAGAGTTCCCGTTTTGAGGTCAGGTTACCTATTTCATTGGTAACAGTGTTGTACTCAACACCCAACATTTTCAACAATTTCTTTGCCTCTTCGCAGCTACCGAGCAAGACATTATCAGTTGGAAGAATCTTGTCTTTGAATAACCTGTAGTTGGTCATGGACAATATTAAATGTACATTAATTCTGATATAATTATTAACGTTCATAAAATTGACCATTTGTAATGTTCATTGTGTGATTATATTTCTCAAAATATAAGGGAGGATTTGATGGTCAATTGCCTCAAAATTTCCAAGAAACTTTGCTTTCAAGTTGTACAGTAACATCTTTTTCCCCAAATGGGTAGACTTTGATTGACCTCCAGGTCCAAAGAGTGGGGTGGTGGAAGAAAAATTAATGCTTTCAAAAAATGTATCAACGATATGAGCATCATTCCCTACCTGATCATCGTTCTTGAATGCATATAGCCGTATCCATTAAGTAATTATCTATACCAACCTTGATTTGATTGCCTCCATTGCCATCTTATGAAGAACTACTATTGTTGTAGTCATTCCTAAATTGTGAATCTGGACATAGTGGGAATCGAATAGGTGGTTGATTCAACCATTCTTGCTATCGTTCCTCTCCTATTTTTTCTCTTAATTCAACCTTCTCTCAATTTTACATTGTCGTGGGGTACAATGGAAGATGGTAGGTAGGTCAGTCATCATAACTAGAATCCAAATAATTTCAAAAGATATATTTGAACATGATTAGTACAAAATATATGATATCAATTAGTAAGCATGTTGATAATGCATGATTAATTGGTTTGACATTGAAATAATTATATTAATATAGAAAACAATTACTATTACCATCACTTTCCTAGGATTGTTTCTAGAAGATGCAATGTTACATTTGGCAGGGTGAAGCAACTATCAATTTTCATCTACCAAATGCGCCATGCACTATGCTGCTCCTGATAAGAGCTTTCGACACTCTGGAGCAATTTGAATATTTTGTGCATATGAAATCGATTCTGAATCTGCATGAACTTAAAAAAATTTATACATTAACTTTACTCAGCTAATTGACATGGATAAAAAAATTCAATTAGATAATGAAAATATAAATAAAATTTGAGGTAAATATTATGTCTCAAGATGGATAGGGAGAACTCTGTGATGGACTTTGAGAAATATTATGGAACGAGTTGGATTTTGAAGAATTGTCCATTTGACATAATTATGATATTTTCTCCCTGCATTTGAGCAAAACCAACAATAAATTTGGGTTTACATACCTAAATGTAATGTCGGTGCCCTAAAAATGGATTTATTGTTAAATCGGTGCTAATGTACAGTTAACCGCACCAGTGTATTTTAGTTACTACACACCATTGATGTGTTATTAATTGACGTGCTGGACAAACACACCAAATAACCGCAAATAAAAAAAGTGCAACTTTATTCTTTTAAAGTGAAAAATAAAGCGGTAAATTGAAAAATGGATGGAAAATTATTTTCGAAAATCTAATTTCATAAAAAAATTCTTTAGATAGTAAATACTGTTTATTATTTCATTATTTTTGCAAAAAAATTCAGGGAGAGATTTTCACGAGAAACATACCTAGAGCAAGAGAGCACGAGACCACTATAGAGAAGTGAAATACTTTTGAACAACAACACTATTTAGAGAATCAGAATTTCAAACATCTGGTGATTCAAACCCTGCAGTATATTAAAAATGTTAAATTTTACTGTAATAATTGTTATTTTTACAGTTTCTGTTTCATTTACTACATGGTAAGTAAAATTTTTAAATTTTACCATTCGTTTTCCAAAAAAAAAAAAAATCCATTCTTACACTAAACCCTTTGATTCTTTTTATTTCTTCCCTTGCTTCTTGTTTATATGACTTCAGATTAGGGATTTTCATTTTAGATTTATAGGGTTCGTATTGCTATATATATATATAGGCGTATGACATCTAACCCATGGGACGACTTGCAGAGTCATATCCCAATCCATGTTGGCTCTTGCATGATTTAAAAAATTAGTTTTTTTTTTAATCGGTGCACCCTATGTAAAATAGTGCACTGGTGCGCTATTTTATTATAGCACACTGCGCACGTACTGTTTGAAAAAAATAATTTAAAAACATATTTTTTTAATCGGTGCGCCCAGTGTAAAATAGCACATCGGTGCGCTATTTTATTACAGCACACCGCGCACGTACTATTTGATAATTTTTTTTTATTAATTTATGTCAGTATTAATCGGTGCACGGATTAACATATAACGAAGTAGGTCTCCTTGTTGATAGAGAGCATCATACGGTGGTTCTACTATTTTCTCAGTGCGTTTATAGGAACATGTCGCACTGCCTCCTTCAGATATCTTATGCTACAAAAACTAACGCTAGAGATTTTTTATTAATTTGTCTGTGTTAATCGGTGCACTGGTTAACATATAATTCACAAGGTCTCCTTGTTGATAGGGAGCATCGTATGATGTTTCTACTATTTTTGCAGTGCATTTATAAGAACATTACACACCGTCATCGGTGCATATTGCTTGAAAGGTGCACCATTTTCTTGATATATTTATTTTTAATTGAAAATTTTGTGATTTATTTATAAAATATATTAATGAATGTTATGGTACAGGTTTCATATTGATATATAAATGTCTGAAAAGAAATCAAATAACAAAAATGCTGATAACAAATCGAGAAAAGGAAAAAAGGAAATTTCTTTGTAAATTATTTACAAAAATTATTATTTTTTAACTATATGTAAGTTTAACCAATATGTATTGTTTATTGTGTATCATGCAAAGCCACAAAATGATGAACCTCGAGAAGATTATTTCTGGTCTAAGACCAGAAGAGCATAAAAGCCTGATGGAAAAATTGCAAAAGGATGAATAAGGTGACTGAAAAAATACTATTGATACAATATGAGTTTCTTTTTTTAATTTTCATTAATAATATATAACATATTTCAAACAATCTATTAATTCACATATGTTTAATGTTCTACAGGGACAAACAATGAATAAAATGAATGTTGTTCTAAGAAAAGAAAACAAATAAAACATGCAAATGAAAATGAATTTCTCCTTAGCTCATCTGGAGTGGTGTTGGAGGTTAACAAAAGGGGGAAAAACTTTTACAAAACTTTTAGGGATCTAGTGGAACAAATGTATCGACATTATTTCCACTGCCCATGGGGCTTTGGTTCGACGATGAAGGGTACACTGTTAAGGCACTCCATGCAATAGGTCACTAGTTCCAACCCCCCCGTGGGTGCTAACTTACAAAAAAAAAAAAAAAAATAGAAATTATTTCCACTTACAATACAAAAATCAATCCAATGATTCCGAGAACCAAATTTTATCTAAAATACAGGATGAGTTTCCAGAGAATTGGTCAATGAGACATGTCTGAATTTTAATAGAAAAAACGTACAACAACAAAAAAGAAGGAATGAAAAATTAATAATCATTTAAATGTTTTTCTAGAATTGTATGCATATATTACTAGAAAGAAATCATTTATACATATTACTTTTGTTATATTCACTTTTAATCTATCAATTTAAAAATTAAATAGTTTATTGTCATGTTACATTTTCACGAAGATTATGCAAATCTCAAAGGATGAATGAGTTGATATCAGAAATATGCCAGTAGGAATGTCTAGAAAGGTGGACAAGGAGATGGTCAAAGAAATGGACATAATTGCATCGCACGAGGATCCATCTCAACAACAACGTGCTTCAAATGTGATTTAGGTACAATAAATAAACAAATAAGCATTAAATATTAATTTTCAAGTATTTTCTTGTAGAAAAGAAAAGAAAATGGAACCCATTTAACACATAAAACCGGACGACAAGGAAGAAAAGGATTGATATCTAAGTTTGTGAGTAATTGTTACTTCCTTATAAAAACTTAACTAGATTTCATTTTTGAATATTTTAAGTTGTTTTACAGCAATCATCATTGATTGTCTTCAAACATGTGCTAACATACAAAGAAGAACCATCAGACTAATTGATTGACATTGGGTTAAATATGGGTTGTCAGTATATGTTGGCATATCATAAATTATTTATGGAATTTGTAAGCATCTATCGATCTTGTTTTACTTAGCTTCATCTATAGTTAATAGAAAAAAAAAAATTGATATTAAATATATGATTTGTTATGGGGTATAAAACTTTCATGAAACAAAGTATGAAACTGTGCCAACAAATGAATTGTTGAAAGATGGCATGAAATTTGGTTTTGAAAGAATGTGTATAGTTCATGAGTCAATTCTTGCTATGGTACATTTATTTTTTATTTATCTTGATGTATATTATTTAATATTTCAATTTTCATTATTCTCACCAATGTATATACAATCATTACAACTTCTTTTTACGTTTTTAGATGGAAGTTAATAAGAACAAAACAATCAACACTGTGAACAAAACATTCCTCAAAATAACCCAAGTCATGGAAGCAACTCGAGCAGTGACAAGAGTTCCAGTGAAGAATGATGATCAATCTGTTTGGATATCAAAGCAAGGCATTTTATTTTTTGAAATATTTGTTTGTGAAATCAGAGATTTTGTCTAATGTAATGGACATAGTGTCCCAATTGAAAGACATAGGGATACTAATAACTGTCCCATTTTGTATGAAAAAGAGTGTCTTATATATATATATATATATATATATATATATATATATATATATATATAATATTTTTAAATTTATTCCATTGCATTCTGCATTGTTGTTGTGAAATGTTACACCATTGATTAAATATAGGGATGATTAAATATTATAATGAAGAGATGTGAAATCTGATGATATGATATAACAAATTAATCCAAACATCATAATCAAGTGCAGTAATAAAAATTTAATTGATATGAATACTGTTATAAGATATGTATTGACTTTTGATGAATAGTAAATTTTAAAAAATCATAATAATTGCACTATCACTGGTCGACGTTTCTAAAAAATACAAAATGAACACTGGTGTGTGTTAGTTACTGTGCACCAGTGCGTTTGTATTCTAATGCGCACCAATGCATTTCTGCGACCTATGGGCGCCACATAAATACCAATACCAATTAGGACGCTGAGTGTGTTTGTGTCATACTGGGCACCGATGAGTTTGTGTGATACTAAGCATTGGTGCATTTCTATGACCTATGGGCACCGCACAAATACTAATATAAATTAGAATTCCCAATGCGATTTATCGACAACTACGACCTAGTATGGCTTTCATTTAACACGTCAGTGTGTTTTTATAACTTGATGACCCAGTGCGTTGTATCACCTACAAGGCCCGATGTTGTTTTACACCTAAACGGCCTAAGTGCATGCACCTTCCACCAGCACAATGCAACTGTCTGGATGACATGCACATGACCATTTTTAAATGCCCCTGGGCTTCCAAAATTTTATTTATGTCCCGATTCTTGGTAGGTTTATAGTACCGGTGTGTTCATGGTACAACACACTGGTGCGTTGGCACCTGATTAGCGCATGGATGAGAAAAACATCCGTAAAATCCTTCAACCGCCCTTTTTTTTGTTGAAATTATGTTAGAAGCTTCGCCAAAACCTCCGTTATTGAAAATGGATGTTGTAGAATTTTTTTTTTGACAATTTTATAACACTAAAAACCTCCTTTATAAACTCTGCTAGAGGGTCTTTTCCTTGTAGTGCTCTGAGACACTTGGCTGAGACACGAAAGGAAATTTGAAAACATGTGGTATTACCTAGAGTGAAGTTGAAGAAGTGACAAAGGCAACAAATGGCACAATGGTTCCGCTTATTGATGACACTAGGGGAGGCATAGGGGCCGCACTCAAGAAAGCAGGTGAAGATGGAATAGGTGATGTACGATGTTAAGTGACTTATTCTTGCTACCGAGTCTGTCTCCTTACAACAATGAAATTAATAAATAGAAAAACCCTATAAAAAATAAAGCAATGTAGAGTAGGTCCTTCCGAAGATGGAATATCAAGCCACCAACAAAATCGAAAGAAAGTAATGATAGTTGTCACACAATAGTGACCCATGCCTATGCACCCTCATGGAAACATCCACCACTCCTAGTTACCGAAGCAAAGATTGAACCTCGCAAACACTAACTCGAGCACAATACATTTTTCAACACAATTTGTCTTAATGTTCAAACAAAGAACTTAGCGACAACCCTAAATTCCAATTCTATGGCCAAAAGTTGAATGCAATTCCTCAACACATTGGACTCACAGATTCATCCGCATGTAGCAGGAACTTGCACCCAGTGATCAATGGAATGCAAGGAGGTACACATGGCTTTGACATCATTAGGGATAATTGTGAAACCCTTCTTGTAACATCCGGATAATTGTAACTGAACCTTGGTATTGATGTAACTTTTTCTATATAGAGAGAGCTTTGCAACTTAAATTCTCTTAGTAACTCAAAGTGGCTTCTAGTACTTAATTCACCCTGGTACAACTCATATTTTATGACATTCTACATTGTGATTTTCATCACATTGATGGAAATTTGCAGTTGGCAACCCTTCCCCAAAAAACTGGTTCAATATTTGTGAAACAAGGTAAGATAAAGGAGTAAGGGATTAAGCCTCTTGATTCCTGGCTCAACAGTTGATAATTAATTGGGGTAAGGTCAATAGGATAGGCGGGAATTGATAAGAAGGTAAAAATATAGCATTTTCTCGTACGTCACCTTGGAAGGGGGTGAGACACCACTTAGTATCTTGCTTCTAGGTTATTACTTTCTTATTTATCAGTTATTTGTTAAGTGGGACAAGCACCCAATCTAGCATCATTATTTCCATATTAATGGTAAACAGTCACATAGTTATAGGTTTTAGTCCTTGTATCAGTGGAATCATCAAAAGCATGAAAAGTAGAAATTGACCGAGCATCCGTAGCAAGGGTAGCAGCAGTATAAGGTAGCGACCCTTTTCCCTGTTACATAAGTTCTAGTTCCAAATCCAACTAACGACTTAACTGAGTTGATGTTATCTAGATGGATTTTATCGAAAAATCTCATATTTGATGACATCTGGTTGGATCTTATAGAAATATGTACTTGCTAGGAAAGCACCATTAATTCGATGAAGCCAACCAAGAACACTCGAGTAGCAATGCTGTCTGGTATGCCCTCTAATAACTACCACATTCCTTCATTTATTCTTTCACCTACTATAAATAAACAAACCTGGAGCCCTAAACTATGAATCACGTAGCAGGAGTAATTTGACCAGGAATCACATAACAGGAGGAATTTGATCCTTAGAAGCATCAGTCCAGTGGCTTCTTGCGCAACCTAGGGAATGGAATCCTCATAGTCAGGTACTAAAACGTTAGTACGCGTGTTCATTGTAAGGGCATCTACTAGTTTCCTGCACATTGTTTAGCCCTTCAAAGAAACTGAATGTTCTACAACAGTTCTTCAACAATTCCTGATATTCCTACTATGCATGTTCACTGGCTAGAATGACAGACTATTTCTCGCAAATCTCTATGCAACATATAGGTAGATTAATATGGTTTTCACAAGGTTGCTAGCACAGATTGGAGGACATAAGCCGATTCACTAGATCTCAATAGAGCAAAGGCTCGAACAAGCACTTGCCACTATTGATACTTCTCTCTGGTTGATACTTTTCTCTCGGGTGAACTCAGGGAATTGTAGGAGGGTTCTCTTTGGTGAACTTAGGGAACTGCAGGAGGGTTCTTTCTCGTGACCTCAGGGAACTGCATGAGAGGGAATGGTAGGAGGGTACTTCTAGGAAGAATATGTTGTAGTTTTGCACCCAAAGCCCAGAGAGATAGAAAACTAGAATATGCCACGGTACCACGCAAAGCCCACCGAGTGAGAAAGATGTAAACCTAAAAAAAAAGTATAAAACATAGGGAATGGAAAAATAAACTAACTCATAACATATAATTCCTTCAAACTAATGCTAGCATTAGTTCTTCACTTTCAAAATGCATTAAAATGTTAAGGAAAAGGATAAATATAACATATAGTTAAAGCCTCCCAACCTCAGAAAGAGGCCAAAACCATCAAAGAAAAAAAAATACATGGTCATATTTAAAAATTTTGGTTTAAGGCGGTTTAAGTTTTGTTATTTGAGGGACTAATAATGTCAAATACACATCTTCGATTACTATAGTCCCTGTCGTGCCTCCGGGAGGGACTAATAAAGGTGTAGCTTAAGGTATATGAGTTAAATGGTAAAAACGATTCGGACATTTCATCTCGTCATAAGTGCACAATTTTTATATCTTATAAATGGCGATTCTTGGATGATTTTAACTTAGTGACATCATGATCAATATAAAATCTTAATTATTTCTTATTGATGCACATGTTAGAAGTTGAACTTAGGGGTTCTTTATTAATATCATAGTTATTGGGCAGTTTAATGGTCCATAAATAATTTGACATTGATGCTAAATTTATTACAATATAAAGGGGTTTTGTGTCCCATTAGACACAACATGGAATAAACCAATGTTGTATTTTTATATTTTATATGAGAGTTTCTTTGTTTGATAATGACTTTTTTGTTATGATATGTCATATGTGATGTGGGGCACTTTTTCATCATTTTAATAAATATTAATTTTATTAGTAATTAAGCTCACTATATATATATATATATATAAGATTTCACAGCATAATAATTTTTTGTAATATGTAATTTAGGAGAACATATGATTTTGGAGAACTTATATTTTCCCTTCTATTCAGTCACTTTCATAGAATACAGTCAGGCTATATATATAGAAGGTGCAATTTTCTTCATTCATATATAAATAAAATTAAGCCTTTTTTTCCTTGGGAAGAAACATTGATTTAGGAACAATGAAAAACCCAATATAGATGAAGGGCACAATTACAAAGTATACAATAATGGTTAGTTGCACAAAACTCCTAATATGATATGACAAAATATATTTGAGTACATAAAAAACAAACATTATCAAAGTGCTTATAATTATATATGTGGCAAAATGATATAGTGACCTCTTATTCTTACTATTCTTTAATTTAAATGAATCTCTACTAGTGAAATTAAAATTAAAATGTGTATATAATTTCTTAATTGGGAAATGGAAGTTATTTATATCTCCTAGCTTATATTAATAATCTTTTTCTTGGTTGAAATCCTTATAATTGCTAAAGAAGATTGGTTCCAATCTCCATACCTCAAAGCCACTTTTCTTGCTAAATTCAACTTTTGCAACGAATTATTAGTGATTTTAATTTTAACAAACATAACTCTTATTGCCAAATTAACCATACTTATTTTTGAAAAGCACAAAAAAACATCACTAAATTATTCTCATGGAATAACATTGATTCCAAGCAAAATATTATAAGCTAATGTCCAATTCAAATACTTTTATTATTTTGTTTTTATAAAATCTCTAATATAACTACTTTGACTAAATAATAAAATATTTATTATATAACTTTAAAAATTGTGCAAAAATATGTTATGATATCATTCATAATTATATACCAATAATAAACTTTCAATAAAAATATACATTTACCTAATTCTTTTAATATATAACCATTGTAATTAGATATTTTCACTTTATTTTTTACAAAACTACAAAGACAAGCTACTATATAGAACTTGTGCGAGATGCTCCCCACAACTTGCATATCTTATTGGGGTTTAATAGATCTCTAGTATTTTAAGTATGAATTTAATACTAAAACTTCCAAACACCCCTAGGCCACTTAATTATGATTTTAATAAAATAAAATAAAATAAGTTAATTAAATAATTTGGCGAGGCGTGGACATTTTCGCTGCCTCGCTCAGTTTGAGACGTGCCAAACAATGCGTGTGACATTTGCTGAGCTCAACGTAAAGTAAGACACCACACCACCTCTCGAAGTCGTGTCTGTTGCGAAATATTCGTCTTGCAACTTTATACTGACGTAGTTTAAATTGAGACGATTTTAAGAAGGTAAAATTGATCGGATTTTTTTTTTCATTTTACATTATATTCTTAATGCCTTTCTCATTATTTATTAAAAAGGTCGACTTCAAAGGTGCCAACAACACGCTGCCACTATTTACAATTGGAATGTTATATGAAGGGAAATTATATAACTATGGTCAATGTTTATCAAACTACATGTATTATAATTTTGATTTATTCATTTTATTTGAGTAAATGATTTTGAGATATTTAAGTGATAAAATAAGAAGTTTTATAAATTTGTTTTATTAATTTGATTTATATTAAGTGGTTAGGAGGAATAATTGTTATCTTTTATACCTAAATTCAATTTAAGAGTGTGACATATTGAGCTCATATTCTAGTATATTATTCGAATGGGTTGAGTCATGTTGTATCATCCTCAAAATGAGGAGAAGTACATGAGGGTTTTCAATAGGTGTATATCCTAGAAACATTTTTTGTTTCTAAAATTGCAAATCAAAATCAGTTGTAATTCAAATGGGAGTGGCATAAAGATACCAAATCGTGGCTAGATCACTCTCACTAGTTGAAAAAGAAAAAGGCCACTAGGTTATAGAGGAAAAGGCTACTCTATATAATAACAATACTATTAAAAATGTTAATACATCTAAATTTAAGTGAAATTTGTGGTTTAAAGCCCTTGAATTGAGTGATTGTGCTCACTAATGACATGTTTCTCATTCAAACAACAAATGCTTGATCTTTGATTCTCACAAAAAAAAATCCTATTAATGAGTTTTGTGATGATATGTGAATCATTATGGTAATTCATAGGAGGTTGATGGATATTTAGTGCATAATGAGGGAGGATTTTATGAAGATTATGTGAGGTGCAAGGTGATGCCCTAATGATGCAAATGGAATCAAGAATGTAGATGGTTAGAACATCATAGAATAATGTTGCAACTGGACAATGATGAAGGTGGGTAACATACGTATTTTTCATATGTGGTGCTCTAGTTGGTCAATTGCATATGTTAGGCATTTTAAACTTAAGCCCTCTATTAGAGTCAGTATCTTCATCCCTACGTCAGAGATCAAATTTCTCTTGTTGCATTTCAATTTAGGTGTCTCATTTAGTTCAGTCAGCTGCATTCCATTAGGAGCATGGATCATCTGACGGAAGGGTCTTGTCACTCATATCCCTCATGTCATGTACCTGTTGGTCCATGTTTGTTCATTGAAATCATTCATAGTCATTTACAGTCATGTTTGGTCTCTTGGTCAACAAAGAGTTATTTTAGGGTTTTTAGTCTCATTAGGTCTAGGGTTTCGTTAATTTAGTCTTCAGAATGTCTAATAATGTTAGCAGTCACATGAGGGAGGTTTGAAATAGGATTTCATCGCAAAAATTTCATCGTCATAATTCTTGATAATGATTTTTCTTCAAAACCCTGTTTTGAAGAAAAATTGTCTATTTTATCCTTTTGTAATAAATGCAATGTAATTTTCAAAGTTTTTCTGTTGTAAAGTTCTTCAGGCGCAGCCCTGGTCACCTTTGCTAAAATCCCATGCCAGCTATCCCTGCAAAGACAAGCAAGAGATTCGTCATTCACCTCAAAAATCACAAAGGAAACAAAAACAGAGTTTATGTGAAAAGTGTCAAAGTTCAAACATTACAAAAGTGGGTTTTTTTCAAATCAAAAATCAAAGTCTATGGCATAAAAGATATTTTAGTGTTTCAATAATCCATTTTCATGCCAAAGACAAGAGTGAAGTCAAGAACAATCGTGGAAGAGCGAAACAATGTTTGGAAGGTCGAACTGTGGTGAAGGCAGCTGTCGTGATGCACTCGGCAACCTGCGCGGCGCATAGGGCCGTTTTTGACCATGTATTTATGAACCGTCGCGGCGCATAAGGAGAGCGCGACGCACTGGGAAGTGGTCACAGCGCACAGGGCTGACAACCAAAAATTATGTTATTGGCTTCCAAAAACTCAAATCGACTTGGCTCTTTTTGTCCAAGTAAGTTCATGTGACTCTCTAAATTTCCATTAGCCATTGTTTAGTGTATTTTGAAAATCGATTATGAGAATTTGAAATGCCAAAACTATAAACCCTATCACCTTCTTTAAAATTGCTTCTTAGGGTTTTGAATTTGAAGTTTTAAAATTAATTGTGGTGCCAAATACTCCATTTCCCCATCTTGTTTATTCCTTCCCTCACTGTAATCCTATAATTGCTGTTCATCCCCTATCCCCTTGCATCCTCAAAATCACTCATTCCTAAGCCCCATTTCCCTATCCATAAATCATTTCATTTCCCATCATTTTCCCTTTCCTATTTCATCTGTAAAAAATTCCCAAACCCCAAGTCTCCTAAATAGTCAAGTGGCTGTCCATTGTCCCTAAGTTTGTCAAATTAAAAGCTTTCAAAAAGGCAAATTCCACTTGACAAGACTTCATTGTTACCACTGCCCTATATCTCCTACAGTTCCCCCCGCTTTGACACACATTTGGAAACTAAAACAAAGCACCAAATTCTCATTTTCATCTCATACAAGCCAACATATACCTTGTATGGGCATCAAGGATACAGACACTGATACATCCTATGACAGAGATAGTGATTCTACCACTGAGTTACATGCACCTAGAAGGCCTCGTAATGGTGTCAAACATGTGAGAGAAGAGCCCACCTCATTGACTCAATTGCAGGCTTGCCCACTTGCCATGGCATGTTTTCGGAAGAAGTCATGCTATCAATATTGTGAAATGATTGCTAGGATTCATCATCATCAAGAGTTGGCTCGTTTTTTTGTATTGCATTTACATGATGGTCAGGTAACTCTTTCTGGTGTAAATTTCACTTTGACACCAGAAACCATTTCTCAAGCAACCGGGATACCAAATGTGGGTGAATAGTGGAACAAAAGACAACAGGTGGACAGAGTGCATTATGAACCATACATCAGGCCTAGGTTTGTGAGGCAGCTCAGTAGGGTGTTCCCATTCCAGTTCCTGAAGGAATCCTATGCACCTTTGATGAAACTCATTATCAGATATTTCAGTGGTGAGGGCCGGTTTTCATGCCTCTATGCCTACCACATCAGGTTATTGATGCATTTCACGAGAGTGAGGATGATGAACATTCCTTATTTCATGTGCCGGAATATTGAGAGGATGACCATGCTTGCGTAGAAGAAAACTCCCGAGCAACAGTACAACAGTATTTATCACTATGCACTCATCAAGATCATGGTTGTACATCAGCTTGGATTGCAGGGCATTTCATGGGAGGATTTCATTTCCCGTGATTTCTTCACAGCACGTCAGGTTCCTCTGGAGGTTTTTCATGAGCCAGGTGAACCTTCACATCAGCTTGAAGGTCATGAGACAAAGCCTATCAGTATCCCAGTGTTTATTACCTATCAGAGAGGCACCAGAGTATTATTTGCAGCAGCCCGACGAGTACTATCTCCACCTAGGGTGGAAGGGGTCTCGTTGCCGTCATCAGCAGCACAGGTACAGGTACAGGACAGAGGTAAGAGGCCTATGCAAGATGAGGGCCCTTCAGGAGGCTAGGATACTGATTTCATATTGATTAATGAGGATTTGAGCTCTCCAAGCTCAAAGTTGAGAGAGACTATTCAGGAGCAGAAAGCTGAGATCGACACATTGACCGTCAAGTTGCAGAGAGCCCAATGGATCATAAACTACCTGGAGCAGCGAAACAAATAGTTATAAGATCAGAAAACAATCATGGAGTTGCAAAACATCCGTGAGAACCGGCAAGCTGCCCGAAGAAGACAAACCAAGATGACATCCATTGAGCAGGAGATTGAGGCTGATAGAGAGACTTGGCTTGAGAGGGTCAATATTCATCTTGAGAAGCTATTGGAGAAGGAAAAAAAAGAAAAGAACATGCTCAGGCACATGAATAACCATTATTGGGCGCGAAATCATGTTTTCAAAGCGAGGATCAAGATCCTAAAAGCAAGGCTAAGGAGGGTACTAAAGCGTCGCAAAAGGCCTAATAGACTCCAAATTTTGGCCAAAGCTTCTTTGGCCCAACATAGTGCTTTATGGTGGACATTCAGCCCAAATTTCAAGAAATTTGGGAAGCTTTTTATCAATTTTGAATTTTTTGGCCTAAACACAGATTTTTCCGCCCGATGCGTAGCGCCACTTGGCACGCACTTATAATTGGCAACTCTTTTGGAGGTAAACTTTGCATTTCTGGATTTTTCATGAAAATTTATGCATGCCTACCCATTACCTAAGAATTTTGACAAGTTCTGGGTTGCCTAAAGGGTCAAAAACACCTCAAAAATGGCCTTTCTGCCACTTTTTGGACACACAGGAAGCAGTGTTGGGATATTGGATTTTTGGAGGAGAAAATGGAAACCAAATTCATAAATTCCACTTGGGTTGGAAAGTAGACATGCAGGGCTTTCCAACGAGCTATCCTAAACTCAATTTGGACTTCGGGAAGGCCCTCAAAATCAGCCTCAAAGTTTTGCTATGCATAGAGATTTCAAGCACGACACATTGGGAAATTTGGCCTAATTTTCGCTCAGCAGCTCAGATTTTTGCCTGGTTTTGGCTAGCTTGACTTTTTCATGTAACTCTTGATGTAACTTGATGTAATTTCATGACCATGATGTAATTTTGGCACGTTTTTACTCATCTTAGTAGATTCATTCACCAAAAAGTGGAATGTAAGTGAATGAATCAGTTTCCTATCATATAGAAGCAAGTTGTTTCATTGCCTATTTTCTAGTTCTTAGTTTAGATATGGTTGAAACATCTCCTATAATGATGAGCTCAACCCCTAGAGGCATGGGGATTAGTTAGGATTTTCTATATCATGTAGTTCTTCAGTCATTTTCAGGGTTGGACACTTGGGATTGCTTGGCACTTCATTGTACATTTCATCTCTGCAATTTTGGCAGAAAATGAACCGGGGTTTGACCTCTTTGGGATCATGTGGCCTCGTTTTTTGATGGGTATTAATTTCTATTTGAAATTGCAAAGTTCTTGATATTAATATGTATGTTCCCCTTCTCTGCTATTCTTCGTCTAGTATTCAGTTATAAAGATTGTAATTCATTAGATTGCTTTGTATAGGTTATGTGAAGGAATTTCCCATGTTTTTCATCTGTTTGAAGAGGATTCTTCAAAGCACTCTTGCCCTCTTTAGCCTCTCATCAGTGGCTTCATCACTCATTCAATCTAAACATCAGCTGGTCCCTTCACCACTTCCCATTCAGAACTCTGCAAAAACTAGGCCTTATCCCCGAACCCAAAATTGCCTTTCCCTTTGATTCCAACAAAAACCCCCAAAATCAAAAACAAACTCCTTTACTTAGAAATTGGATTTTTGGAGGGGAAAATGGCAACCAAAATCAGAAATTCCACTTGGGTTGGAAAGTAGACAGGTAGGGATTTCCAACGAGCTATTCTACACTCAATTTGGACTTCGAGAAGGCACTCAAAATAAGCCTCAAATTTGTGCTACACATAGAGATTTCAGGCGCGACCCATTGGGAAATTTGGCCTAATTTTCACTCAGCAGCTAAGATTTTCACCTAGTTTTGGCTAGTTTGAAATTTTCATGTAACTCTTGATGTAACTTGATGTAATTTCATGACCATGATGTAATTTTGGCTCTTTTTTACTCATATTAGTAGATTCATTCACCAAAAAGTGAAATGTAAGTGAATGGATCAGTTTCCTATCATATAGAGGCAAGTTGTTTCATTTCCTATTTTCCTGTTCTTAGTTTAGATATGGTTGAAACAGCTCCTAGAATGATGAGCTTGACCCCTAGAGGCATGGGGATGAGTTAGGCTTGTTTATATCATGTATTTCTTCAGTCATTTTCAGGGTTGGACACTTGGGATTGCTTGGCACTTCATTGTATATTTCATCTCTACAATTTTGGCAAAGGAATAGACCAGGGTTTGCAGCACTCCTTGGGATCCATGTTGCTCTGTGTTTTGATGTTGTGTTTCTCTATGTGATTGTAAGTTCACTAATGTTTATGTGTATCATTTCCGTTCTCCTTTCTTCTTAAATTAAACAATTGAGTTATAAAGGTGGAATTCATTAGATTGCTTTGCTCCGCCTTCAGTTTTGTTTAATTTTCCATGTTTTCATCTGTTTGAAGAGGATTCTTGAAAGCCTCTTGCCCTCTTCAGCTCCTCACTGGTCTGAACTATCCACTCATTCAATCTAAAGCATCAAAACAATTGTCTTCCTTTCCCCATTCAGAACTTTGCAAAAACAAGGCCTTATCCCCGAACCCAAAACTGCCTTTCCCTTTGATTCCAACAAAAACCCCCAAAATAAAAAACAAACTCTTTTACTTATATACCTAGCCTAAAATTAGCCTTTATTTCAAGTCATCTCAAGCCCTATTGATTATTTTTGCTGAGATTGACTCGAAGAGAGCCCTCTCCTGATCTGGTAGGGCTAGCTACCAGACTGAGCATGGTTTAATGTTACCCTGAATTCTGCCTTCTTTCAGCCTGAGGTAGATTTAGGCAATAACGTAGTGGTGACCATACTGGGGAAGAAATGATTTTATTGTTAGCGTTATTTTTTTTATAAGCTACAGACGGAGCCTAAAGTTATGCCAGGTAGCCTTCGAAATTCTCTTGCTTTGCATTAGCGAAAGTAGATAAACACTGCTTCAGTCAATCTCTAGTCTAGTTTGTAAACGTGACACTTGACCTATAAATTGCCCCCAGTACATCAGATCGTTCTAGACTTTGGATGATAAGTCTAGAATTTTTTAGGTTGAACAAGTTGGTTTTATCCCTTTGATTTTTGAAAATACTTCAATAAACTGGCTTCTAGAAGACATACTAGAGAAAATATGGATCCCGATCCACCTCTAGTGTATGAAAATTCCAATCTGATTTCAAGAATTCTTTGTTGAGAAAGTCCTGTGATTCCTCTATTCAAATCTCATTCATGTCCTGTTGTGTTTGAATACCTTGAAGATCTTGAATTTGACGAACAATTTGAGTTGTCGTTGTTTGAGACGAAGTCTGAAAGTGATATTGGTTCTACTGTCATAAATCCCGAGTTTATCAAGTATTTTGAAATTGAACAAGCTAATAGATCCATTGATAGTTACATCTTGAATATTCAGAATTCTATTGTGGAAACAAATATTCCTAAGTTTATAGAATCTGCATCTAAAACTCTTGGGCCATTAGCAGTTACTTCCGACTCACAAATTCATACAGAGCATTCTTTCATTCTTACCATTCCCGTGCAACCATCTATTTCTAATCAACAATATGCGGTAGTTTCACCTCCATCCACACCTCAGACATCAACTACTCTGACTCCTCCCATATTTCCCAATCCGATTGTAAATCCACCAAGAGCAATGGCTGCCCGATTTGCACCTCTTGTGTTGCCTCAGAACTTGGATGACATGCCCGCTGATTATCAAAGAAAGATTCCATTATTTGATGGTACTCCTCAAAGTGTTCCTACTCAGCAGCATGTGGATAAAATGGCAGATTTATTTGACCTTCATGAAATTGATGCAAAAAATGTGACCATGAGATTATTTTTGCAAACCTTTGGAGGTGAAGTGAGAAAATGGTTCAAAGATTTGCAGCCTAGGAGTATTGCTACATTGGCTGAGCTTCAGAGACAATTCTTGGATCGATGGGAAGTAAAGAAAGATCCTCTTCAGATCACTTCTGAATATACCAAGATCAAGCAGAATGTTGGTGATTCCGTCCAAGATTACTATATTAGATTCAATGCGGTTTACAATGCAATTCCTGATTATTTAAGGCCATCTAGGAGGTCGGCTTTGCTTAAGTTTCTGGATGGCTTTGATCTAGACATGGCCTATCAATTACGAGAAAGAGATCCGGCCACGTTGTAAGACTTGCAGAAAATCGCAGTGAGTGTTGAAGCTAATTTGAATGACAAGAGAGCTAGATTGATAGCTGAAAAGAAAGTAGTAATTAAGGAAGAGGCTTCTACTTCAGATCAAGTACTTCTTAAGGTGGAAAAGATGATTTAAAGATTAACACTTGATAAGCTTGAACCGCATATCAGAAATCCTAATTTCCGTGTCTAGCAGCAACCACAATTCAGGATCAAACAACGAGAGCAGCGAGCACAAGAACTACCAGCAGTACAGCAGCAGGTAAAGACACCTTTACAACAGAATTTTGTTGGTCCGGAATCAGATGATGAAGATAACGTAATAGGGGAAGAGAATCAATTCTTTACACCTGATTATTAGCCAACTTTTATCTCTGAAGATGAGGAGTATGCAGAAAGCTCAGTTGTACAAAAAGACGACGATTTCATTTTGGCAAATGAGACAGCTCTAGAAGAAGATTCAGATGAGTATCAGAGAGGTTATATGAATGCTTTGTCCACCCAGCAGCGTCAATATTCACTTAGAAACAGAGATGTTCCTATCAATCCAATCCAAAATAAAAAGGAAGTTTCAGCACCAAAGAATGATTCACCCGTTGCACAAAAGAAGGGAAAAGAGATAGCTGATCCCACTACTAGCAAATCCCCATCAGCAAATGAAAGATCCAATCAGCCAATCGTATCGAGGGAGAAAGTTGAAAAGAATGATGTTCCAGCCAAAGAGGTAGAAAAAACTTCAGTCTTTAACTTAGAGAGTGAAATTGCTAAGTTAAAAGTTTCCATTCCTTTGACTGAATTGATGAAGAATAGTAGTTATAAGGGTTAGGTGTCTAAAATTCTGAATTTTGATCCAATGTCTGATATGGTGAATGTGGAATATGATCAGCCTGAGTTGATATTTGGACCAGCATTGGATGGTGAGTCTCCAGATAGTGATGTGCCTCCTTTTTATATCAGCTTAAGATTGCATGATTTTGTGTTACATAATGCCATGTTTGATTCCGGAGCATATCATAATCTCATGCCGAGAGCAATAATGGAGAAATTGGGATTGGACATCACTATGAAATATCATGATCTTTATTCTTTCGATTCCAATAGAGTAAGATGCATTACGCTTATCAAAGATTTGGTGGTTAGCTTAGATCAGATTCCGACTAAGAATGTTTTGATGGATGTGGTTGTGGCAGATATTCCTCCTAGATTTGGCATGCTTCTTTCCAGATCTTGGGGAGAGAAATTGAAGGGAACATTGCAGCTTGATTTCTCCTATGCTACCATTCCTATGTTTGGTCAGATGAGAAGATTATACCGGGAGCAAAATATGAAGTATATGATCAACATCAAGGAGAAACCAGTAAATCATCCAATCAATTATGTACATATAGGTTTAGAGTCTTTTGTTTTGTATTCAGATAGTTTCAATGATGTAAATAGTCAGTTAGTTGAAGCAGAGGAAATTCCGGAAATCACTGAGAATTTCATAGAGGTCATAAAGAAAGAGAGACAAGAACTTTAGAGTTCCGCTAAGCAATCAACCTTCCGACAGCGGCAAAAATTTGATGGACAGCAAGGAGAAATAACAGAGAAAACAGAATTTCAGCACTTGGAAGAAGATGAAGATGGTTTGTGAACCATGGATTTCAATGGTGCAGTAGGAAGTGATAGTGCTAGAATTGGCATTTGGGTACGTAGCCCTTTTTCCGCCCCAAAAAAGGTACCAAGTAATGTAAGGGTCTGTTCTTATAAATTAGCTTTTGATTGTTTGAATAATGAGGCAGAATACGAAGTTTTGATTGATGGTCTAAAAATTCTTAGAAAGTTTAATGCCAAGAGGATTGCAGTATATGGTGACTCCGAGTTGGTAATTAAGCAAGTGAAAGGTGAATACCAAGCTAAGCATCCTCGAATGCGGGCTTACCGAAATGTTGTTCTTGATATCTTGAAATTGTTTTCAGACTATACTTTGACTTGTGTCCCTCGTATTCAATGGTATTGCAGATGCACTTGCAAAGGCGGCAAGTAATTTGAAGATTCCGATGAACTCAAGTAACAAATTTGAAATTCATGTGAAGCATCGTCCGACTGTCCCAGACAATTAGAGGTATTGGCAAGTATTCCAAAATGATGATGAGATCGATGAATTTCTGCAAAATGAAGGCAAATTCAAAGACACTTCAATTGATATGGAGCATGATGATGGTGAGGCTTATGTGCAAGTAAATCAGATGGAAGTCTTGCAGTTGAAGGATAATGTCATTCCTAAAGGCTTGATACCTTTAGAGGAGCTCTTCGATCAAGATGACGTGGCTAAAAAACCAACCTTGCGGCCAACCAAAAAGGGATTTGAAGACGTGAACATTGGATCAGCTGAGATTCCAAAGATGGTGAAATTGTCCAAAGCATTGTCACCGGAGGTAAAAGAAAAATATGTTAGTTTATTGTCTTCTTTTGCTGATGTTTTTGCTTGGGACTATTCAGATTTGAAGACATATGATACCAATATAATTCAGCACACCATTCCAATTAAGCCAAATCAAAAGCCCTTCAGGCAGAAGTTGAGAAGGATAAATCCAAAGTTGTTGCCTTCAATTGAAAAGGAAGTGAATAGATTGTACAAAGCTAGTATCATTGTTCCTATAAGATTTTCAGATTGGATTTCCAATCTGGTGCTCGTACGCAAGAAGATAGGTGAGATTCGTTTGTGCATTGATTTTAGGAATCTGAATAAAGTTTCTTTGAAAGATAATTATTCATTGCCTAAAATGGATCACATACTTCAGCGAGTAGTTGGAGCATCTCGTATGTCGCTGCTTGATGGTTATTCCGGGTATAACCAAATTCTGGTCCATGAGGATGATAGAGACAAAACAGCGTTCACCACTCTGTGGGAAACTTTCCATTACACTAAAATGCCTTTCGGTTTGAAGAATTCTGGTGCGACATTTCAGCGAGCAATGGATAGGGCATTTGCAAATGAGAAAGATGTTTTTCTAGTTGTGTATCTTGATGATCTGACAGTCTTTTCTAATTCTGATGAAGAGCACCTTTACCATTTGAAGATTGTTTTTCAGCGATGTAGAAAGTATGGTGTGTCACTCAATCCGAAGAAGAGTTTGTTTGCCATGGATGAGGGAAAACTTCTTGGTCATATTATCTCAAAAGATGGCATCCATATTGACCCAGCTCGAGTAGAAGCTATTCAGCAAATTGATCTTCCCCAGAACAAAAAGGAGATCCAATCCTTGAATGGTAAGATGAATTTATTATGCCGCTTTGTGCCTAATCTTGCTGAATATCTAAGAGAGATTACAAACATCCTTAAGAAAGACAATGTGGTGAAGTGGACCGAGGAGGCGGTAAAATCTTTCAATTTAGTGAAGTTGGTTCTTTCTTCAGCTCCTGTTTTGATCAGCCCGGATTATACTCAGTATTTTATTTTGTTTTCGTTTTCTTGGGAGCATACTATGGCAGCGGTATTGATGCAGAAGAGAGATGAGCATGAAAAACCAATTGCTTTTTTCAGCCGAACCATAAGAGATGCAACCTTAAAGTATAACATCATTGAAAAGCAAGCTCTTGCTTTAGTGAAAGCGTTGAAAGATTTTCGAGTGTATATTCTTCATTCTCATATTCTTTATTATGTTCCTAACGCTGCTGTTAAGGATATTTTAGTGCAAATAGATCCAGAAGGGAGATAGGGAAAATGGATTGCTGCCTTGTTGGAGTATGATGTGGAGATAAAGCCTACAAAGCTTATCAAAGGACAAGGGCTGGCTAAGCTAATGGCTGAGTCGAATTTGCATGCCTTGGACATTAATCTCATTGCATCTATGTCTGAGGAGAATGAGGGAAGTTCATCAGTTTAGGTATCAGAAATCTTTTTGTTTTCTCCTTAGTATTCAGATATTGTATATGTGCTTCAAAATTTGTCACCACCACCCGGCATGGCTAGAAACAAAAGTAGAACTCTGAAATTGAAGGCTGATAAGTTTTGTATTTTGAATAATTCACTCTTTTGGAAAGATCCCGATGGTGTTTTGCTGAATTGTTTGGTTGAAGAAGAAGCAAAGCAGGTTATGGAGGATTTTCATAAGGGATATTGCGGGGGTCACCTTTTTTGGAAAACAACGGCCAACAAAATTTTGAGAGCGGGATATTATTGGCCGACACTTTTTGCTGATGTGTATAAGACTGTCAAAAGCTGTCATGAATGTCAGATTTTTGAAGGGAGGCAGAAATTGCAGCCTTTGCCGCTTAAGCCCATTGAGGTAAGTGCTCCTTTTCAGGAGTGGGGCTTGGATTTCATTGGCGAGATCCATCCTGCTTCTTCAGCTCAGCACATGTGGATCCTCACAACGACAGATTATTTCACGAAATGGATTGAAGCAATTCCCACCAGGCAAGCTACAGATTCGGTAATAATTTCATTTCTTGAGAATAACATTTTGTCCCATTTTGGTTGCTCGAATAAGTTAATTACTGATAATGCAGTAGCTTTCAAATGAAAAAGAATGGTTGAATTTTGTAACAAGTATCACATCATTTTGGGACACTCAACCACTTATCATCCACAAGGCAATGGATTGGCGGAGTCTTCCAACAAATCTTTGGTCAACATCGTTAAAAAGTTGCTGGAAATGAACAAGAAAAGTTGGCATAAGAAGTTGGTCAATGCACTTTGGGAAGACAGAGTGAGTCAGAAGAAATCCATTGGTATGCCCCCTTTTGAGCTAGTATATGGAGTTGATACAGTGTTTCCTACCTCTCTCGTAGTTCTAGTGGTCAAACTTCTACAGGAAGCTGGCAGTGAAGATGATCATATGCAAAGAAGAATAAATCAAATGATCCATTTGCAGTAGACGAGAGAAGAATTTTTTCAAAACACATTCAAGCTGTAAGAGAGAATTAAGAAAATATATGACAGAAAATCCGAAGTGGAAAAGTTTCAATTGAAAGAAGTGGTGCTGAAATGGGATGCAAGAAACGAGGAAAAGGGTAAGCATGGTAAGTTTGAAAATCTCTGGTAAGGACCCTTTAAAATTACTGCATATCGGGGTGAGAATGCTTTTCTTCTGAAAGAGATGAACGGGGAATATTGTCCAGGAGGGCCGGTCAATGGTCGGCTGCTCAAGCGGTATCATTTCTGAAATGTTTTATGCTGTTTTACATTGTCACTGTACATACCTTTTATTTCAGTTTCATTGCAAGTGTGTGCTATGATATTTTCTTCAGTTTGGGGCTCGAGGTGAAGGATATAACTCTAAAGATCGATTTCAGCTTTGGTTTGAGTTTGTTGAGTCAGGTTTTTCAGTTATTTTGGTTTCAAAATTAAGTTAGTTTGAGTCAAATTCTCAGTCGATAAATGAGTCAAGAGTCTTGGGTTGATTTGTTGAAGTTATGGACTCCATAGCCCAATGGACGAAGGCACTGCCTACTCTCCTAGAAATCTATAGTTCTTGGCACCTCCAAGGAGCTACCATCCCCATTGGAGCCAATGTTAGAGTCGGTATCTTCATCCCTCCGTCAGAGATCAAATTTCTCTTGTTGCATTTCAATTTAGGTGTCTCATTCAGTTTAGTCAACTGCATTCCATTAGGAGCATGGATCATCTGACGGAAGGGTCTTGTCACTCATATCCCTCATGTCAGGTACCTGCTGGTCTGTGTTTGTTCATCGAAATCATTCACAGTCATTTACTGTCATGTTTGGTCTCTTGGTCAACAAAGAGTCATTTTAGGGTTTTTAGTCTCATTAGGTCTAGGGTTTCATTAATTTAGTCTTCAGAATGTCTAATAATGTCAACAGGCACATGAGGGAGGTTGAAATAGTTTTTCATTGAAAAAATTTAATCGTCATGATGCTTGATAATGATTTTTCTTCAAAACCCTGTTTTGAAGAAAAAATGTCTATTTTATCCTTTTGTAATAAATGCAATGTAATTTTCAAAGTTTTTCGGTTGTAAAGTTCTTCAGGCGCAGCCCTGGTCACCTTTTCTAAAATCCCATGCCAACTATCCCTGCAAAGACAGACAAGAGATTCGTCATTCAACTAAAAAATCACAAAGGAAACAAAAACATAGTTTATGTGAAAAGTGTCAAAGTTCAAACATTACAAAAGTGGGTTTTTTTCAAATCAAAAATCAAAGTCTATGGCATAAAAGATATTTTAGTGTTTCAATAATCCATTTGCATGCCAAAGACAAGAGTGAAGTCAAGAAATATCGTCGAAGAGCGAAATAGTGTTTGGAAGGCCGAACTGTGGTGAAGGCAACCGTCATGACGCACTGGGCAACATGCACGGCACATGGGGCCATTTTTCACCATGTATTTCTGAACTGTCATGGCGCATAAGGAGAGCGCGATGCACTGGGAAGTGGTCGCAGCGCACAGGGCCGACAACCAAAAATTGTGTCATTGGCTTCCAAAAACTCAAATCGACTTGGCTCTTTTTGTCCAAGTAAGTTCATGTGACTCTCTAAATTTCCATTAGCCAATGTTTGGTGTGGTTTGAAAATGGATTATGAGAATTTTAAATGCCAAAAATATAAAACATATCACCTTGTTTAAAATTGCTCCTTAGGGTTTTGAATTTGAAGTTTTAAAATTAATTGTGGTGCCAAATACTCCATTTCCCCACCTTGTTTATTCCTTCCCTCACTGTAATCCTATCATTACTGTTCATCCCCTATCCCCTTGCATCCTCAAAATCACTCATTCCTAAGCCCCATTTACCTATCCACAAATCATTTCATTTCCCATAATTTTCCCTTTCCTATTTCATTTGTAAAAAATTTCCAAACCCCAAGTCTCCTAAATAGTCAAGTGGTTGTCCATTGTCCCTAAGTTTGTCAAATTAAAAGCTTTCAAAAAGGAAAATTCCACTTGACAAGACTTCATTGTTCCCACTGCCCTATATCTCCTACAGTCCCCCCCCCCCTTTCACACACATTGGCAACTAAAACAAAGCACCAAATTCTCATTTTCATCTCATACAAGCCAACATATACCTTGTATGGACATCATGGAGACAGACACTGATACATCCTATGATAGAGATAGTGATTCTACCACTGAGCTACATGCACCTAGAAGGCCTCGTAAAGGTGGTAAACATGTGAGAGAAGAGCCCACCTCATTAACTCAATTGCAGGTTTTCCCACTTGCCATGGCATGTTTTCGGGAGCAGTCATGCTATCAGTATTGTGAAATGATTGCTAGGATTCATCATCATCAGGACTTGTCTCGTTTGTTTGTATTGCATTTACATGATGGTCAGGTAACTCTTGCTGGTGTAAATTTCACTTTGACACCAGAAACCATTTCTCAAGCAACCAGAATACCGAATGTGGGTGAATAGTGGAACAAAAGACAGCAGGTGGACAGAGTGCATTATGAACCATACATCAGGCCTAGCTTTGTCAGGTAGCTTAGTAGGGTGTTCCCATTCTGGTTCCTGAAGGAATCCTATGCGCCTCTGATAAAACTCATTATCAGATATTTGAGTTGTGAGGGCTGGATTTCATGCCTCTATGCCTATCACATCAAGTTATTGATGCATTTCACGAGAGTGAGGATGATGAACATTCCTTATTTCATGTGCCGGAATATCAAGAGGATGACCATGCTTGTGCAGAAAAAAACTCCCAAGCAGCAGTACAACAGTATTTATGACTATGCACTCATCAAGATCGTGGTTGTACATCAGCTTGGATTGCAGGGCATTTCATGGGAGGATTTCATTTCCCGTGATTTCTTCATAGCACCTCAGTTTCCTCCGGAGGTTGTTCATGAGCCAGGTGAACCTTCACATCAGCCTGAAGGTCACGAGATAGAGCCTATCAGTATGCCAGTGTTTATTACCTATCAGAGAGGCACCAGAGTATTATTTGCAGCATTCCGATGAGTACTATCTCCACCTGGGGTGGAATGGGTCTCATTTCCATCATCAGCTGTGCAGGTACAGGTACATGACAAAGGTAAGAGGCCTATGCAGGATGAGGGCCCTTCAGGAGGCCAGGATAGTGATTTCATATTGATTGATGAGGATTTGAGCTCTCCAAGCTCAATGTTGAGAGAGACTATTCAGGAGTAGAAAGCTGAGATCGACACATTGACCGTCAAGTTGCAGAGAGCCCAATGGATCATAAACTACCTGGAGCAGTGAAACAAACAGTTAGAAGATCAGCAAACAATCATGGAGTTGCAAAACATCCGTGAGAACCGGCAAGCTGCCCGAAGAAGCCAAACCGAGATGACATCCATTGAGTGGGAGATTGAGGCTGATAGAGAGACTTGGCTTGAGAGGGTCGATATTCATCTTGAGAAGATGTTGGAGAAGTAAAAGAAAGAAAATAACATGCTCAGGCACATGAAGAACCATTATTGGGCATGAAATCATGTTTGCAAAGTGAGGATCAAGATCCTGAAAGCAAGGCTAAGGAGGGCACTAAAGCGTCGCAAAAGGCATGATTGAATCCAAATTTTGGCCGAAGCTTCTTTGGCCCAGCATAGTGCTTGATGGTGGACATTCAGCCCAAATTTCAAGAAATTTGGGAAAAGTTTTGTCAATTTTGAATTTTTTGGCCTAAACATAGATTTTTCAGCCTGACGCGTAGCGCCACTTGGCACGCGCTTATAATTGGCAGTTCTTTTGGAGGAAAAATTTACATTTCTGGATTTTTCATGAAAATTTATGCATGCATACCCATTACCTAAGAATTTTGACAAATTCTAGGTTGCCTAAAGGGTCAAAAACACCTCAAAAATGGCCTTTCTGCCACTTTTTGGACACACAGGAAGCAGTGTTGGGAGATTGGATTTTTGGAGGAGAAAATGGAAACCAAATTCATAAATTCCACTTGGGTTGGAAATTAGACATGCAGGGCTTTCCAATGAGCTATCCTAAACTCAATTTGGACTTCGGGAAGGCCCTCAAAATCAGCCTCAAAGTTTTGCTATGCATAGAGATTTCAAGCACGACACATTGGGAAATTTGGCCTAATTTTCGCTCAGCAGCTCAGATTTTCGCCTGGTTTTGGCTAGTTTGACTTTTTCATGTAAATCTTGATGTAAATTGATGTAATTTCATGACCATGATGTAATTTTGGCACGTTTTTACTCATCTTAGTAGATTCATTCACCAAAAAGTGGAATGTAAGTGAATGAATCAGTTTCCTATCATATAGAAGCAAGTTGTTTCATTGCCTATTTTCTAGTTCTTAGTTTAGATATGGTTGAAACAGCTCCTATAATGATGAGCTCAACCCCTAGAGCCATGGGGATTAGTTAGGATTTTCTATATCATGTAGTTCTTCAGTCATTTTCAGGGTTGGACACTTGGGATTGCTTGGCACTTCATTGTACATTTCATCTCTGCAATTTTGGCAAAGGAATAGACCAGGGTTTGTAGCACTCTTTGGGATCCATGTGGCTCTGTTTTTTGATGGTGTGTTTCTCTATGTGATTGTAAGTTCACTGATGTTTATGTGTATCATTTCCCTTCTCCTTTCTTCTTAAATTAAACAAATGAGTTATAAAGGTGTAATTCATTAGATTGCTTTGCTCCGCCTTCAGTTTTGTTTAATTTTCCATGTTTTCATCTTTTTGAAGAGGATTCTTGAAAGTCTCTTGCCCTCTTTAGCTCCTCATCGGTCTGAACTATCCACTCATTCAATCTAAAGCATTAAAACAATTGCCTTCCTTGCCCCATTCAGAACTCTGCAAAAACTAGGCCTTATCCCCGAACCCAAAATTGCCTTTCCCTTTGATTCCAACGAAAACCCCCAAAATAAAAAACAAACTCCTTTACTTATATACCTATAATTAGCCTTTATTTCAAGTCATCTCAAGCCCTATTGATTATTTTTTCTGAGATTGACTTGGAGAGAGCTCTCTCCTAATGTGGTAGGGCTAGCTACCAGACTGAGCATGGTTTGATGTTACCCTGAATTCTGCCTTCTTTCAGCTTGAGGTACATTTAGGAAATAACACCCTCTATGACCTATTTTCCATGCCAAAATGGGTAGTTTATACACCATCTCCACTACTATTTATTGAAAATTTTTAGGTTTGATATGTGCATGAAAAATGTCTTTACATGGTTTAATTTTACTATTATATTTGGGCTCCTACTGTCTTTGCTTACAATTTTTGAATATTACAGAGTGGGAGGATTTAAATGTTTTCTTTGTACTTCTACGTGCAA
>CM076570.1:853762079-853984459 GCA_034641835.2 Pinus albicaulis
ATTGATAGTGTCACCTGTTGTGAATTGGGAATTTTTCGGGGAAATTGTCTAGTCAATCACTTATTTTGGGGAAAGAAAAACCTACTTTGGTTCATGTGTGATTACTTGAGCATAATAAACAAAGAAGGGGAATCGTGGTTAACTCTATTGGATTATGGGGTTGGAGTCTTCCTCCACCCTAATGTTCTCCCCATTATGTTTTTGTCAAGGTGCATCATAGGCAATTTGGTGGTTTTGGAAAGAAATAATCTCTTCTACTTCTAGACATGGTGATTCAATTGGTTACAGGACGTGTTCCCACGAGAGTCACTAAAACCACTCTAGAACACCTATTTATCTCAAATTTCTTAAAGTGCTTCAGACTAAATTCTTCTTTTGATTTGTAGCCCTCTTCAGTCCTGTACCCTGTGTATCTTTCAGTCCTTTTGGTGAAATTTCACTTTGCCACTGAGGAATTCTCCTCTTTATCTGTTGTATAGTCAGTGCCCTATGAAATTGAACTCTCTTCTTCAATCATTCATACTTTGTATCTTTCATTACTTTTGGTATAATTTCACTTTGCCATTTAGGTACTCTTCCCTTCTTTTTCTATATAATTAATTCCTTGTGTAATTGGGACCTCCTGCCACTCCCACTTGCGTTTTTAAGTTTTTCCCAACCGATTCCCTAGGAGTTCTCCCAAGTGTTGGGCCTTCAGTGTTTCTCCATAACACTTTCCTTGACCCCTAGACTTCTAAGGTTTAGGCCCTCATTGGAAATCGATTCCCTCCTCTTAGTAATTGCACTATGGCATTTAGGAAAGACCCTCAAGAAATTGTAGATGGAAATAGAGTAGGAAACAAATTTCCATGACAAGTTGAGGATCTACAACTTGAGAAATTGGATTTGCAATGGAAATTTGTAATATTTATTTATTTATTTTTATTTTTATTTTTATGTTTTTTTATGATTTCCCTTATGGTGTGATTAGGGTGGACTTCTAATGTTGGTGGTAGCCAGGTTAGAAGAGTGAAATAACCATTGCGAGTGTGAAGGCATATAAAGTGTGGTATTTATGGTATTTTCCCAAGGTAATATGGTCAATGATATTCTATAGGAAATTATAGAAACATGGAGAAGGGGAAAAACAAGGATTTTTTAATAAATAATTACGGAAGATGTGGAAGTATTTGTCGATGGGATTTTCCCAAGGTATTTTGGTGATTTATATTTAAAATTAAATTCTAGAAACTTGGAGAAGGTCCAATGGAGAGCTATAAATGAAGAAGGAAGGAGGAAGGGAAGACATTCGATCTTCATATGTTCTTTATACATTTGGATTGGAGGCTTGAGCAAGTTTCTATAAGCGAGGTCTCAGGAAAGAAATCACGCTAGCTTTAGTGGGATCTAGTTTCACCGTCGTCGACAACCCAACTAGGGTGATATGAGATATCACCCTAGGTAGTTCAATTTTGTTCCATCTATTGGGTTTCATGGAGGTGATTTGGCTGGAGGAAAGGGGTTTTAAGACTGGATCCAGATCTATTATATGTGATTTTTTCATTCCATCTAGTCCCTTGGTGAGTCCACCCAGTATCCACAGGTGTTCGTATTGGTTGTATTTTCAATTTATGTTTGAAGGCCACATTGTGTTTCCATGGATTATTTTTGGGCCATTATCACAATTATTGTTATGTACTTTCATTAAAATTAATAAATAAAGTTGTGTTCTATTATTTTTGTAATTGTCTCATTTATATTTATTTATTTGTCAATAATTATTGGTTATATTTTATTGATTCGTCAAGCATATTTTATGTTCCAAGAAGATTTGAGCTTTAATATAGTAAATAATCTCGAAATTTTCAATTTTATTTGCAATAATTCCAAATGAGAATATTACAAAAGTCCATCAACAATCTACCACAATCATATTTCATGTGGAAGAATTGCACTCTAAAACAACCAAGTTTAATCACCACCATGATGAGATTGATTCTTTAACAAGAAGTTAACTAAACTACAAATGTAGATGGATACAGGGGAAAATAAAAGTTCTTAAAATACTACATTCAACCAACCTCTTCAAAATTTGATAGATGCATCTAAGAGTAACATCAATCGAGGGCTCATTACTCTTAATGTATACAACCATTACTATGAAATCAAGTAAAGATTAAAATATAAATGAGATTTATATTGTAAGTTATTGAAATATAAGTACTGTTATGTTTGTGTTGTTTTTGAAAAGAAATATTAGTATTAAAATAAATAGATAAATAAAATACACATATATAATATAATGTTATATAGTAATTAATTAAGAGATTTTTTCTTAGTTAATGTGAGTTATGAGATGAGTAATGAGTTTATTATGTGGTTTGAGTAGGGGTGACACAGGGAAATCAAACCATTGAAAATAATCACACTATTAAGTACCTTAACTAAACACCATGTCACCCTATATTCTACTCTAGGCGGGTAGTAATTAATTATAACTTAACTATAGACAATAATAAAATGATACTTACATGAACAAATCAAAGAATATTAGTAATAAGGAAAATGTCTCCCCATATTTTGATCATTGATAACTACCATAGATTGGATTTGTATATCAAGAAGGTAAAATAATCAAGACTATTCAAACCCCATATATTTTTCCATGCATCTAAATGTTATAGAATCACAAATGTTGTCTCTACACTTATTTAAAGGAGTTTTCTAAGGAAGCAGAGGAATTTCTGGAACGACTAAAATCTAAAATTAGGGGAAATCCAGGCAATTTTTTTTAAAGAGATCTTGTTGTAGGAGTGTTTGAATCATGTTTTTCACTATGGAAATGGATTCAACACATTCAACACCGTCAAAAACCTGTAGGGAAACCAAACTCTTGAAGTTTCAAAAACCTCTAGTTCACCCAAAATCTTGAAGTTTGATAGCTATAACCTGGATTTACAAAAATCCTTGCCTGGATGTTATGGGACATTGCAGGCATGTCTCTATATTTGAATGAAACAATTTCAAATTGGAAAATATTTAGATAACATATCAATGTATCTTGATTTATGATATTTTTTCATTTGCCACAAGTATTCTCTTTGCAAAATTTCGTGCAATAGTTAGTTATAATAGACATTTAGCTTTTTTTTTGAGATGAACATTCATAACTCCATGTTGACCATGTGAAATCATACATCCACCACACGTCTAATTTTTTGTTATTTATATATTTTTTCTTTAAATATTACCTGTCAATTGAACATGTAAAATGAATTACATATCATATAGCATTAATAATATTATGTTTACATGTGATATTTTAACTTCATATTAAATAGGGAAGGAATTAGATATCTCTCTCATATTAAAGGTAAATTAAATTTATTAAATTTTTAATTTCTTTATCTCTATATAAAGTTGATGTAAAATTAAGGTGAAAGTTGTGGTATTTTATTTATGAAGGAAATTGTGTTTTTGTTATTATTATTATTTTTGGTTAGGTAATGTGTGTCCTAAGATGACTGACACACCTAAATTATGTCTTGAGTAACTTAGATCCATGGATATCTAAGCCATCAAAATTACCAAATAGGATAACACTCATCTTGCCCCACACCGACTCATAGCATGGCTCGATTTTTCTCATTAGATTACTTTTTAGAAGAACACCTTTTCACTCTCTTTTTCACATTGGAGGGTCTTCACAATACCCTGTCAGTGTCTAATATACCATAGATAAATTTGTTATTACTATTTTTAATTTGTTAATGTAAGTATTATTCTTTTTATTTTTAAATATAACACTCATAGTGAGTTGTAAATAAACATTTAAATAGAGAATTAGAAAATATATATCCATATAATATAATTCATCTCAGTGCACACATATTGTATTATTTTTTAATTTAATGATCAAGAAATTATTTAATTTATTAATTATTTAATAATCAAAAAATTGTTTAACTTATTAATGGAATACGATCTCTCTCAAGTTAAAACCTATCATTTCGTTTCTATTATATTTTAATTAAATTTCTATTTAAATTAGATATTTAAATTTAGACCAAATCTCTCTTTAATTTAGCCATTTCTAAATGTGGAGGTAGTTGGATCGGAAAAGGGAGCACTCAAACATGACCAAAAAAAGTTTGCACTTGAAGAGTACCATCACTTATTTGAAAAACTCATGTTACCCACTTTAATTATTGTACTGTACACTTGGACGAATATACTAACATGTTCTAACCATCCATATTATTAATTCCAATTACATCTTTAAGGCATCCCTTCACTTCACCTCACATACTGTTGATAAAGGCATCCCTCTTTAGGCACTAAATATCCATCAACCTGTTATGAATTATTATTCTAACCATCCATATTCTTAATTCCAATTACATCATTAGAACATAACTTCACTTCACCTTAAATACTCTTCATAAAAGCATCCCTTTTTAAGCACTAAATATCCATCAACCTCTTATGAATTATCATAGTTGAAAGAAAATTTTGGGTGAGAATCAAAGATCAAGCCTCTACCCTTTGCACGCTAAAAGTGTCATTAGCCAACATAATACTATCAAACCACAATTTTGATTTAAATTTAAAAAGAACTCGTTTAATCTTATTGTTATTATATTGAGTAGTCTTTTCCTTTATTTTCGAGTAGACTTTTCATTTATTCTTAGATAAGAGTGATTTAACTAAATCCTACCCATTTTTTACCATTTTAGTTTGAATTGCAAAGTCATTTTTATTTGGAATTTTTAGCAAGATTTTTTTTTTCAAAATTACGTAAGTCCTAAAAATTTTAGACTATCCCTCATTTTCAGGACAGTACCTAAAATAAACCCTATATTCGCCATAGCACAACAGAAATCACCAACAAAGTTTTCTTAAAGGCAAGAGAACAATCCTCAACCAGATTAAACTCAGCATGTTACAAATCTGACTTAAATTTAGATATGGAAAATAATAATAATTTCTCCTAACTACTTGAAATAAATGAAATTAAAAAAATAAAGGTAAAAACTTCATATATTAGGTACCATCACATTATTACTCAAATAAAATTAATAAATGAATATTATAATATTTTTAAAAATATTCAATGAAATATATACCTTTTGATAACCATACAAAATATTTATATAATACGCTTCCATGTATCATTCATTCAATTTGTAAATAGTGACAGCCTGGTGCCTGGTGTGTGACAGCTTTGAAGTCTATGCTTCTGACCAATAACCAGTAACATTAAGAATAGAGCCTAATAACCAGTAACATTAAGAATAGAGCCTAACATTAAGAATAGAGCCTAATAGTTAAACGTTTGTACGCTTTTGGGAGTTTTTTTGGCTCTTAGAAATTTTCTAAAATTAGACCGCGTCAATATTAAGTTTTACGTAGAGCTGAGCTAGGCATAGAAAATGTCCAGGCCGTGTTTGGCACGTCTCCCCAAATTATTGAATTAACATATTTTATTTTATTAAATTCATAATTAAATGGTCTAAATTCATACTTAAATACTCGAGACTTATCAAACTCCAATAAAATATGCAAGTCGTCGAGAGCATCTCTCAGCGATTGCGTACAGGGAGAGTCGAATAATTTGAAGTATGCGTTTTAAGATCAAAATTCTCAATTTTTTTCGATTTATTTTTGTTTTCAGTTTTTTAAATTTGATTTATTTATATAATTTTAAAATAATAAGATAAAAATAGTATTATATATACAATATCTAAATACATATTTCGAAACGTCATTTTCTTCTGAAATAGCACAAGACATCTAACGACAATGAAAACATGTTAATAGGACAAGATATCTGACCAGAGTGAAGTCTGTAAGTGTTAAAGACCAGTGGCCCTGATTCCAGGTGGTGTCAGTTTTCTTGAATAACTTTTAAAAAGGATTTGCGTGTCTCCCTGAAAGAGGATACCATATCGAGATCAAACGTTCCCTTGCTGGCACTTCCTCTGCTCCAACGTCCCTTCCAGGCTGCGTATCACTGAAAGAATTGCAATTCTCTTCACTTTCAGAAAATATCATATCCCTTCCCTTCCTTGCACTTTCTTGTAATCTGCCTTCCAGTCTGCGCATCCACCTGTTATTCCAATCGCCAATGGCAGCGCCCAAATACTATGCTTCCACTTCTGGGCCGACTTGCTACCCCGACTATGACGTGTTCTTGAATCATCGTGGCATCGATGTTAAAAATACCTTTGTTAGCCATCTCTACCGTCGACTAATTTCATTTGGATTGCGAGTATTTCTTGACAGGGAGCAAATAGGGAAGGGCTACGCCATTTCTTCGCAGATTGAAGCAGCTATTCATGTGGCCCAAGTCCAAATCGCGATTTTCTCTGAGAATTATGCCGATTCCAGGTGGTGCTTGGATGAGCTTGTCCTTATGGTCAAGTCCAGGGGAACCATTTTGCCCGTCTTTTACAACGTAGAGCCTTCTCAACTCCGTTGGGTTGGCGAAGATAATGATGGACGGTACGCTGAAGCTCTGCGCAACCACGAAAAGAACCAGCGACAGGACTTCAAAACTATTCAAACATGGAGAGAGGCTCTTTCGCATGTTGCAGGGATATGCGGCTTCGAACTCAAGGAGTACAATGAGTGAGTACTATCTCCATGATCTCCATTTCTATTTAAACTAGTTTGTAATTTGTTGGAGCCATTGGGTATAGTATTGCTTTACATAAGCTTTTTTAATTCGTAAGAGTTATTTCTCACTACTGATCAGCGACGAGGGGCACCTATTGGATGACGTGGTACAACATGTGCTGAAAATGGAAGGTGTGAACACCGCTTTGATGTATGCCATCGAGCATCCAACTGGTTTGAAGGAGAATTTTCAAGGGCTTGAAAGCACAGTGCTATTACAGCAGCACAGCGGGAAAGCTAAAGTTGTTGGGATTACTGGTCCTGGGGGAATTGGAAAGTCAACTCTGGCCAAACAATTCTTTAACATCAATAGGACAAATTACAAACGATCGTGCTTTCTATTTGATATTAGAGAAAACACAGCCCGGAGCAATCTGATTTCCTTGCAGTCAAAACTTCTCAAGGACTTGACTCAATTGGATCTGCCAATACACAGTATTGATGAAGGTAAAGAGAGGCTCAGAAGGCATCTCTTGGATTGTCACGCTCTTATAATTCTTGATGATGTAGATCATACCAGTCAGCTTGATGCATTTTCGCCACTTCAGGATGTTCTTGCCTCCAATAGCTTGATTTTAATTACATCTCGTGACAAGCAAGTCCTCAAAGGAGCAAGAATTTCAGAGAAGTCAATTTATAAAACAGCAGCGCTCAATATGCCAGACTCCCTAGAGCTCTTTTGCTTGTATGCTTTCTCACAGCCACATTCACCCGAAGGATTTGAAGACCTTGTAGATGGCTTTTTAACATCCTGTGATGGTTTGCCTCTATCACTAAAAGTGTTTGGGGCGCTTCTTTATGAAGAAAATGACAAATCTCACTGGCAAGAGCAACTGAATCGACTCCACCAAACGCTACCTGAAGACATAGAGAAGTGCCTTAGAATTAGTTATGACTCGCTCACTATAAATGAACAAGAAATATTCTTAGATGTAGCTTGTTTTTTCATAGGAGAAGACAAAGACACAGCAATAAGAATATGGGATTCGGTGGGGTTTCGAAATCTACAGAACAAATGTCTCTTGGAAGTCGACAATGAAAATAGAATAAGAATCCATGATCATTTGAGAGATCTCGGAAGAAATATTGCAGAGGAAAGATCAATGCCACGACGTCTTTGGCGTTCCACTCCCTCAGACATAGATGGCTTACTGGGGCAGTCGTCATCTGTAAGTGTTTCAATCATTTAAACCTTTCCTTCGATTCATCTTTTTAAAATTCTCTATATTGAAAAGATAAGTGATAGATTTAATCGTTAGCTTATGCGTACTTTTGATGTATAAGCAGGCAATAGCCGAAGTTCGCGGAATTACGATGGTTTCTCGCTTCAATATGGGACATATGTATTTCACCGTTGAATCTCCGTTTTTGTGTTCAGAAATGCCATGGTACAAAAAAATGAGGGATAAGGTCATCCTAAACCACAAGCAGCATCTGGTGAGTAAATATGGTTTGCATCGGACGAGTAATTTGCAATTCGTGGCAGCTGAAGATGGTTATTTAAAAGGAATATTGAGTAGGGTGCCCTCACCACATCTCCTATGGCTCTGCTGGTGTAAGTGTCCCTACTCTTCTCTGCCTTCCTGGATTCCCATGGAGAATTTACGAGTTTTAGATCTGGCCGGAAGCAAATTGAGGGAGCTCTGGCGACATGGATATCAGGTAAACAAGTGTGTCTGTTTTTATTCTTCTTTATTAATTACATTTCATTTCATTTTGCAGAAGATAATATCTTTCCCAGTGTGAACATTGCAGGCACCAATCCAGTTACGAGAGTTAAATGTCTGTGCTCCCCTTTCACACCTTCATAAGTCCATAGGGAAGCTCAAATACCTTGAAAAGATTGTGGTGGATTTTATTGATTCAGGATTGGAAAGTTTGCCAGAAGAATTCTGTCAACTGCACTCACTGAAATACTTACAGTTAGAACGGTGTTCTAAAATGAGGTCGCTGCCCGACTCCTTCGGAGATTTAACAAGCCTGCAACACATGCATTTGTCACATGCTGACAGTTTGCAGATGCTTCCAAGTTCGTTTGGTAATCTAAAGAGTTTGAAGAAATTATTCCTCTCCAGCTGCCCGAAATTGAAAAGTTTGCCCGATTCCGTTGGACTGATGAGCAAGATGACGGTGTTGTCATTGCGTAGTACTCACATACAAACCCTGCCCCAAAATCTTCAGGAGATGAAAAATCTCGATATTTTAGAAGTTGAAGGATGCCCTTTGCGCCACTTGATTAGATTAGACTACCTTCAACTTTCCAAAATAAAAATCAGGAAGTGTAATGATCTGGTCGAGGTTGGGGCATTGCCGTCAACACTGATAACACTGAATTTGAGTTATTGCCGTGCCCTGAGGAAAATAGGAGAGTTTTCCGGTCTGGCGAAACTTCAACATCTGGATATTATGGATTGTTATGCATTAGAGGAGCTGCCAAATCTTCAAACGTTGACATGTTTGGAGGTGATTAACATCGTCAGCTGTGACAGTCTTAAGAATATCAAAGGGTTGGCGCAGGTCGCAAAGTTGCGAATACTCAACATTGGTGGATGCTCTAACATCACAAGACTGCCGAGTATCAAGAACTTGAAATCGTTGGAGGTATTGCGGGCTTGGGAATGTGGCAACCTCAAGACAATAAGAGGGTTGGAGCTACTACAAAATCTTCGAATACTGGATGTTCATCAATCCCATAATCTTGTAGAGCTGTCAGGAATCCAACAGTTGAAGTCATTGGAAGAAATAAATGTGTCTGGTTGCCCAAGACTCGAAGGCAGGCCTGAATATCTAATCCAAACAGAGTAATATTGAAAGAAGGCTTATGGTTTGGCATCCAATTGGATTTATAAAACATTGACATTCAACTTGTAATCCATATAATGCAATATGGCCATCGAGTCAATTTACATACTTCCAATTGGATCACATCTTTATTTAATAATTATTATATGAATTTTGTTAACATATTTTTCCAGACTCAGCCATTCTCAGTTGCTATCAAGATTCTTATATTAATAGAATGTACGGGGATATCATAGACATTAATTATTCATGGCCAGGATGATGATTTTTATATAAGTCAGTACATAGCAAGTTACCAACTATGTATCATCGCTTTCCATTATTAATAATATTTAAAAATATTATTATCATTAATATTTAAAATTAGCAATTGGTCTCTCTGAAGGTGTAAAGGTGTATCGAAGAAGTAGAAGAAAGTTCAAACCTGGCATGTGTTTATGTATTCGTCTATTTATCACGTCTATTTATCAGATAGACTTGTTGTGTCTATTTCTATGTATGTGCATCTTTGTGCAAAGGGATATGAAGAACCAATGGAATGTACATATCAATATATTAGTGATTTCCACATCAGTGGTCCAAATGCCAAAAAAGATTGTTATCCTGAGTAAAATGTAAATACCCTGTTGTAGTCTCCATCCTCTTTGTCACCGACCAAAACCTCCCTGTTCTGGTCAGAAGACAATCCTTGTCCAACCTTCTTTGATCCCTCACTCAGGCCATTTTGAACTCGATTGTTCGCTCAGACATACAGGCAAGCACACACAACACTTTCAGATCATGCAACGAGTTAACTTCACATTTATGCACTCAAATACATTCACAAGAAATACAAGAATATTCAATGCACAAAAAAACCATCGCCAGAACGCCAGATCAAGTCAATTTGAAAGCTCCATAGCTACAGGAAACCCCCTTCATGCTCCCACAGAAATTAACTCTTATGGCATTTTTCTTCACTTTTCACAACATACCATGCGGGTCTAACCCACTGTTAAACCCATCTTCCATTAAAATCCCGACACAGCCTATCATCATGAGTAAAGAAAGGAATACCAGAGAATCTACTCTACATCTCCGCAGGGGCTCCATCTGCGGTTCGGAGTGCTTCCATTCAAGCTGGAAAGAGGAGGTTTTAAATGCACATAAAACTAATGTGGTTGATATACGCCGATAGGCCTATATCCACTACCCATCACATTAATTTATATATCAATAAATAAATATTATATATATATTAATAATATTATAATAAGTATTAATAATATTTATTAATATATTAAAAGTATTAACTATATACATACTATAAATAAACTTGAAATATATATAATATATATTAATATAAAAATAATATTAATAATATATAATAATTTAATATTTATTAAAATATTAATATCATAGATGGTTATATTATCAATAAACCAAAAGAACTACTGATATATTAATAATATATATTATATCATAGTGGGTTATATTATTAATAATATATATTAATAATATTATAATATTACTAATAATCATTATAAATAAATATTTGAATATTTATTTATAATGATTATTAGTAATATTATAATATTATTAATATTACTAAATAAATATTAAAATATTATTAATAATATATATTAATAATAAACATTATTAATAAATATTTGAATATTTATTAATAATATATATTAATAATATTATAATATTACTAATAATCATTATTAATAAATATTTGAATATTTATTTAAAATGATTCTTAGTAATATTATAATATTATTAATATTAACCAAATGTTTAAATATTATAAACCATAGGAATTGGTGAACCCGAGGGATAAATATTATAAATATAAGGGATCAATATTAAAAACACAAGAGATTAATAAATCGTAAGAATTGATATTTTAAACTAAATAACCTAATAAATTAATAATCCATAAGAATCAATATTTTAAACATAAGATATAAATAAACCAACAAGATTATTAACATTATAAAACAAAAGAACTAATAGACCCAAGGGTTTAATGTTATAAAGCAGAGGAATCAGCGAACCCAAGGGATAAATATCATAAACCTAACGAATGAATATTATAAACAACAAAGATTAATAAACCCTAAGAATTAATATTTTAAACTGAAAAATCTAAGAAATTAGCAAACCCTCAGAATTAGTATTTTAAACTCAAGAGAGTAATAAACCAAGGGAATTGATTTAAATATTGAGACAATTGTTGTCACAATGCGACGTTCGACCAACTATGACCATGGTTGGCCATGGGTGATATTCATATTGAGACAATGTTTGTCAGAATGTGACATTTGATCGTGGATGACATAAACCCAAGGGTTTAATATTATAAACCAAAAGAATTGGTGAACCCAAGGGAAAACCATTATCCAACAAATTATAAACTAAAGAAATTGGTGAACCCAAGGGAATTGATTTAAACATTGAGACAATTGTTGTCACAATGCGATGTTTGACCAACTATGACCATGGTTGGCCATGGGTGATATTCATATTGAGACAATGTTTGTCAGAATGTGACATTTGATCATGGATGACATAAACCCAAGGGTTTAATATTATAAACCAAAAGAATTGGTGAACCCAAGGGAAAACCATTACCCAACAAATTATAAACCAAAGGAATTGGTGAACCCAAGGGAATTGATTTAAACATTGAGACAATTGTTGTCAGAATGCAACGTTTGACCAACTATGACCATGGTTGGCCATGGGTGATTTTCATATTGAGACAATGTTTGTCAGAATGTGACATCTGATCATGGATGACATTGATCGACTATTTATATTATAAACCAAAAGAAGTAATAAACCCAAGGGTTTAATATTATAAACCAAAGGAATTGGTGAACCCAAGGGAAAACCATTACCCAACAAATTATAAACCAAAAGAATTGGTGAACCCAAGGGAATTGATTTAAACATTGAGACAATTGTTGTCGAATGCGACGTTCGACTATTTATGACCATGGTTGGCCATGGGTGATTTTCATATTGAGACAATGTTTGTCAGAATGTGACATTTGATCAAGGATGACATTGATTGATTATTTATATTATAAACCAAAAGAACTAATAAACCCAAGGGTTTAATATTATAAACCAAAGGAATTGGTGAACCCAAGGGAAAACCATTACCGAACAAATTATAAACCAAAGGAATTGGTGAACCCAAGGGAATTTATTTAAACATTGAGACAATTGTTGTCATTATTCATATTATAAACCAAAAGAACTAATAAACCCAAGGGTTTAATATTATAAACCAAAAAAATTCGTGAACCGAAGGGAAAACCATTACCCAACAAATTATAAACCGAAGGAATTGCTGAACCCAAGGGAATTGATTTAAAGATGGATGACATTGATCGATTATTTATATTATAAACAAAAAGAACTAATAAACACGAGGGTTTAATATTATAAACCAAAGGAGTTGGTGAACCCAAGGGAAAACCATTACCCAACAAATTATAAACCAAAGGAATTGGTGAACCCAAGGGAATTGATTTAAACATTGAGGCAATTGTTGTCACAATGCGACGTTCGACCAACTATGACCATGGTTGGCCATGGGTGATTTTCATATTGAGACAATGTTTGTCAAAATGTGACATTTGATCATGGATGACATTGATCGATTATTTATATTATAAACCAGAAGAACTAATAAACCCAAGGGTTTAATATTAAAAACCAAAGGAATTGGTGAACCTAAGGGAAAACCATTACCGAAATAATTATAAAGCAAAGGAATTGGTGAAACCAAGGGAATTCATTTAAACATTGAGACAATTGTTGTCATTATTCATATTATAGACCAAAAGAACTAATAAACCCAAGGGTTTAATATTATACACCAAAAAAATTGGTAAACCCAAAGGAAAACCATTACCCAACAAATTATAAACCAAAGGAATTGGTGAACCCAAGGGAATTGATTTAAACATGGATGACATTGATCGATTATTTATATTATAAACCAAAAGAACTAATAAACACAAGGGTTTAATATTATAGATCAAAGGAATTGGTGAACCCAAGGGAATTGATTTAAATATTGAGACAATTGTTGTGACAATGCGACGTTCGACCAACTATGACCATGGTTGGCCATGGGTGATATTCATATTGAGACAATGTTTGTCAGAATGTGACGTTTGATCATGGATGACATTGATTGATTATTCATATTATAAACCAAAAGAACTAATAAACCCAAGGGTTTAATATTATAAACCAAAAGAATTGGTGAACCCAAGGGAAAACCATTACCCAACAAATTATAAACCGCAAGTGATCAATCAACCTTACTGATTGTTAATATTATAAACCGACGTTGGACCAACTATGACCATGGTTGGCCATGGGTGATTTTCATATTGAGACAATATTTGTCAGAATGTGACATTTGATCATGGATGACATTGATCGATTATTCATATTATAAACCAAAAGAACTAATAAACCCGAGGGTTTAATATTATAAACCAAAGGAATTGGTGAACCCAAGGGAATTGATTTAAACATTGAGACAATTGTTGTCACAATGCGACGTTGGACCAACTATGACCATGGTTGGCCATGGGTGAATTTCATATTGAGACAATATTTCTCAGAATGTGACATTTGATCATGGATGACATTGATCGATTATTCATATTATAAACCAAAAGAACTAATAAACCCAAGGGTTTAATATTATAAACCAAAGGAATTGGTGAACCCAAGAGGATTGATTTAAACATTGAGACAATTGTTTTCACAATGCGACATTTGATCATGGATGACATTGATCGATTATTCATATTATAAACCAAAAGAACTAATAACCCCAAGGGTTTAATATTATAAACCAAAGGAATTGGTGAACCCAAGGGAATTGATTTAAATATTGAGACAATTGTTGTCACAATGCGACGTTCGGCCAACTATGACTATGGTTGGCCATGGGTGATATTCATATTGAGACAATGATTTTCAGAATGTGACATTTGATTGTGGATGACATAAACCCAAGGGTTTAATATTATAAACCAAAAGAATTTGTGAACCCAAGGGAAACCATTACCCAACAAATTATAAACCAAAGGAATTGGTGAACCCAAGGGAATTGATTTAAACATTGAGACAATTGTTGTCAGAATGCGACGTTCGACCAACTATGACTATGGTTGGCCATGGGTGATTTTCATATTGAGACAATGTTTGTCAGAATGTGACATTTTATCATGAATGACATCGATCGACTATTTATATTATAAACCAAAAGAAGTAATAAACCCAAGGGTTTAATATTATAAACCAAAGGAATTGGTGAACCCAAGGAAAAACCATTACCCAACAAATTATAAACCAAAGGAATTGGTGAACCCAAGGGAATTGATTTAAACATTGAGATAATTGTTGTCAGAATGCGACGTTCGACCAACTATGACCATGGTTGGCCATGGGTGATTTTCATATTGAGACAATGTTTGTCAGAATGTGACATTTGATCATGGATGACATTGATCGACTATTTATATTATAAACCAAAAGAAGTAATAAACACAAGGGTTTAATATTATAAACCAAAGGAATTGGTGAACCCAAGGGAAAACCATTACCCAACAAGTTATAAACCAAAGGAATTGGTGAACCCAAGGGAATTGATTTAAACATTTAGACAATTGTTGTCAGAATGCGACGTTCGACCAACTATGACCATGGTTGGCCATGGGTGATTTTCATATTGAGACAATGTTTGTCAGAATGTGACATTTGATCATGGATGACATTCATCGATTATTTATATTATAAATGAAAAGAACTAATAAACCCAAGGGTTTAATATTATAAACCAAAGGAATTGGTGAACCCAAGGGAAAACCGTTACCCAACAAATTATAAACCAAAGGAATTGGTAAACCCAAGGGAATTGATTTAAACATGGATGACATTGATCGATTATTTATATTATAAACCAGAAGAACTAATAAACACAAGGATTTAATATTAATAATATTAAAAATAATATTCTTATTTTTATTCAAATTAATTAATATTAATAATAAAACTTATTTATTTATTAATATTAGTATATTCCTACATATTAATTATTTAATATCAAATACTAATGCAAATTATTATTACAGTAATAAATATATAACAAAGTATAATAATAGTTAATGTATTATTATTATTAACTTTAATATTAATATTGATAATATTAATTAATACTAATATCAATAACATTTAATTAATATTAAGAGTGACATTAATATTAATATTTGTTAATAGTGGGTAGCATTAATTTTAATCCTAATATCAAAATATATTATATGTCTTTGTAAATTTTTAATAATATTATGATTAATAATTTTAATTATTAAATAAGGTTGATTATAGCTTAAAAAAATAAAATAAAATAAAAAATGCACTCCTAAGTTTGTGACAAGTATAGATAAACTTACAAAACCTCTATAAATCAAATTGCCATTATTCTATTTATTCCAAAGATAATTGCTACTAATCAAATATCCATGAAATTTGTACAAGTCAATATCTAATATCTAGATATTATATTGATTCCTTATCTATATTTTTTATTTTTGAAATCTATATTTAATGGTGTTTGGAAATGATTAAATTTATTTGATATTACTCATTGACCTTTCTACATATTATACATATCGGTTATAAATAAAATATAATTTTATAATAATAAAAAAATTATATATGAAAAATAAAAAGTCATTCATTTATTTATTTTTCATAAAAAATAAAATAATTTAAAATTTTATGTATTTAAAATAAAAATCGAAAAAAATATTTAAATAAACCCAAGTGTATTAAAAAAAAAAAAAACAAATATACCTTCGAATTTTTTATATTATATTTTTATTTATATAGAGATATTTATTAATATTTTCATTTTTTTCTAAATGTAGATATTAAATTTATTAGAATCTCAAATTTATTAGAATCATTGAGAGTAAAAATAAAAAATAAAAAAACACATTATATTAACAAATGAAAATTATCCTATAATTAATTTGATTATTTCATTTTTTTATATTTAATTAAACTACAATATCAAAAATAAATATAAAATTTGAAAATAAATTTGAATAAATTACAATTATGTGAACATTAAAATTAATAAATTGAAACACCATAATAGTAAATCAAAATTATTTTAGTAATATATTTTTATTATTTATTTTAATATTTAATTAATTAAAGTTTCAAAATAAATATAAAACATAAACATATTAAAACTATTTTAATAATATATTTTATAAACATCTTCTTAATTTGATACACAATTTCGTAATTGAAAAAAGTATATAGATATTAAAATAAATGAATTAGATCATCAAAACATAAGACTTAACATTGAGCTTAGTTTTAAGTGATAATTAGTTTGAGTGTAAAATTTGAACTTACATATTTTAGTTTATATGTAAAATTTTATATTTATAAATTAAAAGTAAAATAATTTATTTATTTATAATTTTAAATGCAGTTAGAAACGAATTATATTAAAAATAATAAAAAATAAATTATATATACAAATAAATAATATATATTTATATATAAATATATGTGAAGAAATATTTTTACACAATTGGTTGAGATTAGTTACGGTGTCAAATCTTTGTTATCGGGTTAAATCTCTTCTACCTCCAAATTTCTTCGACTAAGTCAAATCATGGTCAAAGATAGGTGAGCCAGTCAAATCTTTTTCACCGGTCAGATCTCATCTATCCCTAAATCTCTTCCATGTCCAAATCCCAAATCTTTATCAACTCGGTCAAAGTTAAATTTGGGTCAAATTTTCTTCACCAAAATCAAATTTCTTGAGCTCTCAAATCTTCTCAACGACCTTGAAGTTAAGGACTCAGATCTTTAAGTTTAAATTAATATTCTTGATTTTTCTGTTTAATATAAAAAACATATGAATAAATATTTTTATATAAATGAAAAATATATAGTATATAGGAAGCATATATGTAAAAACCAATCTTAAAACCATTATAAATACATATTTACTATATAGCATATATGGAATTAGAGTCAATCTAATGGAGAAGATAACACCATTTTATCCCCCATTGCCATATTAATGTGTGTATTAATAGGGTTTTGAATTGAAAGGCACTTTGTAGATTTCCAGAGTTTGTTCACCTCTCCTTTCGCTTTTGGAGAAAGCGCTGCAGCGATAATTTCCTGACATAATCCAGGGCTGTGCGCACAAGAAAGAAACCACGTTAAAAACAATTCTGTCTTAAAAATTATTTTACCTTCTTTACAAATTCTAGAGGCACAATAAAGCTGTAAACAAATAATATATATAAAATAATATGATTATAATGATATCTACACCGAATTTATAATATAGAAGTACTCATATAAATTGCATTCCAAGAAGATTTAAATTTCCTTTTCCTTTTAAAATAAACTGTTATATCCTCCTTTATAGATTTTATCGGTTCTTATTTTGGTTATACTTTAATACGAAACAGACTAATTTTTAATACAAAACACTCTTTAATTCATTTATGTTAAATTTAACGAGTAATTATATATTTTCTACCACTATTAAATTAACTTACAATACTTGTTTATTAAATGCATATTAAACTTAACGATACTTGTTTATTCAATTATTTAATTTACAATGGGAAAGAGATTATCATTTTGAACTACGAATAAAACAAATTAATACACCTTTCATTAAAAGAAATAAATAAATAAATAAAAATCACTCTCCACTCTTACTTGATTAATATCTATGGAATGTTAAAGAGCGTACGTTGTGGGAAGCGAAAGTGGAAGAATCATGGAAAATTCTTTGAAATTTGGGGACACTATAACGGCCGGCAAAGGACTTCAGGACGATCGTGGTGCACCTCTGAGGTTAGATATTGAAGCGGAAATTGAGCTAGTGGAGAAAACGAAACTCATACTGCAGGCCTCCTCGGCTAGTCACACTGCAAGCAAAAGTTCTGTAAAGGATGATGGAGTGAAGCGTCTCAAAGAATTAGGTTTAGAAAGGTTAGTAACTCTCACACGCATATTGTTGTAACTTGCATCAATTTCAATCTGAAAGTAACTTACACCCATTCATTCATATGCATATTGTTGTAACTTACACCCATTTATTCATGATGGACATCTGATCAGGGCAAGAATGTTCGGATGGCCAAATACATACTCATTTACCAAAGCTATGGGAGAAATGATCATAGAGAAATTGAGGGGCGATCTTCCAGTGGTGATACTCCGACCGACCATTATTGAAAGCACTTACGCAGAGCCCTTCCCTGGCTGGATGGAGGGCTTCAGGTTCCCATAAATATCCATTCTAATGTGGTTGAAAAACAATCACCAAATAAACCATTATATTTAGAGCATTATAATCATCCACATATAAAGAACAAAACCAGGTAACAGATCATCTTTCAAAAGAGACATAGACTCCAGATCAGAGAGTACTTATGAATGCTGGATCTATCAACTCCACATAGGGAATATTTTCCAAAAAAATATTATGGCTTTTCATGTTATGGTTCATTGATGTATGCGGAATCAATCAATCCTTTGATGGCTTTATATGATTTTTGTAGAAATGAAGGTGAGGATTACGAATATTTTTTATTTTTATTTTCTCAGATATTAGATAGAAAATAGTAGAAAAATACTAATTGGTTCAAACAGAAAAATCGACGAGTACTTTGTTTGGAAAATCATAGCGAGAACTGATGACTTTGTTTGGAAAATCTCAGTGAATGTACTTTTCTTTCTTGAAGGAAAAGAAAGCATTATTTTCGATTGAAAAAAAAGCATAAATATTCATCTTAAACAATTTATCTAGCACGCGTTCGGTGTCATTACCTTCTGTGTTCAGGTTTTTCATTTTGACTGGATTCTGAGGCGAGAAGAAAGAAGACTTCCAACTGTTGAGTAGTCCGCGCTTGTTTACAGCTACAAATCCTTCAACATAATCGAATGTGAGATCGCCAACTATCGGACGCGATATTAAAAACTCCTGATCGCTGGTGAAAGCTTTGAAGTCTGAGTACATAACTCTGATCCATTTCACCTGTACAATCAATATACATAAACTCTCATAATTTCAAAATTACTAACAAAAACATACAAATCTCTGAAGGGTCGATAATAATATCTCACACACCCTTTGTGGGGCGGGCTCAACAGCAATCCGAGCATTTCCTTCATCTTCACGCATGCGTTAAGAATTTGAACCATCACGCATAACCCCAGCCTAAGCAGCATTACATCCACCTTGCCGCCGCGGCTGTGCCCGACCATGGCCACACTCTGCCAGTCCAGTCCAACTTCGTCGGGCAGGTAAGAAGACACCCCTTGCAGCAGCCAGTTGCAGATCGCCAAGGCATCGACTATTTCCGGCGTTACATTACATCTAGCTAGAATGAATTATTGGATACAATCGCATCAAATCCCCCAATTCCACCGCCTGCCGCCACTATGCCTCGTGTCAAAGGCACTGGGACACATTGCAGAACGGTGAGAAGCTTCAATGTTAATCTTGATACGTGGCTATTAATAAATGGTATAGTAAATTTTTAATCAAGATTTGTAAAAAATTAATTTAAGTAGGGTTTAAACATGTGATTTAGATATGCAAGGAAGTTAGTGAGGTAGATTTGATCCATCGATTTAGTGGCGACGACCAGAATATACTGACATCTTTCAATCCAGACCATCAGATCAAAAAAATTAATTAACCTAATCACAAAACATGCTCCTTCCGATAGGGGGTTACGCCTATCGGCGTAACAATTCAAAAACCCTAGATCACATTTTAAACCCTAAATCTGAAGTTAAGCGAAACTTCTATTTCTGCTGTTACTGGACATTTTTGAAGTTTCATTTTTTTATATTTATTTTTTCAGTTTGAAATAACCGTTGGTATTACATATTGGAATGAACGATTGATTTATTTGACTTGAACGATTGATTTATTTGAGTAGTTTGTATCAAAATGTCTTTTTCCTAAAAAATTTCGAGGTAAATAATGTTTCTCTTGACAAAATTTCACACTTTTGCCATCCATCTTAAATATTATGTTTTCTACTTTTGCCATCCATCTTAAATATTATGTTTTTTTAAGAAAGAAAACAAAATAATGCAAGCTTCATCACCATTGTAAATTTCATAGAGCTGGCGATTATCTTAGTACAAAATTGTCCCCATATGCTAACAATAGAGCTTAATTCTTAGACGCATTGGACAATTTTCTACGACAAAGGAGCTAAGTTACTTTAAGGGTTTTCTAATAGTATCTAGTTTAGAAAGGTTACTCTTAAGTTATCTGGGTTGAGATGGTTTTTCCTTTTCCCAAAATATTTAACAATCTTCCCAATCTCATGAACTCTGCAAATAGAGTAACAGGTTTAAAGTTGGTAATTGTATGAGTTTTAACTTTTACGTGAATCTCTTGATTCTATCTATAGAGTCACTTATAACAATTTTTTCAATTTTATGAACTCCGAACATAGAGTAATAAAATAGTAATTCTATGAATTTTAACTTTTACCTTAACCTTTAAGTTCGCTATCAACCAAATGTTACAGCCAAAAGATGGCCAACACATCAACCTTGGTTTTTTTACCGTTTCATTAAAATCCTTCAAAAAGGAGTAGCAAATTTTGCAGGATACAAAATGGCTAGTAAATGTGAAAATGAATGTGAAAAAGACAATTTTTTTAAGGCTTTCACTAAAATTCAAGGTTGATAAAGTAGGAGTTGGTATAATGTGTTGTCCTTAATACTCCTAACAATTACATTTAATCTATATGTACTAGTGGGTTTCAAAAGATATTTTGGAGAAGGAGTTTAATAGAAAATATGGAAATCACGAAGACTATAGAAAACATTTGTATTCAAATAAAAAATAAATAAAATAGCCCTCATAAATATATATTTCAAAGGTATTTGAATATTGAATCAATATTTTTTAATATTTTTATGGTTTGTGAGTATTTTAAAGTTTATCCCTGATTTAAAGTAAGAGTTTAGTAACTATTATCTTATGGCTCATCATTATCATGGCCATTTGACTTTCTGTATAATATTTATTTTAAATTTTTTATTGAAAGTTATTAAATAATTAGTTTATAATACAAGTACTAGGAAATATAATTTGTGAAATTTTTTATATGCTTTATAATTTTTTCTATCAACTTTAAATTATATTAATTATTTGAAGTAAATGATGTGTGTTTTAATTTTTCTTTATAAATGTATACACACACTTTTATATATATATATATATATATATATATATAAATTGTTGTTTACCATGTTATATATCATATATCAACATTAATCATAAATTATTATTAATTTGTATTAGAATATTTTGTAAAGTAGTAAAATATGTTTTGTCTAATGCATAATACATAAATATTTCTCACACATACATATAAATAATACATAATTTATTTTTTAATGTATTTTTTTTTAATTCCAAAATTATCCAAACACTTGGAGATTATATTTATTTTTGAAATATTATTTAAATTCTAATAAATTATTTAGATTATTTATTTATAATTTTTTAATTTTAGAGATGAACATTTTAATATATATTATTTACTATAATTATTGTTAAACTGTTTAATAGTTTTGATATCAAATAGATTTGCTTTCATATATTAAATAATTAATGCATATACTTATATTTTATATTAATTATATTAATGGACCACACATATAATTATTATATAATAAATTTATTACTATGTTAAATTTTGATGGTCAAATTTAACTACTCCATACTAATATTAATTGATTTAAAAAATATTATTAAATTTTGATTTTTTTTTTCTATTAAATTAAAAATTATATATAAATATCACTTGAGCCTATAATTTAATAAACCATTTATTTTTAGTAGTTGGCTTTTATTGTATTAAAATAGCTTTTAGGAAAAGTGTTATTCTCCATAGTCCGGTTATAGTTGATGGTTTTGTAATTTATATTCATTTAATCTATTAGTTTTCCTCATGGTTTTGTTATACCACGTGCTTTTGTACTTTGTATTTATCCAATTTATTAACTTTTATTCTTTAAATTTACCTTTATAAATTAAGATGACCCAAAGTAGAATTATTTGATGTTCATTTACATTTATAAATGTTTTAATTTGAACATATCAAGCCAACATTTAATTTTCTTTTGTTTTTTTGGTATAAGGCTTCTACAATTTTACTTTAATTATCAATAATTATTAAGTAGATAGTAGGGATTTAATCTCCCTAAAATACTAAAATATTATAAAATATTGATGTATATTATAGAATATACGCCAATCAAATTCTAAGATTTGTTTTAAAGTAGTTATGCATTTTTCATTTTCTAATTAAATTCATTAATTAAAAAAATTCAAAATTCTAATTTAGTTAGCTTTTATGATATTTAAAAAAAAAATTAACAATAAATTTATACCTATAAATGTTTATGACCATTTAATTTATATAACTACACTAGTATAACTTCAATTAAAAATAATATCAACTAATTTAATTTAAATACATTATTTAATTAAATTATTTTGTTTAACCTCATCTTCCTCAAAGAGGATTAGTACACAACTTACTAAGACTTGAAAAGTAACCTTCAAACTTAGTACGCAACTTACTGAGACTTGAAAAGTCACCTTCAAGCTTAGTACGCAAATGACTAAGACTTGAAAACTCGTAGAATGATTCCACCCAATAAGGTTCTTTGGTGTGCTTAACTCAATTTTTGGCTCAATAAATGTATTTATGCCTCAATCATCATATTCTTTAGGATTATACATACTTTAGCATATTTTCTTGGAATGTTAGATAAAACCCTAAGTCCTCATCCGAGAGTTTTGGTTGCGAGATTTTTTTCGTTGAAAGTGTTTTCAGTGTGTCGTCCTCTGCAAGATTTTTTCTCGGTTTTCCTCAAGTTAAGACGAAGTTACCCTAAACTCGAATCTCCATCAATTCTAACTGTTTTCTTTAGCTTCTAGTTCAAAGTTTAGTTAATGATTTTTTCTCTCTCTATGGCAGGGTATCGAATTGGACATCGGTTCTTTCCTCCACGTAACCGTGTTTTAATTAAAGATAAAAATAAATTCAACTTATAAAAAGATAAATAAAACAATATTAGTTTAATATAATTTTAATAATAAAACAATATTTGTATAATATAATTTTAATGTATTTTGCTCAAACAAAAATGTTAATTAAATTCAACCATATTAATATAATTAAAGTAACAATATGATTTTGGTGTTATTTGTTTTATTTGTTTTTGTCAAGGAAATATTTTAGAACTTATTTTAGAACTTTAGTAATTGATCATGTTCAATACTTTAATATTTACTAATGCAAATTATAATGTTGTATTTTGAAAATATTATATGAATATTTACTTTTCAATATTATTGAGAAAATGATTTTTCAAACATTTGATTGGACCTTAACTTGAAGGTCTTATTACAACCTTAGCACAACACAATGCATTGTGTGTATTTCATTATTAAGATTCATAAGAAAATCAGCCAAAATTAAATTCCTTGAAAATAGCTCATACTCAAGTAAATTGTGTATTTACCATGAAAAATGGATAGGAACACATACTTACTACAAGTTTTTACTGTACACCATTGTAATGTGTTTCATAACAATTTAATAACTAGGAGTAAACGTGTAAATGTACAGAATTACTAGTGGTTACTACTGACCAAAAGTTATGTAAGTCTTTTCCTCTTAATAAACAATCAATTTTGAGTTTCATATATAAAATTGCAATTTTTATGGAAGTATAAGGAGGAGAATATCAAAGTGTTAAAGTGTGCATGAGGATGGGTGATTAATGAACACCTCAATATGAAGTATATTTGCATGGTATGGGCTATAGTTGATTGGTTGATTTGAAATAATTGTGCAACTGTGAATATAATGACAGATCAGGATCATTAGACCTGGAGTGACTATGTATTGCATGATATATTTATGGGTTGATTAGATCTCTTCACTATTATTATTTGAAATTTGTGTATTTGTACACGATTTTGACACAGGCATGCAGGTTATATTCTACATAGTAATGTATGTTTTATGAAGTATGTTGGTATCTGTACGCAAGTTTCATTTTGGATAAGCACGTATACACGTGGAAACATTTTCTGGAAAGAGTGTATGAAAACTAGGGTTTCTACTGAAGAATGTGTCTAATCAGTTTATACAGTATTGTTGTGTTTCTGTTGTCTGTCAATGAAGTCTTCATATCGATCTTGGTTGTTTGAGTATTGAGGACGCTGCTATTTATATGTAATTGAAGATCAATGATTGTTTGGTTGATTGTTGATTCAATGATTGGTTGAATGAATTGCCACAATGATATGTTTCAATTTTGATGTATGGTATTGGGCTTAAAAGAGTGTAGTGGGTTCAGTATGAAAATTTTATGAAACATAACCTACAAGATGTGATGTAATGAAGAAGGTGGATTCAGTGTGAACATTTATGAAATGTGTTCCACGATAGTGCTAAGGGTTGGAGCCTTCAGTGAGGAATTTGAAGCTTCCTACCAGTGGTAGTTGGTGACTAGATGAGGGGGTCATACCTCCCTTCGAGTGAGTGTCGGTAAACGAGATCAGGGGGTTGGAGCTCCCTTCTAGTCAGTGCTAGAGAACGAGTGAAGGTTGTAGCCTTCTACAGGTAGGTTCCTGCGTGCTCGAATGAGTATGTACAAGTACAAGATTGTAAGAAGTTTTTTATATAATAAATATTGAAGACAAAGATGACAACAGTGGTGGTTTTCTCCCCAATTCGGTTTCCACCTTAAATGTTGGTGTTCCTGTAACGTCTCCATTTTGACAACAATTTTTTTTCTAGTGCAAAGACAATTTTATTCGCCTAGACAAATCATTAGTGCCATGATTAACATGCACCTAATGGTTATCGCTTCTTTAACTCTAATCCTCTATAGTTTTAATTAAGACACAAATAAGTCTTCTTATGCACGATACCTAATTCCTTGCTTCAAATTAAATTTTCTATATGTGTATTTGAATTAAATAAAATCATCTTTGATTTAATTCTTTCTACCCTTCATTCATATATTGCAAATGTTACTATATTCATATCTTTATGCCTTCGGGCCTCATGAATTTCGTTACACATATATTTACAGTGCATTATTTACCACAAACCTATGCTAGGGTTCACTTATAAGGTTTACATTGTCATTAATTTCCCATGCCACTTTATTTTACTTTCCTCTTCATTCATTTATGGTAAGCACAATATTATCATTCATTGATGAAATTTTGGTAAACTCCAACCACATTTCAACATTGCAATTGTGTATATAATTTATACAAATTTTAACCCTATCAGAACATTTGACTCCCAAAGGAATTCAAGACTCATAACTCATACCCTGACCTTATGTTATATGCAATTTTAATTTCAATTTAATGTTACTTTTACTCTCTACGTATAGTTATTAAACCCCCTGTCACATGGTGTTCCGATTTCGATATATCTGAGATGTCATATCTGGTTATATTAATGGTTGAAACGGCTATAACGTATGAGGTTATGTCAAACTCCAGACTTTGGGATTTCCTCGGGATTTTCTTGAATTAATTCGGTTGTACCAAGTCACACAACCTTCTCTTTCCCATTCCAGTTTCAAAATCCAAGGGTTGATCCCTTATCTTCTGACACGTGGATGGCTTGGATGTAAAGCTCAAACTAGGGTTTCAATTTTGTATAAATGGTCTCAGTTTTGTTTATGGAATTCCTCCTTTGGTTCATTACCTCCCTTCTGCAAATGACTCAGGCTTTCACCTCTGCTCACGAAAGTGAATTCGTAACTATGTCAGTTCATTCGTCCATTTTGGTTACGATTCCACTCCTTCCAAAGCTGGCAACCATACCTGGAGAGTGCGTGTGTCCAACTGAAGAAAACTTCACTCTAATCCTGGTAAGCAACACAATAATGATATCTCTGCTTTACAATTTATTCTTTTGGAACTTTCAATTTCATTTCTCTGTTTAGGTATATCGAATTTGGTTGTAAATTTCTGCAACGTTTTATTAAGAATGTTGATATTACCATCGTCTCTCCCTTTGAAGGGTTTGAGCTATGCATTACCCAAATTGAAATCTATACCAGGTATAATATTCACCATTTTTCCTACAAAGTGTTAGGAATGATCCTTGTAACTTTTACGCCTCTCTGGTTATTTTTTCTGGTTTATACGATATTTGCTTGAATTCTTAACTGTCACTATATAGACTTATTGAGCAGCTATTTGCTACTGAAATCTGAAATTTCCTCCACTCCCCTCGAGGGTTTATACATTTCGTTTTGCAAATGAGATTTAAGTTCCATTTTTTATTAATTTCACTTGGACCTCAGTTTTAGTTGGACTCTCCCGTCATGGAGGTCATGCTCCAGTTTCCCACGACTTCTTTAGATTTGGATATTGATATTTTAGTTCCATTTTTTTTAATTTCACTTGGAACTCAGTTTTAGTTGGACTCTCACATCATGGAGGTCATGCTCCGGCTTCCCATGTTTGCTTTAGATTTGGATAAAACCTATCCTCTATAGATTGTAATTCTATTTAAGTTTTCATAAAACTTATTGGTTTTCTTGATTTATGACTCTGTCATCTCATTTCATATAGTGCTATCAGAAAACACAGATGGAAGCCCAAGGTATTTACCTCAGCTTCGGTTCCTCCTCCAGAACCCATATGCAAAGCACAAAAAAAGTAATATTTGATTTATTCACAGTTAAATCATGGCTTTCGAGTCTTTACCACTATATGCTGCATTTTTGTGTAATGGATTTGTTTTCATTCCCCATATACTTCTTTGTTCTTTTATTTATCCTCATCGTGACAATCACTCTCGGGATTCTATTGTTTGACCTTAGATGTCTCTGTCTCAAACAGTGAAAATCTAAAGGTCTAATGTTATTTCATTTGCGGAGAAGTTATTTTATATAAGATTCCCTTCCGTTATTTTCCTCACTGTATACAAAAGAAATATTGTGCTTCCTCCCAACTTCAATCATTCATAATGATTTGGGAGTGTTTTCTTCTCAGCTTTTCTAATTTCGATTTAGATTGAATTATTACAATTCTTTTCAACTTCAAACCACTTTGATTTTTCGTTCGGGAATTTCTGAAGTTAATTCTAAATCATTTTAAACACAGTGTGGGAAGGTTCTCTTAGTTTTCGCACTATTTTTTAGTCATAATATTGAATGAGTGTTACAGAATTTATTTATTCTATACTTAATTCTGTGTCTTTTGTCTTGACAAATCGGTCTCCCTCTCTGCTATCGCTAAGGTAAGATTTATTTCCTATTTCTTTTTTTGTTTTTATTTAATCTCCTGTTATTATACAAACTAGTGTTAATTTCCAGCGTACTATCCGATGCAGTTAATTTCTTGAACCGGTACCTGAACTTGAATACTACACTTCAGACTTACTTCAACCTTAACTAGGTTCCCTTTTCCTACGCAGGTTGGTCCCAAGTCTCGTTGAGGATTTGGAAATCAAAGCATGACTCTATGCGTATATTTCCTAGTTTGTTTTCATATGGAACATAGTTTCCTTAACTTGTATAATTTAACTGCCTCCAATATTAAATAGGACTGTGTACTTTATGTACTTAACATTTGGGATTTAATGACTGTGTAGTATACATAATTTATTTATCTTCCATTAAGGAATTGAAATTCCTTGCAACAGTTTAATGTGCAGTACTATATTATCATTGTACTCATGGTGATACATATATTTCTTTTAGTTCACATGTTGAAATACTTAAGAACTATAAATACATGTATATATGTCTCTGTTTAGTAATTTCTAATGCATGATTTATCTTCCTCAATTTTTGCTAAAATAAGGAGTTTCTTTCAATTTACAGTGCACATATTTATAATTCATGTATATTCTTTTTTGCCTAGAACTTATTTCATAATGAATGGTACAGTTCAGTAACATCATACTAAAGCAGATTTATTACTGAACACATCAATTCTCTGTGAGGTACCTAACCCTAGATCTAAACCTAACACTGGGTTTTAGACATTCTAGGAGTTGGTCATCTATAGAGTATGTATGTACAACAATACAGAATGGACTATTTCATTATAGTCACATATGTTCAATGTACAAACCTCCAAAATTTATTTCTAATTCATTTAACTTCTTCAACATAAACATATACTGAGAGGCAGAATTTCATATAGATCTTGTTAAACCCTTAGTTAAACTAAGAGGGGGGGCGGGGGGGGGGGTGAATCAGTTTAACACATTCAAGGATTTTTAAACTGACCTTTAAACTTATTTACAACTTAATTTCATGATCAACTTTATATGTGAGGAATCTTAATATGTGAGCAGCAAGTATTAAGATGATGTGATAGCACACTTAATGTGAGAGCAACAAGTATTAAGAAAATTGGATAAACCATATCAACACATAAACATCACACACAGAGACATCAGATATAAGTGGAAACCCATAAAGGGAGAAAACCACATCTTATTATTGTTGTGATGCATAGGCAAGCTCCAACTCCCTCTCACCACTGATTTTCTGAAGGCACCAACTTACAGGAGGCTCCTACCTCAATTCTGCAAGCTACAACTTACAAGGAAGCTCCAACTCCCATCAATTTTCTGCAGGCACCAACCTACAAGTGGCTTCAACCTCAGTCAGCTACAACTGACATCTATCAAGCTACAACTTGATAGGGAAGCTCCAACTTCCTCACTCTTTCATAAGAAAAACACTTGTTGATTTACCTTGGATATCAGCTCTGTTCTGTACCTTCTTCACTGCTGTCCTCCAGATTTCTTATCTGTCTTATATCATCTCTGACTCTTCACAGTTTCTCTTTTAGCTCCTCCTTCTTCTTATCTTCTCTGCCTCAATTCTGCATTCTCTAACCTCTCTATGCATATCAATGTGATATCATATATAGAGTTCATCACATGACTGTTTGTATTCCACAGGGAATTTGGAGTGAATAGCCATGACTCTTTGGCTTCTGCCTTCTCATTCCTTTGCCCAACTCATTTAGAAAAAATATAACAATATGTACTACTTTCAATATTATAGTGGGATTTTTGTTTTCCTCCGGAGACTTGCCTTTGCATCATAAACAATATAAAAACAATCAAAGCATGTACATTTTTAGTTACAATAATAATTTAAGTTCAATCCATTCAGCTTTTGGCTCTCTGTGAGTTTGTCTTTTCTGCTGCTGTAGTGTTACTATTCTGCATATTCTCCTGCATTTTCATGCCTGTAAAATGCCCTGTGTGTTTTCCAATTTTTTCCATGTACCTATTCTGCATACCTCTGTTTTCCATGCCTGTTAAATACCATGTGTCTTTATTAGTTTCTACATACTCTCCACTTCAATTGTGTTTCTGCTGTATATATACCTGTTTCACAAGTTTAGCTCCCCAATAACTCTCAAACTCTCATTGTATATAAAAAAGTAGCTTCTTCTTATCATTTTTTGGCAACTTAAATAAATGCGGAGGCTTCTTATAATCAAGGTTATAAAACCATAAAGCATATAATACGTTTTTCTAATAAACCCAGAAATCATTTTATTTCACTTCGGAATAATAGTGCAACCCACAGATACATATAAAAATCAACACACAAACAGCTGGACCCCATAACATATCATTTTTCTTTTTGCAACGCTCATTTGACCCATATCAAACATAATATATATACTGCCATATATATATATATATATATTCCCCAATCGAATGTTGCAGCCATTAATGACCTGAGGACTTATATTAAGGCCAAGCACCAACATATATTAAAGTTTTATATGCTTGATTATTCAATTAATTACGGCACTAGACCTTCGAGCTTGGAGTTAAATCTTCAAGTGATACCATATATAAGCATATAGGTGCCCTCGGGGCCCACATCTTGCCATTCACCTACCAAGCATAATATATCAATGTTGATGCAGTTCGTAAGTAGTCAATGCGTATCCAAATATTAAAAGTTTTCAATCTTTGGATTAAAGCCAACGCCAATCATATTGAAGTTTTGGGATCACTGTTTACTCATCCCTTGGGGCCCACAAATACACACGCTTTACCTTTGTTATTAAACATGTAGCACCTTTATATAATGAACTACGACTTTATAACCCTTCTTTGAAATAGATTGAATTAATATTCAAATTTCTATTTACACTCGGGCCCATCATGCATTATAACATACCTTCTGCCCATTTATTAACTATTATAACACATATAATAAACTGAAATTCACATAATACTCAGCCCCGTAGCAATGAGTGTAGGTCCCACAACATGTTTTACATCCGACGGCTATGAACTTGTTGCACTACAAACCTCAATTGACTCTTATCCGACGATCATCGCGTGATTTAGATGCACGAGAGTTATTTCTCCAATTCCACGCGATGAAATAGGTCTAAGTGTTTAATCTACTGCTTGCATTTGACGGTGCATATCTTATCGTGCCCCAAACCTCAATCCGATGGTCCTCGCACAATATCACGCAAATTAGATGCACGCTACATAATTCTCAATATTTACACGAAAAAGTGGTTTTCTATTAACCACTTTTGCCACGCGTCAATCAAATAACTATATCACGTTCGAAATGTGAAATCCACTTACCACTTTAAAAATAACGTGATCCAACTGATTTATTGGTTCAAAAACCACTTCTACTGTTCACAAGTCATGGTTCCGCTCCTTTCCGACTCAAGGTTCCGTCTTTCGGGTTTCATATTTGTTAACTTTGTTTTTACGTTAGAACTGTTTTATTTACGTTATAACTTCACCATTCATTGATTTTACATTATAACTAACCATATTATATGGCCCACCCACATGGCATTTGATTTACGTTATAAATATAATTCATTGTTGCGCCATTATTGTCCCACTTTCACAGTTATCTCAAATATTACTTCTGCGATTTACCAACTCTTGATTCCTTTCCACTTGGTGTTCGATTCATAATTTCGAACAATCTTACACAATTATGTGCAGAACATCATTTGAAACCCTTGCCACAGGGTTTATTCAACTCTGTTTATAACACTTGCCACTGATGCTTCTAAAATCATTGTTCTGTATTGATCCGCTGTATTCAATTTCTATGCATGACAGTGCACTGGCATTGCATGACTGTGCATGTCAGTGCATGTCTGTTTCACTATAGTCGCTATATGTACAAACCTGCATTACCTACTACTTCGGCCCTTACAACTCAAATGGCCCTTTCACCCTCACTGCTCTAATTCTTCTGCTGCTTCTGCTGCCCGGGCTGCCTCTTGCCTATCTTCTTTGCCTATTTGCTGGTTCTTCTTTCTTTCTCCTTTACAATATTTCCAACAGTCTCCCCCTTTGGCATTGATGGCAATACACTTCCTCTGCTTGCCTTTCAGAATACCCTTTCTTCTGATGCTTGTTTTTTCTCCCACTTTGACATCAATGGCAAAGGGTTGCCTATTTCCTAGTGTGGTTTTCAACTATTGTCCATAAAAATTTGATCTTGAGGACCTGTTCCATGCACTTCTCACTAGCTCTGGCTCTTTTGTGGCACTCCTTGTTGACTGATCTCCCCCTGGAATGATGTTTTCTTTTCTTTTCTCCCCTTGGAATGATGCTTTCTTTTCATGTCAGAGACTAGCCTCTGCAGACACTACCCCTAGTGGCACAGCGGAAGCGTGGTGGGCCCATAACCCTTTGTCTCTTCGATATTCGAATGGTTCTTTAGTAAGAGGTTTTGTGAATATGTCTACTGTTTGTTCCTTTGTTGGTACATATTCCAGCTTTACTACTTTCTGTGCTACTTTTTCTCTAAGTAAGTGGTACTTTATTGGGATGTGCTTTGTTTTTGAATGAAGTATAGGAATTTTTTATATACTTATTGCACTTGTATTTTCACATTTGATAGAAATAGGTTCATCAATGGTTACCTTCAGGTCTTGGAGTGTTTGTTTCATCCACATTATTTTTGTGCAACAAGCTGCTGCTACTATGTATTCTGCTTCTGCTGTAGATGGAGATATGGAAGTTTGCTTCTTGCTTAGCCATGCCACAAGAATTTTTCCCAAATAGAATGCTCCTCCACTTGTTCTTTTCATGTCATCCACATAGCTGGCCCAATCTACATCTGTATATGCTATCAAAGTGAAGTTTTTTCCTTTTGGATACCATAGCCCATGATGTGCAGTTCCTTCTAGATATCTGAATATTCTCTTGATTGCTAGTAAGTGATTTTGTTTTGGTGCTGCTTGATATCTTGCCACAAGTCCTACAGCCAGCACAATGTCCGGTCTAGAAGCTGTTAGGTATACCAGACTTCCAACCATGGATCTGTAAATTTTTTGATCTACATCTATTGATCCATCATCTACACAAAGTTTGCATCCAATGATCATGGGAGTTGACACAGGTTTACAGTCTTCTATGTTTAACCTTTTCAGCATCTCTCTTAAGTATTTTTCTTGTGAGATGAATGTGCCTGTGTTATTTTGTTGAATTTGAAGTCCCAAATAGAAGTTGAGCTCTCCAATCATAGACATCTCAAATTCTAATTTCATTTCCTCAGCAAATCCTTTTGCTAACTCATCTTTGTTGCTTCCAAACATGATATCATCTACATACACTACTACAATTAAGAGTTCACCTTCATTGGCCTTTATGTACAAATTTTTTTCTACTCCTCCTTTCTTGAACCCTTGTTTTTGCAAGTATTTGTCCAGCCTGAATACCATGCTTGAGGAGCTTGTTTCAGCACATATAATGCTTTCTTTAATCTGCACACATAGTCTGGTTTCTCTGTTAAGGAGAATCCTTTGGGTTGTTCCATGTAGACTTCTTCCTCTAAATCTCCATTCAGGAAGGCAGACTTCACATCCATTTGGTATACCTTGAAATCATGATAACATGAAAAGGCCAAAAACATTCTGATTGCTTCCATTCTGGCTACAGGGGCAAAGGTTTCATCATAATCAAGACCTTCAATTTGTGAATATCCCTTGCATACAATTCTGGCTTTATTTCTGATTACATGTCCTTGTTCATTCATCTTATTCTTGAATACCCATTTTGAGCCTATGAAATTTTTCCCTGGGGGTCTTGGTATGAACTCCCATGTATTATTCTTCTCAATCTGGTCTAGTTCTTCATTCATAGCTTTCACCCAATATTTTTCTTTGCTGGCTTCTTCAAACTTATTTGGTTCTATTTGAGATAACATAGCCAGGTATACTTCTTCTATTTGTTCAGCTAGCTATCTTCTTGTCTAGACTCCCACACTCTTGTCCACGATGATTTGATCTTCTGGATGGTTCTATTGAGTGTATCTTGAGGGACCTTTTGCGTTTAACTTAGTATCTTCTATTGTCTTGCTTATTTCATCATCATCTTGGTTCTCTTCCTCATGATATTCTAGAGGATTGCTGCAACCTGTACTTCTTGTCTTGTTTGGTAGTTCTTCATCAAATCTTACATCAATGCTTTCCACAATTTTGCAAAGTGTTTTGTTGTAGCACCTGTAACCCTTACTCTTGGATGCATATCCTAAAAATATTCCTTCATCTGCTCTTGCATCAAACTTTCCTAGATGTTCATCATTATTTTTTATGAAACACTTGCTTCCAAAGACCCTAAAGTGCTTGATTGATGCTGGTTTACCGTGCCATAGTTCATAAGGAGTCTTGTCACTGTTTGGTCCTAAATGAGCTTTGTTAAGAATATGCACAGTTGTGTGTACTTCTTCTGCCCAGAAGGTTTGGGGAATGTTACTTTCTTGCTTCATGGCTCTCGCAATCTGATGTACAGACCTGTTTTGTCTCTCTACCACTCCATTCTGTTGAGGTGTACCTGCAATTTTAAACTGTTGATTTATCCCATGCTCATTGCATAGGTCTGAAAAATCATAGTCTATGAATTCACCTCCTCTGTCTGATCTGATGCACTTTATATTGCATCCTGTTTGATTTTCTGCCAATGCCTTGAATATCTTGAATTTCTCAAGTGCTTCCAATTTATATTTGAGAAATGCAACCCATGTCATTCTGGAAAAATCATCTATTATCAGCATGAAATAGGATTCTCCACTTGGTGTTTTAGTTCTTGAAGGTCCACACAGGTCCAGGTGTACAAGCTGAAGTGGCCTACTTGTTGATAGCTCATCTTTGGTCTTAAAGGATGTGCAGGTCTGTTTTCCCAATTGGAAAGATTTACATAAGGTATTTGAAGGCTTCTTTATTGCTGGCATATCTCTGACTGCTTTCTTCTTGCTCAGACTGATGATATGGTCGAAGTTAAGGTGTCCCAATATTTTATGCCATAACCATGACTCTTCAAGTTTGCTAAGGTGGCATGCTTCATTCTCTTCTTTCACTATGTAGACATTACATTCTGTTCGAACTCCTTTGATCAGGGTCTTTCGTATGGTGCTTGATCTTACTTCACAGTCTTGTGCTCTAAAAAGAACTTCACATCCTTTATCACACATTTGACTGACACTCAACAAATTTGCTTTTAGCCCACCCAAAAATAGTACATCTTGGGCCTTTCCTCTGCCATTATCCAGACTGACTGAGCCTTTCCCTTTGATTTCCCCTGCTTTATCATTGCCAAAAGTAACATTTCCATATTTCTTTTCATCAAAGGTTATAAACTTGCGTCTATCTCTAGTCATATGCTTTGAGCAACCATTGTCCAAATACCATTGGCTTTTTAGGTCTTGATCTATTAGAGCGAGGTCACATTTATTCACCTTCTTTTTCCACTGCATGCATCCTTTTGTTTGGTGCCTTTTCTGAGATGATGGGCCACATTGTCTGAGAGGACATTTGGAAGACATATGTCCAATTTTATGGCATACACAGCATTTGATCATATTTTTATCAGAATTATGAGTACGAGTAAATTCTCCATGATTCATAAACCTCCTTGAGGTTTTGAACATCAGTCTTTGTCCATATGTTCTGCATTCTATGATTTTATGGCGAAATTCCTTACAATAAAAACTGTATCCATAAAAACAATTTGCATACCTGATGAAGGGTTGTCTTCTCCATTTGTTTTCTTGAGGAAGTATTTTCACTGTTTGCATCCTTTGCTGGTTTGAATCAATTCTCCTTGTATGATAGTATGCAACAATATGTCCCAGTTTGTGGTAGGCATAACAGGTGGCATTTTTCATAGGGGGAAGAATCTCCTTTGATGGCTTCCAAATTTGACGTATTCAGGAGTATATGAGCCTTTTTCAGTTGACTATTTATTTATTTCATTCTTTGTCATTTGAGGTTCCTTCTGGTTTCTGTTTACTTCATTGCAGGTTTCTTCTTCTGTAGGAACCTTCTGAGCTGCTTTATTATCCTTATCTTCTTTTACAAAAATGATATTTCTGTTTTTCTTTTCTTTGCCTTTTCTTGATTCTCCTTCATAGCCTATCCCAGTTTTTATCAAAGGAGATCTTTGAGCATCTAGAATTTCATTCAACTTATCAGAGCTTGTCATTTGAGGAGTATTTATTGACACTTTCCTTTGGGTGTTTTCTAATTTCTTCCTCAAGCACACTACTTCTTCTTCCAATTTCTCTTGTTCCTGAATTTTATCCTTAATTTGCTTAAGTAAAATGTATTCTACCTTCTTGGCTTCTTCAAGCTCTACTTTCAACTGAATGAGGACTTCTGAATTTTGTTCTTCTCTTACATATTTGAGGACAATGCCTTTCTATTTTTTGCACTTCAGTTTGAGTCTGTCAATTTCCTCCAGGGCACTTCTTAGCTCCCCCTCAAGATCAACTTCACCTTCTTCCTCATATTATAGAAGGAATCCTTCAAGATATTCTATAACCATCAATATAAATTCAGAATTTCCTTCTTCACTTGAGGTTTCATCTGAGTCTTCAGATGCACTACTGTCTTGTTGAGCATAGAAAGACTTTCTATTGAATCTCTTCGCTTTCTGCCAGTTCTTTGATATGGTTTTCTCTGATTCTTGAGTCTGATTCTTTGTTTTCTTATGAAGACACTTAGCAGCATAGTGTCCAACTCTTCCATAGTTAAAGCATTTAAATGGAAGTTTACCTTTATATTTACCTGAGCCTCTATCCAATTTCTTGACAAATTTGGCCTCTTCTTCATCAGAGCAAGAGCATATATCTTCCTTTTCTTCTTTCTTCTTCTCTGTCTTAAAGGCTGCCTCCCTCACATTTGACTTCCTCTGTGGCAGTCTCATCTCATACGCTCCTAAGAAATTCTAGAGGCAGATTCTAACTAGGAAAACTAAAGATTATAATAAAATTGCTTTACACGACTGGAATTCCTATCTTAAAAAGCTTTATGAATCTCCAAATGCCAGGGATAAATTTGAAACCATGCTCACAATGAAAGAAGTTTTCTCATTAGAAGACATTGATTTTGCGGTTAAACGCCTGGAAAATGGGAAAGCTAAAGACATTGAAGGTTACGAGGTGGAAATCTTGAAAATTAGAGGTCTTGTCCTCATCCCCCACAACCACAAGCTTTTCAACTAAGCGGTCAAGCAAGGGTTCCCTAAACCTTGGACGCAGAGACTCATTATCCCTATTTTTAAAAGTGGTGATACAAATAACCCCTCTAATTATCGTACAATTATGATCAACCCTCTCTTAGCCAAGTTATATGGTATTATTTTGGAAAAGAAGTTGAGCATTTGGCTTGAAAGTGAAGGTAAGAGGGCTAAAGGCTAATCGGGTTTTAGAAGGCAGCACTCAACAATGGACCACCTCGTTACGCTTAGGATCATTGTGGAGGAATGTCGCAATGATAAATCCAATCTCTTTCGTTGCTTTGTGGACTTTATAAAGGCTTTCGATACGGTTCCTAGAAACAACCTATGGAATAGATTAGAGGAGCTAAATGTTCCTTTTGAGCTAAGAGCGACCGCTATAAGGTTATATGAGAATGTAATTTCCAAGTTAAAAAGAAATGAGGAGTGGTCAAAAGATATTAAGTGTAATATCGGAGTTAAATAAGGTTTCCCCCTCTCCCCTACCCTATTTGGCATTTACATTGATAAGCTAGAATGTTGTTTAGAGGAAGTAGGATGTGCTGGCACGATCTTAGCGGGGATAGTCATCATCATTCTTCTCTATGCTGACTATATTGTTCTTCTCGTAAGGTGCCCATCTGATCTTGATAAGAAACTTAGATTTCTTAAGGATTTTTGCTCTACCATAGTTATGCCCATTAACATTGACAAAACAAAATTTATGATTATCAAATCCAAGAAGGACACTTACGCTAATTTTATGTATGACAATAGTAACTTGGAGGAAGTGTCTTCTTACAAGTACCTAGGAATTGATCTTCATCACAAGCTCAACTGGAACTATAGCATTCAGAAAAGGATTAATGGGGGGTGGAAAGCTTATTTTGGTCTTGAAAATAATTGTAAAACGACAAACCTCGTAATGTGGGATAGAAATAAGTTCCTCTTTGAAACTTTAATCACTCCTATTATCTTATATGGATGTGAGGTTTGGGGTTGCAACATCTCTAGAGAATCCTGGAGAAATATTGAGCAAATCCAGAAGTCTTTTATAACGTATAACCCTAAAATTAAAAGCAATACACCCTATCATATTCTCCTTATAGAAGTGGGTCTTTCCCCTATCGAGAGCCTAGCTATGACTAGGCTTATGTTGTACAAGCACAAGCTCAATAGCATAGGAGACCATAGACTTCCTAAGATAGCTTTAAATTCCAACCAAAACCACTTAAGGCTTAAACGAGGTTGGTATAAAGACACCAGGGCCTGGTTAAACCATTGGGAGATCGACGAGAATGTTGCATTGCAAAACATTAATAACATTAAAAAAAATTTACTACTAAGTTCAAAGAAAAAATGTGGTGTGAGAAAGATCTAGCAACTAAAAGAAATTAAGATATTATAAGGAGGTCATCAACCCCACCCTAGAATATCAAAATTATCTCTCTATTTTAACTAGCTCAAAGAAGAAAATTAATATAGCCAGGATTGGAATGAACTCTCATAAGCTCCATAGTGAAACAGGTCGTTGGACAGTTCCTAAAACACCATAGATGGAAAGGATCTGCCATCTCTGTGAGAATATGAACATCAAGGATGAAAATCACTTCCTCTTAGAGTGCCACGCGTACAACCACATTAGAGCTCAATTTCATAATCTTTGTTGCAATATTGACCTTCCTAGACTTTTAAGATGTCAAAATTATAGTGAGTTGGGGAGGCTTCTCTGCACGCTTTTTGAGCATAGGAATAAAATCTTAAATCAAACTAAATAACTCTTTTATTTAGGTTCGATAGACCAAATATTGGTCTCAATGGACGTTAACCATCATCATCACCATCATCATCATTAACAATAACAACAATAATAAATACAAAATATAAATAAATAAATAATCATTATTAAAGTAAACTTTTGATATGTGTTTGATATGATCATATTATTATTATTTTAATTATATGATATGCACAAATCTACAATTCAATATTGTGCTAGTTTTATTATAAATTATTATAAATTTGACATTTATAAAGCCAATGGTGAAAGTAAAATGAATAATTTTTCAGTTCCAACATGTCATTGGCATTGTGATATGTTTGGGTATGTCAACAAAATCACCATGTTTTAAATTTGAAATTAAACAAATGACATATTAACATGATTTATATTTGTTTGGAGAAACAAACATTAAAAACAATAAAACAGTAAAACATGATCTATATTAATTTTAATAACAATAATGTTAATAATAATAATAATAATAATAATAATAATAATAATAATAGATATATTAATTTTAAACATTTATGTTTATGAATGTTTATTAATATTAATAAAAAATATAAATATAGAACTTAATAACAAATATAAATATTTGAAATTTTATTAATATAGGTTTCAATGATAATATAAAAAATTATATTAATTGTATTATATTAATGTATCAATATAATATTTTTAGTTTTAGTATGTTTTTCTTCTCAAGTAGTATTATGTTTTTAATTCCTTTTATTTAATTCTTTATTTAAAAATTTAAAAATTGATTTTATTTTATTATATATGTATATATAGTTTATTTATTTATTTCATTATTTATATATTTTTAATGTTTATTTTTATTTTGATTGATTTAGTCTTTATTATTATTATTCTATTTATTTATTTGTTTGTTTATATTTTTATAAATATATTTATCTATTTATTTATTTTTTAAAGATAAGATTTATTTGGTGTTCAATCATTTATTTATTGATTTTTTTCATTTTAGGTAGTACTATTTTTATTAATCCTTTTATTTTATTTAATTATTTATTTTTAATTTAGATTTTAATTTAGTTACATGGTTTATTTTTTCCATTTTATTACTTTTATTTTATATTTAATTAAGATTTTGACTATTTTGATTATTTTTTTATTTTTTTATTTTTATATTTATTTTTATATATTTCTTATATATATATTTTTTTATTTCGTCTTTTCATTCATTTATTTATTGTTTTTGACTATTTTTAACGTCTATTTTTCTAGAGGTTTTGACCCTTGATTTTCTAATGATATTTATATGATAGTCAGAACAACCAATCTTCATTATCCTGATGATGAACTACATTCAACAAATCAGGTCCAAAAAATTTCTCAAAAGATTTATTTTAATATGTATCAATATATTAATAATAGTTGTATTAATTATATTATATTAATAGTCTCAATATTAACAATATTATTAAATAAAAATATTTATATTAAGTAATCAAAAATTTTCTCTACTGAAGACTCATGAAAAGAAAAATTCTGTAATATCCAATAATATCTATTATTTGTATTACATGAATAGTCAAACCTTTTTATATATAGATTAATCTCACTCATGCATTAATATTAATTCTATAATTTCTATATCATTTATTATTTAATAATTGAAATGATAATTTCACAATTATATTGAATATATATTTATAAATATAATTTGATGTTGATAATATGTATTTTAATTTAATTAATGGTAAAAATAATATAAATTTAAAAATATAAAAAATTAATATTTGAAATTTTATTAACATATTGTAATGATAATATAAACTATATTAATTATATTATATTAAAGTATCAATTTATTTACCATATTAGTATTTTATATTAAAAAATAAATGAGTTATTGAAACAAAATATATTATTTTTTTACACAGCTACAACGTTTTTAACATTAATTTCATACTATGTTCACACTCATTGAATATGTGTGGAATTCAGAAGAAGAGAAATTTAAAAAAAAAAAAAAAAAACAATATCCTAAATACACATGAAAAGAATAATGAAATGAAAATAAGAGCCTCATTGAATGGCATGTTCCATAATTGACAAATAATTTGTGATTACCACAAATAACTCACAAATAATTTTTGATTAATGTCATGGACATTATGTTTTATTGAAGTTAACAAACTTGATTTGTGATTAATGTCATGCACATTATCCCTTATTGAAATTAACTACCTTAATTTGTGATTAATGTGATGGACATTTTCCATTATCAAAGTTAACAACCTTGACAGAAAGGTAGATCCAACTCCGTTTCAGGTAATTTGAAAAAAATACCGATGCATTTTGAGAAAAATACATTCATTCATTACTGATTCGAAACACACAGAGAAAACATAAAGTAAAACTTTGTATTTTAATAATCCAAGTTGACAAAATTATATTTAATTGATATGAATTTAAAATATATATAAAAATAAAATACATAATAAAATAATATACCTGGAAAGAATAATACAAAGGAAAACATATAGTGTAGATACAACACCATAAAAATGAATAGCATCAAAAAGTGAATCAATGGATTCAACAATGAAGCTAAGGAAACGAGAAATGAAATAAATTTAGTAGAAACATACAAACATACAAGTGAATCAATGGATTCAACAATGAAGCTAAGGAAACTAGAAATGAAATAAATTTTCCAGGAGTAGAAACATACAAGTTTAGGGTTTTAGATTGTAAAACCTTCACATTAAAAATGGTATTAAATAAAATTAAATGAAAGGTGAAATAAATTTTATTTATCTATTATTTTTTAAATACAAAATTAAAATAAAAATTTATTTATTTGTATTCACTTTTTATTTATAATTTCTATTCATATAAAGTAGCTCTATTGAAAGCTTTATGCATAGATAAATTTAATAGCATAAATTGAGATTGGAAAGGAGATACTGCTAAATATTCCTCATTATAGTGGTATATTTTTCCTTTATATTTTATTTAACAAAGCTCTTAGGGATTAATTTATTTCTCATAACTTTCTTTTTATTTTCTACTGAACAATTTCATTTATCAATCTTTTTTCTTGCAAATAGTAAATTACTCTAATTTGGATGTAATGCATGGAGATGTTGTGTTAGCTTACACCATCATCTTGTGAACAATTTAATTTATAATTTTTCTTTTTGTAAATAGTAAATTACTCTAGGTTGGATGTTATGTGTGGAGATCTGGTGCGTTAGTTTAAGTTTAAGTTATATGTGTTAGTTTAAGTTTAATTTATATTTAGAAAAGTTCCATTTAATGTGATTTTGTATGAACATATTTTGCAAGATTTTATATTTAATAAGTTGGGGATTAATATAATTATAGTGGGTTTACTTTGAATGAATAAAGTTGCAAGAGTCAAAAGACATAGCTCTGTAAATATGTATGTGAAAATTTTTATGAATACAAATTATTTTTTTGTGTTAATTTGTATTTCTTTCTCTCTACTTTTCCATAAAATAGGTATGAGATTTGAGTTCAATTGAAAGAACACAGAGAATTCAATTGAAAGAGCTGAGAGAAAGCTAAGACAAAGAACCACAATTTGTGAGTTGAGAAAAATTGTTTTCTCTCTTATGCTCATTGTAATGCACAGTTGAAATACTCCATGTTCATTGTAATGCAATGTTGAAATACTCCATGCTCATTGTAATGCACAGTTGAAATACTCCATGTTCATTGTAATGCAATGTTGAAATAATCCATGCTCATTATAATGCAGGAGACATACAAGGAGAGCTTCTTTACCAACCTCTAATTTATAGTGGATCTAGATTATGCCTATCCTTCCCTAAGGTGGAAAATCACATTATCAATTGTTGTCTACAGTTTTAAATTGTGATTTTCACTGTATACCGAAATCCCTTAATCCCTTAGGTAGCAGATCACATTTTTCACTATATTTCAATATGCTATGGTGCTAATTCTCAAATCTCGATCATAATAAAATTTGTTTTCTAAGCAATAATCCAAAATTTTACTATAATTTACATCTGCAATTAAGCTTTGCATCCTTATATTCTCAAGTTTCATGCATCATTGAGCATGAGTATCAAAACATAGAGGGCCTGAGTTTTAGATACCTCCCAATTTCTATTGAGACTGGAACAATTTAATGGAGGCTTTAAGGCCGAATATATGGCAAGGATCAAATTGAAGCTAAGCCTACTTGCTTACCACAATAAATCTATTATATACCATTCAATGTATGAAACTTACCAAATTTCCCTGCAATATTGAAACAAATCAATGAACCAAAAAATTGGACTAACCTTGATATCAAATTGAAACTTGTGAAGAAACAATAAACCTACACAACAGATTTATGAAATGAAACTTGCAACATCTCATGTATTCTTTTTAAATAAGCTTAGCTTCTTTTTGTATTGAATTTGTTTTGTAGAATTTGAATGACAACTGTTTCAATTTAACAAAAGTGTATTAAATAAGAAATATGGAACATGAGCCACTGACACCTCCAATGGTGGTGCTCCATGGCACTCCATGATGCCATCATTTTACTTGTAAGTTACATAATTAAATTGTAAGTTACATAATGTTATGTTATGTACAATTATTATAATATCAAAAAAATTATTAAAACAATAAATAATGATTAAAATATTACAGCAATTACTGCTACATAGAAATTAAAGATAACGAATTCCTCTAATACCTAGAAAACATAACACATTGGCCTGTTATTCTATTCTTAAATAGCAATAAAACACAATAAATTCCATTTCATTAATTGTGAATGAACCATTTCTTGTTTCATAACGTGAAGAGGCATACGTTTGAGAATGGTTATGAATGGAAATGAACATGTGGCTATATAAATAGTTTTATTATTTAGCTATATGACATGTTTCATAGTTTTATGGTGGTTCAAATAGTGGAGGTCTTTTCTGGATGTTTCATGAAGTCACTACTTCAATTATGTGAAATGAATTAGCATTAATCTTCATACTTGGTCAATAGTTAATGGCACAGTAAAATTTTAATTATAATTTGGTAAAAAAATTATTTAAGCTGGGTTTAATCACTTGATTTAGATATGCAAGCTAGTTATGTTCATCAATGTTATCCATTGATGTAGTGACAACTACTAAAATATTCCAGCATCTTGTATTTTCAACCAGATTGGAATTTGTGATTAACAAAATGATAAAAGTTGCAATTTCCAACAGGGAGGACGCCTATCTCCATAATAAGAAAAAGTGTCTATAGATTTTGATCATTGACAACTACCATAGATTGGATTTGTATACCAACAAAGTAAAACGATCAGGACTAGCCTGAGATATTTTTCCATGCATCTAAATGTGAATATAAGATCACAAATTTTTGTCTCTACACTTATTTAAAGGATTTGAATACGGAGGTGGAGGAATTTCCTGGATGACTAAAAGTAGCAGAAATCCAGACAATCTTTTTTTAAGAAATCTTGTAGTAGCAGTGTTTGAATCATGTTTTTTAAGGTGGAAATAGATTAGCACCATTAAAAACCTCTAAGGCACCCAAAATATTGAAGTTTAAAAAACCTTTAGGGAACCCAAAATCTTAAAGTTTGATAGCTATAACTTGGATTTACAAAAATCCTTGCACGATTTTAGAAAAATCTTGTGTGAATTTCCATGACTTGCAATGAAAAAGGGAAGCTGGTTTTAGTACAACCTTATTTAAATCTAAAAATAGAATTAAGTGGTGGAGGGAAAAAGGGCATGCTCATCTTAGATGTTATGGGACATTGCACTCACGTTTCTATATATTTAATGAAATAATTACAAAATGGGAAATATTTAGATAACATATCACATGTGTTTTGATTTATGCTTTTATTTCATTTTCCACATATATTCTCTTTGCAACATCTGTTGCAATTTCTAGTCATAATAAACATTTAGCTTCTATTTTGAAATGGACATGCATCAACTCCATGTTGAGCAAGTGGAATTGTAGAATGAGCCTCTCCATGCAATTAAATAAATATGACAAAGTGACAATATATAAAATTTCAATTTAAATTATATCACTCTTCTCTATATAAATTTGATATAAAATTGTGCTATTTAATATGGAAATTGAAATATTTTATTTATAGTTGACACTAACTTTTTGTTATTTATCTGTTTTTTCTTGAAATATTACATGTCAATTGAACATGTAAAATGAATTACATATCATATAACATTAGTAATATTATTTTTCCATGTCATATGTTAGCTTCATATTAAGTAGGGAAGGAATTAGATACATCCTTCATACCAAAAGGTAAAATAAATTTATTATATTTTCAATTGCTTTATCTCTCTATATAAAGTTGATGTAAAATTAACGTTTGTTATTACTGTTTTTTTTGGTTAGGTAATGTGTGTACTAAGATGACTGACACACCTAAATTATGTCTTGAGTAACTTAGATCCATGGGCATCTAAGCTATCAAAATTTCCCAAAGAGAATAACACTCAGCTTAGCCTAGATCACTTTTTCACCATGAAGCGCTCATAGTGGTTTCTAGAGCTCCTCTCATGAACATTTAAATGGAGAATTAAAAAGTGTATATCCTATGATATAATATTTCTCACTACACATACATATTGTATTATTTTTTATTTAATGATCAAGAAATTGTTTAACTTATTAATCTTATTAATGGAATAAGATCTCTCTCAAGTTTAAAACCTATCATTTAGTTCCTATTATATTTTAATTATATCACCATTTATGTAATATCCCCTTTCTTGATCCCGTCAAAGTGGATAGAATTGACCCATGGTATTAACCCATGGTATTGACCCATGGTATTTCTTGTTGGTATTGACCCAGCAAGCCTACAAAAGGGGAGAGAAGCTAGGCATTTAGGGCATTCTGGATTATCTATTTCTATTATGTTTGGGTTGAGAACCTGGCATGGCCAGTTCTTTTATTGATCTCGGGACGAAAACCCCGTGATGATGTTTATGTGGTGGATCCATCCAGGATTCACAAGTGGACTTCAATTTCTTATATTTGTTGTGTTCTGTGTTTTTATATGAAATATCTAGATGTGTTTCTTTATTTAAAATATTGATCCTCGGGATATTACAGTGGTATGTTCAACTTTATTACTTTGACAGGTACCACATTCTTGAACATATTTGATAATGTCATTCTTAAGTCCCTTCCATGTGAACCTTTCCCTGATGGTCCTATAAGTCTTCAGAAAGCCTGGATGCCCAGCTAAGGGGAAGTCATGGCCTGCTTGTAAGATTTTCATCTTAATTTGAGACTCAGGTACTAAATAGATTTGATCCTTATAATAGATAATATCATTGACAACTCTATAACGGATGTCTGATGATTGTCCGTCAAGGATCTCACAAGCTGAATGATTTTTTGAGTATTCCACCAAAATATGGGACTTCCAGTCATCTACAATGTCTATGAGAGAGAAAGTAGCTGGTTTCCTTGACAAGGCATCTGCAACTGCATTATTTTTACCTTTGACATATTCAATCTCAAAATCATAGGCTTGGATCTTGCTGACCCATTTTTGCTGCCTCTCATTTAATCCCTTCTGATCAAGGAAGTATCTGAGACTATTGTGATCAGTTTTGACTTTGAACCGATTCCCCAATAGATATGGATGAAACTTGGCCAATGCATGCATAATAACCAACATTTCTTTATCATAAATGGAGTAAGAGCGTTCATAACTATGCAAATTTCTACTCTCAAAAGCAATGGGATGATGGTTCTGTGTTAGAACAACCCCAATTCCTTCCCCAGAAGTATCACACTCCAATACAAAGGGCTGAGAGAAGTCTGGCAAGGCTAGAACTAGACATGAACTCATGACTTCCTTCATCCGCTCAAAAGTCTCCTGGGTCGTTTCTGTTCATAAAAAGGCTCCTCTTTTTGTCAAGTCAGTAAGAGGGGCTGCTAGTTGTGAATATCCCTTTACAAATCTTCTGTAATAAGTGAAAATATGCTTCAGTAATATGCTTCAGTAAAGAAATGACACCCTTTTGTAATGATGCTTGATAAAATGGCAAACTAGAGTAACATACTTCTTAATATATGGAAAGAATGCTATAAAATAATATGAGCATAAACTTGATTATAATACCCATATCCATAAAATCCATAAAGGTGCATGATTAAAATATCCATAAACTCCATAAGCATAAAGGTGCATACGATGTGTTATGAAACTCCATTTAAATACACATAAATGGACTTCAAGAGAACGCTTTATTACTATTCATCCCAAGGCACAATCTGTATCTTCAATCTAGCAGATAAATGATGCAAAATTCTCTCTTTACTGAAGAAATAAAATAAACTAGACCAGCTAGGGTGATAAGAGAAACCACCGAAGTTGGGTTTGCTTACTAGGGTGAGATTCTCAAATCTCACCGAAGGAAGCTTGAGGATCTCACCTGAAATCCTCTCTTGAAAACTCACCTGTGCCCTCAAAAATATCACAAAGAAATATCCCAATTTGTTTTTCCCATGATTTTCTCTCATTCCTCCTCCTCTTTTTATAGACGGACTACTTAGAAATCCCATGGGTCAATACCATGGGTCAATACAAGAAATACCATGGGTCAATACCAACAACAAATACCATGGGTCAATACCATGGGAAAATACCATCAAGAAATACCATGGATCAAATCTATCCACTTTGACTGGATCAAGAAAGGGGATATTACAAATCCTCCCGCCCAAAGATTGCCTGTCCTCAAGCAATCCACTTCTATCCACAACAGAAGTATTTGTACATTGATACCAGGATCCCATACACTCCGATGCGCCCTCCATGTTGGATGGTCCTGAATGGATCCTTCGATTCCTGGATCCCAAAAAATCCTTTGGCCAATCATTTCCCCAATGGATTCTCCTGGATCCCAATGCCACCTAAATCCTAGGACCTGTGGGTTATGGTACCATTTCAACCCTCCATCGTTGTCTGCACCAAGTGGTTCAAGCTGTAATTTTGCCTTGGCTATGGGTATCCTCCAAATAATCAACCCATTAATAGAATACCAACTCATAATCTCTCGCCAATCCATACTTGGGAAAGAATGAATATCTGCAAATCTACTATGTTGATGTTGTTCGACACTCAATTCATGCTTCTCTACTTGGTTACCCAACATGATGCAGTTGGAGAACCCTTCCCTTCTCTTCCCAATGTATAAAGGTGGGTTGTTGGTAGTGTTGCAAGACTTATCTATGTACTCCTGTAGAGGGCTGCTCTGGAACTGCCAATCATACTTCTCTTGCTGCCTTATGAGGGATTTGAGTTGTTCTTCAACACTAGACAACTTGGTCTTTGATTCAGCACATACCCCTATGAGTTCCTCAATTTTTTTGTTCTCTTGTAAGGCAGTGTCTCAGACTGTCTAGACTTTCTGCTTCAACAACATAAGATCTGTCTTGAAATTCTTGATCCTTTCTCGAAAGTCTTCTACTGGCAATTCTAGTGCCGTGATGACTGTCTCTGTATCTGTTTTCACTCGATGCCCAATGACCACATCTTCAACTTCAACCTTTGACCAACTCTCTAGGAATGGTCCATTTTGCACATTATGTTTTTCATGTTGCTCCTCGTGATCATACTCATCATGCTAGTTCACTATGGCTAGATCCTCACTTAAATCTCCTAAGTCTTCTTCATCTATGGAGACAATTTGTTCATCCCTTTTAATTGGTGAACATAGAGGCATTGGTGGAATTTTATGTATACTTGATTGTTCATATTATTCATGGATATTCCCCTGGGGATCTATTTCCATATCCATCAATTAGTTTATGTGGCTTAACGTTAAAATATTTTGTAGGCTTACAAGGCAGACCTATTGATTGAAGGTCCAGATCTATTTTTCCCCCATCAAGAAATCAAGCTTGGGCATTCAGGGTAGCAGACCACACATTCTGGCGATCGAAGCGCATCTGTAAATAGCATTATCTACGAGTCGAACTCACGAGGTGGTCGATTGTGCATGACCCATTATCTGTCTGTCAACAAGCAAGAAGTATTTCTTGGGCACACTGTCTTCCCTTCAGAATTTCAGTTCGCATTATCCCCTGTTAAGAAAGCGTCTTGAGCGCAGAATAGAGGCCAACTCCCTTGTCGACTGTAGTGAGTCACTCACCCACCATGACTGCCATATTCATGCAAGCAGAGAACATATATATTGAGCGTAGAAGGCTCGATTTGAACGCATGAAGGAGCTCTTGTGTGAACATAGGAATTCACTCTGCGTTGATTGAGTAGGGAAGCAGGTACAGTACAACACAGCCATACAGCACCCAAGTGACCTCTTTCTGCGTTGAGTGCTAGAGTATGCTGCGTCGACGATTCGCCCAAGCAACGCTTCCAGGTAGCACTACAGAGCCTTGGCACCCTGCGCAACAATCTACATAGCTCTCAAGTGATCTTTGTCTAGCCACATGAGCGCTGGAGTCTGCTGCGTCAATGATCCACCCAAACAATGCTTCCAGGCAGCACTACAAAGCCTTGGCACCCTGCGCAACAATCTACATAGCTCCCAAGTGACCTCTGTCTGCGCAGACAGATCTAGAAACTACAGTTTTGATCTTGCTGTAATCTTAGTGCGCAGTTGCGGGTCCCCATCTATTTTCTAACTGGGCATTGATAATTATTATGGGCCTCTCATATGGCATTTTGTATGGAACAATATGAATCGGTGTGGGAAAAATTTAATAAAACTCATAGCCAAACCATACAATGCAAGAGGGCTGATTCAAGGTGGTCGATTTTGAGGCCTTGGGAAATTTCTTCTACACCAGCTATTGTTGCACTGTGTTATTATTTTCTTTCCTATTATTTGTAGGAGTTCAATTTCTTTATGGGGGCTGAAGATTTATCACTTGTTTTCTTTCAAGCCTAATATAGATTAACTTCTCAAAAGGGTGTAAATCAATTTTATTGAAGAAAGCCGAAGAGAGAAGAAAAAGTATTGAGATCCATTAATGCCAAACCACAATGTCATCATTTTATTTTTGGAAACGCCACAAGAATTAACATAATGATATATCAGTCGATTCTCTGGGCTACAATACTTCTGTGGATCAAAGATGGCAACAACATACAAATCAGAAGCAAGAGCAGAGCAACAGGCCTTTCTCTCGAAAGGTCCATGTTATCCTTCAGCAGTCAAAAGATATCTGGAAGGAAGATGTAACAAGCAAGTGTCTCTTCAAACTTGGATCCAAATTGCAGGGTACAAAGTCAAAAGATGTTCTCCTATAGCTAGACACATTAAATGCAGCTTTGAATTTGATAGATAAATCAAAATGGGAAGGGTCAAGTTGGGCCTTGAAGCCATCCATGCTTGCTTTGATACAACCTAGGTTCTTGGAGCATTCTTGTGAAAATGTTAGACTCATCATCGCTTCTTGTCTCAGTAAAATCATAGCCTTAACAGCACCGCTATTTCCCTACAATGATGACATCATGAGGAGGACTTTTCGGGTAATGGTGGAAGCAATCCAAGGGTTGGACAACACCACCATTCTTACTTTTTTCTAGAAGCGCACGATTTTGGAACGCATGGCGAAATTCAGATTTGGTATGCTTATGCAAAATCTAGAGTGTGATGATTTAATCCTTCAGATGCTCCAATACTTCTGCAATGGAATTACAACATCTCATCCAAACTACATCAAAACAGACATGCAAAATATCATGTCCCCAATCTTAGGAGACGATAGGGCCATCTGCGAACAATTGAGATCCAAATTGTTGGCCATTTGGAGGAAGGAGCTAATTGCATCACCTGCTACTTATGAACTAGTTGAGGGGTTGATCAAACAAAGCATCAAACTACTTAGAAAGAAGTTAACCAAGGAGGAACTAAAAAAGATTTGTGGAGACAGCAAGAATGAACTAAGGAGGAAAGGCTTATGCTTTGTATGCAAGGGAGTTTGGGCACTTGACCATTCATGTCCAGACAATAAGGAGGAAACAAGGATAGCAAAATTAGAGACTTCTTCTGATCATGGGCATTCATCCATTGATGGGTTCGCTGGTTTTCAGGAGAGGACCTATGAAGGATCTGAGCAGTCAAGTACAAATGGTGAGCAGCAACACCATGCTCTTCAGAGAAACTTGCACGACAAGCTGAGCAGTCAGCTTGACAAAGTACATGACGAAAGGAAAGATGCAATTCCTCCTGATGATGTGGTAGTTGAATCTATAAATACAATGGACGACATCCATAAAGAGTATGGGCAATCAGGTATAGACAACAGTCCACCAGTACATCCATGTTTGACAACCAGAAAGGATGGACAACTCATCCTCACATGTGAAGAGGTCCAGGATGAATACACTCAAGGAGAATCAAATGAGGAGAGTATCATGCATTTTGAGGAGAGGATCATGCATTTCAAGACAGATATTATGTTGTTGAAGCAAAGAGTCTGGACAGTCTGAGACACTGTCTTACAAGAGAACAGAAAAATTGAGGAACTCATAGGGAAATGTGCCAAATCATCGACCAAGCTGTCTAGTATTGAGGAAAAACTCAAGTCCCTCACAAGACCACATGAGGAGTACAATCGGGAGTCCCATAACAGCACTCTACAGGGATACATAGATAAGGCTTACAACACCAAAAACCCACCTTTATACATTGGGAAGAGAAGGGAAGAGTTCTCCAACTGCATCAGGTTGGGTAACCAAGTAGAGAAGCATGAATTGAGCATCGAACAACATCAACATAGTAGATTTGCAGATATTCATCCCTCCTGAAGTATGGATTGGCGAGAGATTATGAGTTGGTATTCTATCGATAGGTTGATTCTTTGGAGGATATTCACAGCAAAGGGCATAATGCAGCTTGGGTCCTTTGGTGCGGAAAACGATAGAGGGTTGAAATGGTACCATAACCCACAGGTCCCAAGATTTAGGTGGCATTGGGATCCAGGAGAATCCATTGGGGAAATGATTGGCTAAAGGATTGTTTGGGATCCAGGTAAATCTATTCTGGGAAGGATTGGTCAAAGGATTGTTTGGGATCCAGGTATTGAAGGATCCATTCAGGGCCATTCAAAATGGAGGGCACATCAGATTGTATGGGATCCTGGTATCACTGTACAAATGCTTCTGTTGTGGATAGAAGTGGATCGCTTGAGGACAAGCAATCTTTGGGCGGGAGGATTTGTAATATCCCCTTTCTTGATCCCGTCAAAGTGGATAGAATTGACCCATGGTATTAACCCATGGTATTGACCCATGGTATTTCTTGATGGTATTTTCCCATGGTATTGACCCATGGTATTTATTGTTGCTATTGACCCAGCAAGCCTATAAAAGGGGAGAGAAGCTAGGCATTTAGGGCATTCTGGATTATCTATTTCTATTATGTTTGGGTAGAGAACCTGGCCTGGCCAGTTCTTTTATTGATCCCGGGACGAAAACCCCGCGGTGATGTTTATGTGGTGGATCCATCCATGATTCACAAGTGGACTTCAATTTCTTATATTTGTTGTGTTCTGTGTTTTTATATGAAATATCTAGATGTGTTGTTTTATTTAAAATATTGATCCTCGAGATATTACAATTTAAATTTGAAATTTTAAATGTTGATCAAATCTCTCTTTAATTTAGCTACTGCTACATTGTTAGATTTGGAGGTAGATGGATCCAAAAAGAGAGCAGTCAAAAATGACAAAAAAAAAATAGATGTGTTGTTTTATTTAAAATATTGATCCTCGAGATATTACAATTTAAATTTGAAATTTTAAATGTTGATCAAATCTCTCTTTAATTTAGCTACTGCTACATTGTTAGATTTGGAGGTAGATGGATCCAAAAAGAGAGCAGTCAAAAATGACAAAAAAAAAATTGTACGTCATTTTTTTTTGAGAGCATCACATATTAAAAAGACTTTTGTTACCCACCTTCATCCTTATACACTTACACAACTATTCTATGATGTTCCAACCTTCCATATTCTTAATTCCAATTCCAATTACATCATTAAGGCATCCCTTGCACCTCACCTCACATACTCTTGATAGAAACCTCCCTCTTTAGGCACTAAATATCCATCAAGCTCTTATGAATTAATTCATAATGATTTAGTTGTGATCACAAAACTCATTGAAACAAGGTTTTGGTTGAGAATCAAAGATGAAGCCTCTACCCAGGTATCAAACCTGAATTTGCATTTTATTTTAAATTTGAGAACATTTTTAATCTTATTGTTATTATATTAAGTAGCCTTTTCCTATATTTCTCAGTAGACTTTTCAATTATTCATTGGTAGTTAATTCATTCATGGATAATAGTGATTTAGCTAAGTCTTAGCATTTTTATACCACTTTCATTTGAATAGCAAGTTGTTTTTATTTGGAATCTTAATAAGATTTTTTTTTCAAAATTACATACTTAAAGATACTCAACTACTTTCCCTCATTTTGAGGATAGTACCCTATATTTTCCAAGGCACAAAGATAATTACCAACAAATTTTTCTTAAAAGAAAAAAGAAAAACGTCAACAAAAATAAAATCCATTTTAACAATATACTCATTATAAACTCAGCAATATGTTACAAACCTAAATTAAATTTAGACATGAACGATAATAATAATTTATCCTAACTGCTTGAAATAAAACAAACTTAAAAACTTATTATATTAGGTACCATCACATTATTACTCTAATAAAAATAATAAATGAAAATTATAATATCTTTAAAAATATTCAATGAAATTTATACCGTTTGATAACCATAAAAAATAATTATATAATACGCTTCCATGTATCACTCATTCAAATTGTAAGTAGTGGCAGCCTGGTGTGTGACAGCTTTGAAGTCTGTTTCTGACCAATAACCAGTAACATTAAGAATATAGCCTAATACTTAAACGTTTTTGGGAGTTTTTTTGGGTCTTAGAAATTTTCTAAAATTAGACCGCATCAATATTAAGTTTTACATAGAGCTGAGCGAGGCATAGAAAATGTCCACGCCATGTTTGGCACGTCTTCCCAAATTATTGAATTAACATATTTTATTTTATTAAATTCATAATTAAATGGTCTAAATTCATACTTAAATACTCGATACTTGTTAAACTCCAATAAAATATGCAAGTTGTCGAGACTTATTAAACTCCAATAAAATATGCAAGTTGTCCAGAGCATCTCTCAGCAATTTCGTACAGGGAGAGTCGAATAAATTGAATACTTGAATACTCGAGACTTTCATCAAGCGAGCCTGTTATTGGAGTGCAGGTTTTTGTATTTTGGCCAGGGCTGGTTTTCTTCTTCAAGTGAATCTGACAAATTTTCAACAAGCCAGCCAGATTTCTAAATATCAAGCATGCATGATGTTTTACACCGAGCCAGCTCTATTATACAAGGGCTTGCGCTCTGCATATGGGATTCCGAAGTCGCCCAACGTCTTCAAGCGAGCCTGATCTGGGGTTTGCACAAACGAGACTGCCTCCTATCAGTCATGGAAGACAATATGGAACACTTTTTATTTGCCTTCTTTCATTTCAGTTATCTTTTATTTCCTTATTATCATGAATATGATGCTGTATGTTCTTTTCAATGTATTCAGGGATGATCTCGTGGGTATGTTTTATACTACTCGTTATTTGATGGCCATGAACATCGAATTACCTCTCTTCTGAGATGGATTCTGGATATATTTGGTATATGGGGATTTTCTCGCTGTTTTAAGTAACAGTTTGAGAATGTATTGTTGATCATGTACTGTCATATATTTCTTTTAATATATACAGCGTTTTTTTTCTTCTGAACAAAAAAAAAAACTCCAATAAAATATGCAAGTTGTCCAGAGCATCTCTCAGCAATTGCGTACAGGGAGAGTCGAATAATTTGAATACTTGAATACTCGAGACTTATTAAACTCCAATAAAATATGCAAGTTGTCCAGAGCATCTCTCAGCAATTGCGTACAGTGAGAGTCGAATAATTTGAAGTATGTGTTTTAAGATCAAAATTCTCAATTTTTTTTCGATATATTTTTGTTTTCAGTTTTTTAAATTAGATTTATTTATATAATTTTAAAATAATAAGACAAAAAAAAATTATATATACAATATCTAGATACATATTTCGAAACATCATTTTCTTCTGAAAAATGTTAATAGCACAAGACATCTAACGAAAATGAAAACATGTTAATAGGACAAGACATCTGACCAGAGTGAAGTCTGTAAGTTTTAAAGACCACTGGCCCTCATTCCAGGTGGTGTCAGATTTCTTTAATAACTTTTAAAAATGATTTGCGTTTCTCCATGAAAGAGGATACCATATTGAGATCGAGCGTTCCCTTGCTGGCACTTCCCCTGCTCCAAGGTCCCTTCCAGGCTGCGTATCACTGAAAGAATTGCAATTCTCTTCAGTTTCAGAAAATATCATATCCCTTCCCTTCCTTGCACTTTCTTGTAATCTGCCTTCCAGTCTGCGCATCGGGCTGTTATTGCAATCGCCGATGGCAGCTCCCAATTACTGTGCTTCTACTTCTGGGCCGACTTGCTACCCCTACTATGACGTGTTTTTGAATCATCGTGGCGTCGATGTTAAAAATACCTTTGTTAGCCATCTCTACCGTCGACTAATTTCATATGGATTGCGAGTATTTCTCGACAGGGAGCAAATAGGGAAGGGATACGCCGTTACTTCTCAGATTGAAGCAGCTATCCATGTGGCCCAAGTCCAAATCGCGATTTTCTCTGAGAATTATGCCGATTCCAGGTGGTGCTTGGATGAGCTTGTCCTTATGGTCAAGTCCAGGGCAACCATTTTGCCCGTCTTTTACAACGTAGAGCCTTCTCAACTCCGCTGGGTTGGTGAAGATAATGATGGACGCTACGCTGAAGCTCTGCGCAACCACGAAAAGAACCAGCGACACGACTTCAAAACTATTCAAACATGGAGAGAGGCTCTTTCGCATGTCGCAGGGATAAGCGGCTTCGAACTCAAGGAGTACAATGAGTGAGTACATCTCCATGTTTGTAATTAAACTAGTTTGTAATTTGTTGGAGCCATTGGGTATAGTATTGCTTTACATAGGTTTTTTTAATTCGTAAGACTTATTTCTCTCTACTGATCAGCGACGAGGGGCACCTATTGGATGCCGTGGTACAACATGTGCTGAAAATTGAAGGTGTGAACACCCCTTTGATGTATGCCATCGAACATCCAGCTGGTTTGAAGGAGAATTTTCAAGGGCTTGAAAGCACAGTGCTATTACAGCAGCACAGCGGGAAAGCTAAAGTTGTTGGGATTACTGGTCCTGGGGGAATTGGAAAGTCAGCTCTGGCTAAACAATTCTTTAACATCAATAGGACAAATTACAAACGATCCTGCTTTCTTTTTGACATCGGAGAAAACACAGCCCGGAGCAATCTGATTTCCTTGCAGTCAAAACTTCTCAAGGACTTGACTCAATTGGATCTGCCAATACACAGTATTGATGAAGGTAAAGAGAGGCTCAGAAGGCATCTCTTGCATTGTCACGCTCTTATAATTCTTGATGATGTAGATCATACCAGTCAGCTTGATGCATTTTCGCCACTTCAGGATGTTCTTGCCTCCAATAGCTTGATTTTAATTACATCTCGTGACAAGCATGTCCTCAAAGGAGCAAGAATTTCAGAGAAGTCAATTTATAAAACAGCAGTGCTCAATATGCCAGCCTCCCTAGAGCTCTTTTGCTTGTATGCTTTCTCACAGCCACATCCACCCGAAGGATTTGAAGAGCTTGTAGATGGCTTTTTAACAGCCTGTGATGGTTTGCCTCTATCACTAAAAGTGTTTGGGGCGCTTCTTTATGAAGAAAATGACAAATCTCACTGGCAAGAGCAACTGAATCGACTCCACCAAACGCTACCTGAAGACATAGAGAAGTGCCTAAGAATTAGTTATGACTCGCTCACTATAAAGGAACAAGAAATATTCTTAGATGTTGCTTGTTTTTTCATAGGAGAAGACAAAGACACAGCAATAAGAATATGGGATTTGGTGGGGTTTGGAAATCTACAGAACAAATGTCTCTTGGAAGTGGACAATGAAAATAGAATAAGAATGCATGATCATTTGAGAGATCTCGGAAGAAATATTGCAGAGGAAAGATCAATGCCACGACGTCTTTGGCGTTCTACTCCCTCAGACATAGGTGACTTACTGGGGCAGTCGTCATCTGTAAGTGTTTCGATCATTTAAACCTTTCATTCCATTCATCTTTTTTAAATTCTAAATGATAGATGGGATTACGCGTACTTCCATTCATCTTTTTTAATTATCTATATTGAAAGTATAAGTGATAGATTTATCGTCAGCTTATGCGTACTTTCGATGTATAAGCAGCCAATAGCCGATGTTCGCGGAATTACCATGGTTTCTCGCTTCAATGTGGGACATCTATATTTCACCGTTGAATCTCCGTTTTTTACTTCAGAAATGCCATGGTACAAAAGAATGAGGGATAAGGTCATCCTAAACCATAAGCATCAACTGGTGAGCAAATATGGTTGGCATCGGCTGAGTAATTTGCAATTCGTGGCAGCTGAAGATGGTTATTTAAAAGAAATATTTAGTAGGGCGCCCTCACCGCATCTCCTATGGCTCTGCTGGTGTAAGTGTCCCTACTCTTCTCTGCCTTTCTGGATTCCCATGGAGAATTTACGAGTTTTAGATTTGGCCAGAAGCAAATTGAGGGAGCTCTGGCGACATGGATATCAGGTAAACAAGTGTGTGTTTTTATTCTTCTTTATTAATTACATTTCATTTCATTTTGCAGAAGATAATGTCTTTCCTAGTGTGAACATTGCAGGCACCCATCCAGTTACGAGAGTTAAATGTCTGTGCTCCCCTTTCACACCTTCCTAAGTCCATACGGAAGCTCAAATACCTTGAAAAGATTGTGGTGGATTTTATTGATTCAGGATTGGAAAGTTTGCCAGAAGAATTCTGTCATCTGCACTCACTGAAATACTTACAGTTAGAACGCTGTTCTAAAATGAGGTCGCTGCCCGACTCCTTCGAAGATTTAACAAACCTGCAACACATGCATTTGTCACATGCTGACAGTTTGCTGATGCTTCCAAGTTCTTTTGGGAATCTAAAGAGTTTGAAGAAATTATTCCTCTCCAGCTGCCCGAAATTGAAAAGTTTGCCCGGTTCCGTTGGACTGCTGAGCAAGTTGACGGTGTTGTCATTGCGTAGTACTCACATACAAACCCTGCCCCAAAATCTTCAGGAGATGAAAAATCTCGATATTTTAGAAGTGGAAGGATGCCCTTTGCGCCACTTGATTAGATTAGACTACCTTCAACTTTCCAAAATAAAAATCAGGAAGTGTAATGATCTGGTCAAGGTTGGGGCACTGCCGTCAACACTGATAACACTGAATTTTAGTTATTGTCGTGCACTGAGGAAAATAGGAGAGTTTTCTGGTCTGGCAAAACTTCAACATCTGGACATTATGGATTGTTATGCATTAGAGGAGCTGCCAAATCTTGAAATGTTGACATGTTTGGAGGTGATTAACATCGTCAACTGTGACAGCCTTAAGAATATCAAAGGGTTGGCGCAGCTCGCAAAGTTGCGAATACTCAACATTGGTGGATGCTCTAACATCACAAGACTGCCAAGTATCATAAACATGAAATCCTTGGAGGTACTGCGGGCTTGGGAATGTTGCAACCTCAAGACAATACGACGGTTGGAGCCACTACAAAATCTTCGAATACTGGTTGTTCATCAATCCCATAATATAGAAGAGCTGTCAGGAATCCAACAGTTGAAGTCAAATGAATGTGTCTGGTTGCCCCAGACTGGAAGGCAGGCCTGAATATCTAATCCAAACAGAGTAATATTGAAAGAAGGCTTATGGTATGGCATCCGATTGGATTTATAAAACATTGACATTCAACTTGTAATCCATATAATGCAATATGGTAATCCAATCAATTTATATACTTCCAATTGGATCCCATCTTTATTTAGTAATTATTATATGAATTTTCAGTCTTTTGGTTAACATAATTCTCCAGACTGACTCGGCCATTCTCAGTTGCTATCAAGATTCTTATATTAATAGAATGTACCGGGATATCATAGACATTATTTATTCATGGCAAGGACGACGATTTTGATATAAGTCAGTACGTAGTAAGTTACCAACGATGTATCATCGCTTTTCATTATTAATAATATTTAAAAATATTATTATTATCAATAATTTAAATAGTAATTGCTTCTAATATTATCATTGATTTTTTTTCCGGCATCGAGTTTTAATTTTTCATGATTATCTTTTCATTTTATTTAAGTTTTTATTTGAGTTAAAAAATTTATATTAATATTAAACTGTAAAATTCAAATATAATAAAAAGTTTGTCCAAAGAAGCTGTTCAGAAGTGGGCATTCTTCGACTTAACATGGGAATTTTATCAAATTGTAGACACTGTAAGTTGATTATTTTAGCAAAGGTATTAGGTGACAATTTTCTCTAGGATGAGGGTAGTGACTCACTCTCATACAGATGTTTAGAGATTCTAAACAATAGATGTTATGGTCATTTTTTTTTGTTTGCAGCACTAACAATTTTTTTGTCTTTTTTATATGAATGTATGTCAACTTCTCACATAACTAATTTATTTTTATAAATTTTTATTCATAAGATACTCTAGTTAGACAAGGTTTTACCAACCTAAAGATTCTTAACTTATATTATTACTCTGGTTTCTTTATAATTTTAAGATGATCTAGTTATATAAAATCTTAGTAATATTTACATCTTAAAATTATGTTATTTATCTGATTTCTTTTCAAGAAGATAAGTGACACAATTTTTTTTATTTATATAATCTTCATCTTCATTGGATTTAACGCAAAGTATCTAACTTCAAGATAAATAAAATCGTAATAAAATAATTCACAATTTTAACGTTATAAATATAAAATACAATATAATTTTACTTAATAAATGTCAATAAACATCAACGCACTTATTTCAAAATAAATTTAATAATAAAAAAAATATTATAATTATTTAATAATTATAGGAAATTCAGATTTAAGCTTCCGGTTTCTTTATTTTGTTACCAAGTCATTCCAGAGTCGTCATTTTTATGATAAACAAATACTATAATTATCAAAACCTCCGAATTCAAATTCAAAAACGTAGGCATCGGATTAAATCTGGAAATTTTGAAAGCGTCATCCACCTACTCGATTTCGAAAGGCGTGGAATCGGTTCACTGCGCGCACTTGAATGGGCACTTGCATTGTGGGCATTATAATTTTGTAATTATTATAATTGATTATTAAAATTTATAATTAATTAAAGTTCAAAATTTAATTTATAATTAAAGCGTGATGCACATGTATTATTTGATTATTATTATAATTTTAAAGTTTTTTCATAAAATTTTATAATTTTTATTATTAGAATTTTATGCAGGATGGGGATTGGTCTACTGATTGAATGTGATAATGATTAATAGAAAATTTATTAAGTTAAAATTATTTTTCTGACATTAAAATAAAATAAAATATTCACACATATAATTAATGATTTCATTTTTAATTAACACAATTAGCCAAATTAGAAGCTAAAGTCAATCTTTCTTATTTAAAAAGTGAAAATCGATAATTTATTAATCAAACAAAAATAATACATATTAATTAATTATGTAAATTTCCTTTAAAGTAATGTTTATTTTTAATAATTATTTGTTTAAAAAAATAATGATATTTTTATTTTAAATATATATAATTTTTTTGTAAACCATAGATATATAAAAATGAATATTTTTTAAAAAATATAAATTTAATTTATAAAAAGAAAATTATAATTAAAAAATACAATATTTTTTATTTATAACTATGTTGAAAAGCATGTTTATTTTGAAATAGAGCTTCTAGAATTTTGATTTAATTGTTGATAATTATTAGGTGAATGGTAGGGATTTAATTTCCACTGAATATTTTAGAATATTATTAGTAGTATCCATAAATCAAAGAATGAGATTTATCTTCAAAATAGTTATGTCATTTTTTTTTCATTTTAATTAGTTTATTAATTAAAACAAAATGTCTTATGAATAAGTGTCATATGAAGTGACGTGAGATATAGTATTTCCATTTCTAATTTTTTGGACATGTAGTATTGATAAGCCATGGTATTTTACCATAATATTGCAACAAAAACTATTTATAAATTAAGAATCTCCATGGTAAAATCGAAGTAAATCATTATAATCAAGAATCATGTTCTATGTTTTTTTAATTTATATATGTTTAATTAACATATATATCAATTATTTTTATAATTAATAATAATAACAATAATTTAAAATAAAGTTATAATTTAGTTATTTTCTATCATTTTATTTTAGCAACATGTATTAGGTGTTTTGATGTTTATTATGGGTTGATGTCTATCAATGTTTACTAAGTATTTAATTTATATGAATATGCTACTGTAATCCAAATGTTAATAATGCATATTTTAGTGTTCATACATTAATGATCCATTATTAAAAAAAAATGTATACATGTATGTAGCATCTAAGAGGCGTCCAAAATATTGGTACAACTATGGTGATAACATCTCACTCATGGGCAGATATTGCTATACCATCATTAAGTTTACTTTAAAAAAAATTGATGAACCCTTAAATTGGATTTTCACTTCTAATCACAATCAAAAGGCACACGCATATCATATAGAGTTTTTATACAAGTTTTATAAATATCTTATGCAGTTTTTATACAAGTTCTATACTCTATAACTATGTGTTTCATAGTGTTTAATATGTGCTTCATATTAAAAAATCCATTCAAAATGAAGATATTAATAGAGAGATAGGAAAACTTTATTGTTGTTATTTATGCAGTAGGAATCAACTAGTTCCTCAATTTGAATCTAAAACTAATGAATCCAACTCATCCAACATGTAGAGTAATTGAGATAATTCTATCTAATTGTTTAGAACCCATATGAATAGACACATTTTTGTGCATTATTGTTACATATAAAATAAAAACTATGTAAAACTCTCTCAACTTGACATGTTTCTAAATGATATTTTTAGTGCTAAAACTTCCTTTTAGGAGTAGATGACTAGTTTTTTTTTTCTTTTTAACATTGCCAAGGCCTCTAGACCAATCCCCTTAGCACAAAAGTGTCTAATGACAATTGTAACAACACACAAAGGTGAAAACCCCCACAAAGAGGGAAGATGTCATGGTTGAAGGCCTTTTTCATGGTTGTTGAGCCTTGAAATGATAATTTTCTTATGTATGGCCCTTTTTCTTTTTTTACCATGGCCTATACCCCTACACCTATCAATATTTCCCAAATTAGATAGTATCCATATTTCACTTAGAGACTAAAATTCACATAAAGAAGTCCCATGTGGTGTTTTAATGCATCTTTCATTATTCTTGAGTTTGAGAACATTTGCTCAATACCCAAGACCCTTTTATCCTTCCTTGATCATTGTTAACAATAAAAAACCCATCTATCTTACTAAAAACATAATAATATTCTCTAGTAAATAACTCATAGTCAAAAGATCCCCATGAGGGAATGTTTTATATATTTTCTTTGTTTTTCATGGTGATTAAAACTAAGAAGAACTATTTATGGCCCACATACCTTTTTGTTCTCCCTTGACCTTCATTAGAGATCGAGACCCATTCTTTGTTCACAACTAACCTAATCATGGCACCATAGCACCCTTAGAGGGAAATGATAACCTATAGAGATCATATTTGGAGGTAACAGGGCTCCTCCATGGTGACTAAGACTAAGAAGCAAGATCTAGCATTGGAGGCTCTTCCTCCCTCGATCGAATATGGCTAAGAAATTGAGATGCATCCATTATTCTCAAGAGTTTGTAATGGAAACCATTTTCAAATTAGATGCCAAAGAATCCTTGGAGAGGGTTGTTGTCATGGTTTCTAGGTGATATCTATACTTTGAGCACTAGAGGTTTAACTAGGGATTAAGGTTCTTGTCTCTTGACCCAAGTATGGATATGTTCTAGCTTATTACCATAATCAGTGTAATCATATTAACCTGTGTCATAATGATCAATGAACCCATATAGCTTGATGTATAAGGGTTACTTATGTCGTACTTAAATAGCTCTTAGTATTCAATCACAAGATAGATTGTCATTACTTGGTACCTTACTTACCCATTGCTTATCGTTATTATTGAAACACAAAGCCCATATCACTTGGTACCTTACTTACCCATTTCTTATCATTACTTTGTATTGTTTACATAGGTGATTGTATTTACAATAGTAGGATTGCAAGAGTATTTTAATGATCAGATCATATGCCAGAAACTATGAAATATTTGGGTATAGTTATGTATTTGAATGTTTTAGAAGTTGGTAGTTTTATGAGCATCATATTTATTTTAGTTATTAGGAAGGTTATTTGCAGAAGCAAGGGGAGTTTTTGGTCTGTAGACAACCTGAACAAAACTCATTTAGACTACTTTTATTGGCTTCTAGCCTCTCTGAGTGTAGTCAACCTTTGCATTTACATGTTCTTAGCCAGTTGCTATAAGTATAGAAATGCCAAAAATAATATTTCCTGTAGCTGGTGTTTTGATATTTATATTTCCTGTAGTTGGTGTTTTGATCTTTGCTTTAAAATTCCATGGATGTGAAAACTACTACCAGTAATTTTTGGTGTTACCCAGTACTCTTATATATTCCTTTTATATGCTCATTGTTTGGATGCCTTTTATATGCTCATTGTTTGAATGCCTTTTATATGCTCAAAGGTGGATGATCCTCATTGTTTTTTTATCGATAATTTTTCAGTGCTTCTTTATGGAGTGTTGTCCCATACATACTTTTCAACATAGTCTATCTTGGTGTTGGTTTTCCCGTGCTATGAATTATGGATTGATTTTCCTACTATTGTCTAGGAATGCATTTGTTACAAGTTATGTTGATGATAATTTTGTGATGGAGGCATTATACATAGGTTCAGTTGTTGAACTTTATATTATTTCTTACATTCTTTTAATATTTCCGCTTCGATCTTCATGGTTTCTGGATGTCTATGTATACAAATTGGTGGATTTGCAGAGTGAAGATTTGCTAGGAATATTTTGTAAAGGTTATCATGGAAGATTTTAGCTAGGTCTAGAGAGAGTGTTATATATTTTTAGTGGCTTGTTTTCCCTTACATTCATGTTTAAAATTTGCTACTTATCCTTTTTGGTCTCTATTATTCTAGTTCTGTAGTATGTAGTTTAAACTGTAGTGCACTTGAATACAATCTATGAAGTCTTGAATACTATATTTATATGATATGTAGATTTCAGAAATGTTGTAGTGATGAGCATATTTTGCTATCTAATTGAAATGGGAGTCATCGGTGATTTTAGTTTCTCTAGCACTTCTAGGAGGATCTAGAAATGATTGTGATGTACTCAAAGTAAAACTCTCTTCTCGAATAGGTGGAAGGTCTCCTTATTTAGATCTTCCTTCTGAAGGTTATGCTAACTCTTCAAGGGTGGAAAATCAAAATGTTCCAGCAATGAAAAAAACACACCAATACAATTTATTTCTTTCTTTTTCAAAGTATGAGGAAAATTATGAGCAATAGATAGTAATCCAAGAGCTTTCACAAACTGACGAGTAATAGGATGGATTTTCCATAGTTTATCATATGTAACTTCGCAAGTCTATTCTGGACCTAATTGAAAAACATTCCCCAATTTCAGGAATAGGAGTTGGAGTAGAAATCAGACCATTATTTCCTTGTACAAAAGATTTTTTTTCTAGGGTGAGATGAATTATAAACTATATATAGGTGTTCGTCATCCTTCTAGTGCAAGAATGTTGATGGTGCTAGAACCTGCCAACATACATGGGATTTACCTAATATACGGGAAAATTTTAAGGATGGAAAATTATCTTGAAGTTTAAAACATTGGCAAATCTCACTCGTCCCTAATATGCAAATTATAAAATATTTATTGATATATTTGTAACATTATTCAAATTTGTAATGATTTTATATCTAGTATCTATATAATGTTGGCGATTTTTAAGGTAAAAAAAGAATTATATTTTAAAATTTGGGCGAATCATCTTTAGAGAAAAGAGAAATTGGTAAATCTTTTTTTTTGGAAAATTCATGGAAAATTAGCCCACCTGCGAATATTAGCCCCTAAAATTTTCCATGCGTTAATATGAAGTCTCAATTAGACCTCACATTGTTTGGTATAGGAGTCCCATCCGGAAATATGGCCCAGCTTCCATTCACTTAAAGATTTTCCTTGGTTTAAATAGTTAGCATAAAAGAGTAGGGTGGATGCTCTTTTGAATGAGTAAGAGTATTCCTTGTCAAATTTTAAATTGTAAATGTACATAGGTTTTTTAACGACACGGAACAAATGTGAGTCTTTAAAAGAAATGTAATAGTACTAATCTTGTAAATACACATGCACATCACATGGAAGAATCATTTTCCATCAAGTGAAATAGTTCACTTACATGCAACTATCATTATAATAGTCACAATTCACATTTTCAATAAGTTAAACACTAAATCATGACCGAAATAGTTCAATTTCCTTAGTACATATGGATGCCAACATAAAATACAAACATTTGAAAGATAATCCCAAATCATCCACGATATATGAATGAATATGCATTATCCAAATGGCTTCAAGTATTAAGAAAAAATTCTAAGATACACACTACTACACCAAGGGAATTTTAAGACATTTGTTTAAGACAAAAAAAATCTTTTGTCTTAAAAAGTCACTTTTTATTTTAGTTATTTTATATTAAAATTTAATATCAATTGAATTTTCTTAAATATAAAATTTAAGACAAAAATAGTGTGAGACAAAAATAATTTGAGACAAAATTTTATATTTAAGACAAAAACAAGTTGAGACAAAAATATTTAAGACAAAAACAATTTGAGACAAAAAAATTTAAGACAAAAGTATTTAAGACAAAAGTATTTTAAGAAAAAAATTTATATTTAAGACAAAACGAGTTTGAGACAAAAATATTTTAAGACAAAACTTTATATTTAAGACAGAAGCAGTTTGAGACAAATATATTTTAAGACAAAAGCGACTTGAGACAAAAATATTTTAAGACAAAATTTTAGATTTAAGACAAAAGCACTTTGAGACAAAAATATTTAAGACAGAACTTTATATTTAAGACAATGGCGACTTAAGACAATGACAATTAAGATGAAACCCATTTAGGATAGTTAGCAATTAAGACAAAATCATTAGCATTGGGAAGTTTGCATTGAAATATCCATGAGTGGATAGTGGATAAAATTATATTTTTTTTATTTTTGAAAATCGATATTCAAACCACATGAAATTTAATCATGTCATATTTATTTCTTTTATATTATATTTTTCTTTTTTCATTAAACCACATTCTAAAAATTTAATAAATAAATAGATAAAAAAATATTATTTTTGGTTGGCAACTCAAGGGGATTTGAACTTTGAATCTCGTGTTTTAACCATAGCTGCTCCAACACTAATATTCTTGGGCATATTATGTTTTTTCCTGCTAACCGCTCCAAATATATACAACCTCTAAGAACTAGTAGGGTCCAAGGAAAAGAGCTACAAGTTCCCCAAATCCAATCTACATTTCATGGACAATCACATTTCCCCCAAATGTCCTCCACATATTTGCCTTGGTGTATTGGAGTTTGAAAAATACATAGGATGCCACAAGTAATCCTAATCATAACACTCAACTTTCCTAATGACTTAGGAGGCCTTACAAATAAAAAAAAATCTTAACTTATAATGCTTAAAATTACTAAAATTTCCTATCCCAAATATGAAATTAGAAATTCTACAAAATTATAGGGCAACAAGGAAACCAACTTCCTCTTCCAAAAATTTCTAAGACCTTATGGAGGACAAATACAAATTTTGAAATAAATTGTTGAAATTATGCTCTTGCAACAATAGCTACCAATGTATCCTTGTTGGTCACCCCCTTTAACAATAGTAATATTAATGTCCTTTACCAGCTAGAAGGAACTCCTTACATAATTCTCTCTTAGATCCCCTTAACCCATTGCAATGATTGTCTTTGATGCCTACCTAGTTGCAGGCACATTAAGAAGCAATGTAGCATATTGTTGGTTGAGGATTTCGATAAGTATGTGATTTTGTTGACATCTTATGACTGTACCATATGTAAATATATAAAATCTTGGATGCATGTCGCCCTGACACCATAACATGACTTAGTATTTCCTATCATATCGTGTCACTCCCTCCTCGAGACACCTAGAACTCGCTAATACTCCCTGTGACACACTCTTATTCATTCATTTATGAATTTTGACCTAGTGCACCTCCGTTATGTTTTCCTAGCACTCCCTAACACTCCTTAGCACACATTGGCACACCTAGGCACTTGGAACAACTTTGTATGCTTCCCTAGCACTCTAACATGCCTTGGCACTTCCTAGAATACCATGTCGCTCCCTTCTTAACACACCTAGAACTGGCTTATACTTCATTTCCATGCATTTTAAACTAGTGCCCCCTTGTGTTTCCCTGACACTTGGCCCTCACACTCCCTAGCATGTGTTCATGCCACACCCTAGCACCTGCCACATCTTGGCATGCATATCATGCCTTGGAACTGCCTAACATGTCTTAGTACTTCTAGGAATTCCCTGACACACCTTGGTATTCCTTAGCTTTCATGTCGTCATAGATAACCTTGCTTTTTTTGTGACTTGGGAACCTAACCAAGTCATTGGAAAATCAATGTTGTGCCCAGCCCAAAGTTTCCCTTTGTCTGAAAATACTTTTTTCAACCCTTTATGTAACCATAGGCTTACCTCCTACAAGTCTTATTCTGACCTTCTCCTAACACACTTTATCCTTGAGACACTTGGAATTCGTTGACACTACTTGGCTCACACTCTTATTCGTTCATTTCCATGCATTTTGACCTAGTTCTCCCTTGCAATGTCCTGGCACTCCCTAACAGTCCTCAACATCCATTGACACTTTATGGCATGTGTTAGCATGCCTTTTCATTCCTTGGCATGCATTGACACTCCTTAGTTATCATGCCCTCACAATTACCCTTACTTTTTTGGAACTTGGGAACCCAACCAAGTCTTGCCTTGAATATAAAAACTTGACCAAGTTACGGTTACTACAACTAGATTGTGCCTTGTTCACCTAAGAAATGACTATAACCGCTCACCCATTTAACCCCCTAAACGCTAAACCCCTAACCCATTTAACCCCCTAATCCCCTAAAACCCTAACCCATTTAACCCCCAAACCCTAACCCCTAACCCCTAACCCCTAAAATACTTAACTGCTAAATCCCATAGCCCCCTAAACCTCTAAACCCGTAACCCATTTAACCCCCTAAATCAATTAGTAATTATTGCATGAATGTACATTTGTTTGTAGTTTTATTTAAAAGGTTGAAATTCTCTCAAGAGCGTATAGAATATATCCAAAAGTTAAAAAAATGGAAATTTTGCTTGCCTCCACAAAGTATCATCACACCCGGATAGGTGAAAACATACAAGTCTAAATCTTCTACCTCTAAGTCTCCATGGCACTTCAACATGTCAATAACATACTTGCAACAATGCTTAATGAGTTTTGTCTATTGGCTAAAGAGATGTACATCCATCCATCCAAAAATAAACATCTCAATCAATCCAACACCATAAATTGTGCTAAATAGTTCATCATGTTATTTCAAATATTACAATATTTTTTTATATTATCTCACATATACCTTGAATATTTGAAAGACAAACTACCTTAGCACAATATACCAGAAATATTTGTACTCTAAAAGACAAAAAAAGACAACAAACTAAAATAGGAACTTTAACTCTAATCCAGACACTTCATTCTTAGCAACATGATATCTAATGAAGATGATATGTGGAAAAAAAGGCTTCATATATTGTCTATCACATGTCAAACCGAGTGAACAAACACATGCATAGAAAACATCAGAAATAGGGTTCATAGATCGACTTGTATTATATGGTTTCAAACCCTTCTTGTCTCCTTCAAGGGGGTTTCTGGAGGTCTTAAAAAATACTTCCTTTTTGGTAACCAAATGGATTTTTTCTTTCACACATGTATGGAAACGTACTTTCCAAATCATATTGGAATAGATTCATAAGGTGATATTATTGGTATTAACTACACCTTATTTGGAGACATCATTTTTATTATAGGGGTTGGTACCTTTCTATTGGATGTGGTTGGTGATGTGAAGACTACTCAACCTCTAGTAAAGATTCATACTAACTCTAACAAGCTTATGGATGCTTTTTTACAAAGGGAGACCCCTCTAAGCTTAAATCATTGGATTCTTTGTTTGTTCATGTTAATTATTGTTCTCAACTTTCCTTCTACAAGGGGTTGATACTATTTGCTTCATTTATTTTACATGGCCTGGTGAAAGAAGAAGAATGGAGATTGTCTCCACATCTTTTCCATTTCGCTAAGTTACAAAAAAGAGTCAAATTCTATATCCAATAGACTAATAGTCTCTTGATACACCTTTAGTGAGCTATGCATAGCTCTCACCTATCACTGTAGCTCAATGAAATGACATCTAATAGCTCCAAGACACCATTATAAATGGAGTAGTTGTGAATTTGTTGTTAAATGATCGCCTCCAAATGTTCAATTCTCATGAATTTTGGGGGAGCGGGGTCTTTTGGTGTATTGAGCGGGGCAAGGGGACATAAGGGTAGCATGGATGGGTAGAAGTAAAAGGTTCGAGCATGGTTTAATGAGATCTATAATCCTAACATTAGAGAATGAGAAGGAGCCTTAGGACCTTATGGCATAGGGGCTAGGGGACCTATAGGTAAGGCAATGAGAGAAATTGATAGGGGAACCCCCAATAGTTGTGACAAGGGGTTAGGGGCCACATTATCACAACCCATACGAACTTAACCCATAACCACTAAAGTCCCTATCCCTTTAACCCCAAATCCACAATCCCTTAATCCCTACACCCATAACTCACAACAAATTAACCCCTTGTTCCCTTAAACCCAAATCCAATAACCCTTTAACCCCTAACCACTAACTTAGAAACCTTGAACCCCATAAACCCTAATACATATCCTCTTAGACCTTGACACTTAACCCATAACCCCTAACCCCTAAACTCATTAACCCCTAACCCCTTAACCTTCTGACACCTAGATAACATAACCCTTAGTCACTTAACCCCTAAATCCCCTGACATGTAAGCCCTTGATGGTTAATATTAACCCCTAAATCCCTTAACCACTAAGCCATTAACCTATAACCCTTAAACCCCTTATACCTCAACCCCCTAACCTCTAAATCTGATAAGCCCTAACCCTTTACCCTTTACCCTTAACCCCTTGCTCCTAAACCCTTAAACCCATTAACTCCTAGAACCCCTTATCCTTTATCCCAAACCATAAGTGCTCCAACGCTCATATTCTGGGGCATATTATGCTTTTTCCTGCTAACTGCTCCAAATACAACCTCTAAGAACTAGTAGGGTCCAAGGAAAAGAGCTACAAGTTCCCCAAATCCGATCTACATTTTATGGACAATCACATTTCCCCCAAATTTCCTCCATATATTTTCCTTGTTGTATTGGAGTTTGAAAAATACATAGGATGCCACAAGTAATCCTAATCATAAGACTCAACTTTGCTAATGACTAGGAGGCCTTAAAAATAAAAAAAACATCTTATCTTATGCCTAAAATTACCAAAATTTCCTATCCCAAATATGAAGTTAGAAATTCTACAAAATTATAGGGCAACAAGGAAACCAACTTCCTCTTCTATAAATCTCTAAGACCTTATGGAGGAAAAATACAAATTTTGAAATAAATTGTTGAAATTATGCTCTTGCATCAGTAGCTACCAATGTATCCTTGTAGGCCACCCCCTTTAACAATAGTAATACCAATGGCCTTTACCTAGAAGGAACTCCTTACATAATTCTCTCTTAGATCCCCTTAACCCATTGTAATGATTTTCATTGATGCCTACCTAGTTGAAAGCACATTAAGAATCAATGTAGCATATTCCTGGTTGAGGATTTCGATAAGTATGTGACTTTGTTGACATCTTATGACTGTACCATATGTGAATATATAAAATCATTTTTTTGGTACCAGTTTAAGGATTGATACCATCAAGTGTGTGCGCTAACATGGATGGAACACTAACTGCATGTTGTATATATCGTAATGTAAATGAATAATCTCTTCTGGAAAAGGCTCCACTTATAATTCCATTTCACAAATTCTTGCACTCGGCAATCGTGGTCAAATTTTAAGATGCCATGTTCTCATAAGGGTAAACCTCCCTATCCATCTCTTTAAATGCACACATCACACATGTTGGCTTGATCTTGTGCTTATTGTGGGGAAAATGTTGTTGCAGTGGAACCCCCAAATTAGATTTATTTAAGTTGACCCTGATTTGAAGGGTATATTTATAAAGGTTTTGCACAGTACATATATAAAAAATATGTCGGGTTCTCCATAAACTGAGAGAAACTCCCCAACACAAGAAGTAGAATACTTTTTGCAGTCAAAGAGATTAACTGTTGCTAGTCCTTTTTCAGAACTAGTACAAACTATAGACAATCCAAAATGCCTCATTTTTGGGCTATCAATACAATATACATTTAAATAGACACAACCATAGTTTAATAATAGATAACTAACACAATCTCAATGAAATACTGTGAGTAGAGAGAGCCATAGTTATATATCTAATTTAGTCGAAAATGGACTGATATCTTCCTCAATGTGGACTGTCAGCTTGTTTCCCACTTCTTCAATCAGGTCATGGTTGTCTTGGATGCTCTTGTGATAGTATGAAACTACCAAATCAAATGCCATCGGCTTTCTCCTAGTGACATCAATTTCTTTGTTCATTTCTTTCAGGCCCTTCTTGTTTCTGATTTCTCTCTTCCAATTTATAAACACATACAAAAAGGCATTGACAGACCTCTTGCTTTAATGCAATGGCCACAACATAAATAATTCTCCATGGACAAAAATTCTCAAGGTTCTACAATGGCTACAACGTAAATACTTCTCCAATGGCTACAATGTAAATGCTCCCTTGTGTTTTCCTAACAATCCCTAACACTTCCTAGCACATGTTGGCACACCCTGGCACCTGGCACATCTTGGATGCATATCGCCCTAACACTATAACATGACTTAGTACTGACTATCATACTGTGTCACTCCCTCCTGGAGACACCTAGTGTAGAAATTATATAACTAATGTCTTATACATCATAGATTCTACTGATCTCACACTATTTAACTTTATGCAAAATACAAAATCATTCCACCATTGATCATTTGTGGAAATTCAAAACTAGATCGCAATGCATACACATGAAGCAATAAAAATCAACACACATAACACAGTTTTTTAATGGGAAAGCTTGAAGCTGAAAACCCCAACTATCTATATAATATATGTCATAGAGATCATGTAACAATCCTCATACAAAGCTGAACATATCAAGCTCTTAGTACAATACAATCACTACACACTATCATGAAGAAATATGCAAATCTATGCACGATTTCTTAACTCCTAATAGCCTACCTCTACTTCGCAATCCTTGCTAAAGAATAGCTCTGAATGACTTCAAATTACCCTTGCCTTGACTGCGCAATCCTGATTGGCATCTCCAATGAATGTGTGATGCATTGGATGCATCAACATAGTCACAACTGATAGTCACACTGCCCTTTCACCTATCTCTCCACTGAGTCGCCAATGGAACTCCCATGTAAGTAGTTAACTGTTGTCTCTGTTCAGTTGATTAATGAGTTATTATTTGTGAATTAAATTAACTAATTAATTCACTCCACTCCCACTAATGTATCAATCAGTTAGAAATAGACACAATTAGTTCAATTGAGTTTAACTCCAAGGATGTAGTTAAATTGAAACAAACTCCATGAACTACTTCACCAACTCCATCATAACTCTGCCACTTGAGTCCTGATTTGAGTCCTCCATGCATGAACACTAGTAAACCCTACGAATTTCGTAATTCCTTCAGCTAGCTGATCTACCACACCTGTTAACTGAAATTAAGTGCTCCAAGAGAATAAGTTGTTATTTAGGGTCTAATTATTATTAAGAGCTAATAATAATCGACACTTCTATTTTTAGATCAGTGATCTATAAATAGACTTCGCCCAATATGTCTAAAAATAGAAATCCATCTATTTTTCCAACTTGACCAACCATCAACAAATAGCATCCTGCAACTTCTGAAATATGGTCTCCATGTCTAAAAATAGACATAGTCTAAAAATAGACTTGCGCCAAAAATAGCCTGTGGGCCCACTTAGTGAAGGTGGCTCTTTTCACTAAGCTCATCATCTTGTTGAACCTCAACACCTAGAACTTGCTAACACTCACTGTCATACACTCTTATTCATTTATTTATTAATTTTTACCTAGTGCTATGTTATGTTTTCCTGGCACTCCCTAACACTCCTTAGCACGCATTGGCACACCTTGGCACTTGGAACATCTTTGTATGCTTCCCTAGCACTCTAACATGCCTTGGAAATTCCTAGAATACTATGTCATTCCCTTCTTAGCACACCTGGAACTGGTTGATACTTCATTTCCATGAATTTTAAACTAGTGCTCCCTTGTGTTTCCTTGGCACTTGGCCCTCACACTCCCTAGCATGTATTCATGCCACACCCTAGCACCTACCACATCTTGGCATGCTTATCATGCCTTGGAACTACCTAAAATGTTTTATTACTTCTAGGAATTTCCTGACACACCTTGGTATTCCTTAGCTTTCATGTCGTCATACATAACCTTACAATTTTTTGCAACTTGGGAACCCAACCAAGTCATTGGAAAATAAATTTTGTGCCCAACCCAAAGTTTCCCTTTGTTTGAAACTACTTTGTGCAACCCTTTATCCTTGAGACACTTGGAGTTCGTTGACACTACTTGGCACACACTCTTATTCGTTCATTTCCATGCATTTTGACCTATTTCTCCCTTGCAACGTCTTGGCACTCCCTAACACTCCTCAACATCCATTGACACTTTCTAGCATGTGTTAGCATGCCTTTTCATTCCTTGGCACACACTGACACTCCTTAGTTCTCATGCCCTCACAATTACCCTTACTTTTTTGGAACTTGGGAACCCAACCAAGTCTTGCCTTGACTATAAAAACTTGACCAAGTTATGGTTACTACAACTAGATTATGCCTTGTTCACCTAATAAATGGCTATAACCCCTCACCCATTTAACCCCATAAACCCTAAACCCCTAACCCATTTAACCCCCTAAACCCTAAACCTCTAAACCCTTAACCCCTAACCCCTTAAACCCTAATTCTCAACCCTAACCCATTTAACCCCCTAAACCTGTAAAAACCTAACCCATTTAACCCCCAAAACCTAACCCCTAACCCCTTTAACCCCTAACCGCTAAAATCCTTAACTGCTCCCGTAACCCCCTAAACCTCTACACCCCTAACCCATTTAACCCCCTAAACATCTAACCCCTTAACCCCTAACCCCTAAAATCCTTAACTCCTAAATTCCCTAACCCCCTAAAACTCTAAACGCCTAAACCCATTTAACCCTATAAACCCTAAATGTCTAACCCTTAACCCCTTAATCCCTAATTCCCAACCCCTAACCCATTAACCCGCTAAACCCCTAAAACCCTAATCCATTTAACCCCCAAAACCCTAAACCTCTAAACCCTTAAACCCCTAAACCACTAACACCTAACCCCTTAACCCCTAAAATATTAACGCTTAACCATTAACCCATTAACCCCTCACCCCTAACCCCTAAAATCCTTAACTTATAAATCCCCTAAGTCCCTAATCCCTAATCCCTTAACCACTAGCTCATTATTCACCTAACCCCTAATTGCGCCTAAATCCCCTAACCCCTAAGCCCCCAATCCCTAATCCCTTAACCACTAACTCATTATTCCCCTAACCCCTAAATGTGCCTAAATCCCCTAACCCTAACCCCCCAATCCATAACCCCTTAACCACTAACTCATTATTCCCCTAACCTGAATCCCTAATCCCTTAAATACTAACTCATTATGCCCCTAACCCCTAAATGCGCCTAAATCCCCTAACCCTTAAGCCCCCAATCCCTAACCCCTTAACCACTAACACATTATTCCCCTAAACCCTAAACCTCTAACCCCTAAGCCCCTATTCCCCTAACCCCTTATTATGCCAGGCTCGTGGTGCTTTCTTGAGGCCATACAAGGATTTTACCGCTTGCATGCTTTATGTTCCTAACCCTTCATAAAAAATCCTTCTGGTTGGGACACAAAAACATTCTCTTTCATATCTCCATTCAAGAAAGCAGTTTTTACATCCATTTGATGGAATTTCCAACCTTTTGAGTTTCTAGGGCAAAGAATGTCCATATGGTATCCCATTTTTCTATGGGGGAAAAAGTATTATCATAATAGACCCCTTGTTTTTGTGTAAAACCTTTTGCCACAAGCCTAGATTTATTCTTTTCAAGTGAGCCATCTGATTTATACTTGTTTTTTAAAAAATTTAGCGCTTAATTTAGCAAGGGCCTTAGGAGGGGTTCCAAAGGGACTACTACTAGATCAAGTGGAAACAATGGGACAAGGACCCATTGTCATCTCATTCAATTTCCCCTGCTCTTTATGAACTTTCACTGATGGGAGGAGTCTCGATATAGGGAAATTACTAGAATGATGAGACCAATAATGATGCACAATGGGATTTCCAATGCCCATTCAAAGAAGAGGATTAGATAATAGGTTCCCTACTTTAGAAGAAAAAGAAGGACTCTCCAAGAAAGGCTTGAGGGAAAGATGACCTCAAGTTTAGTAATATTAAAAAATGATGAATGCCTAAGATCAAAACATCCAAAACCCCTCTCTTGTGATTTACGTGTTTATACTAGGCTTCAAAGTGAGACAAGTAAAAATTCAATTAAAGTATGAGCTTTGGGAGAATCTAGGGTGACTTTCCATGAATTGTTTTTTTAGAGAAATATTATAAGAGACTAAGGTTTGGGAGATATACCGTGGTAAAGGCTCATCCAATGATCATTTTATAGTTAAGATAATAGGTTTTTAATGATGAGCTAAAAAGTGCAAACCTTCAAGAAATCCTCAAGTCAAAGGAGCATCAAGGGTTCCCTCTTGGTGTGATAGTTAGGGCATCAATTTATTTGAAATTTCGCCATCATATTTTGTTCAAAATTGGAGGATGCCTAGAGCTCTAATTCCACCATCCCCTAACCCCCTAAACCTCTAAAAGCCTAACCCATTTAACCCCCTAAACCTCTAACCCCTTAACCTCTACCCCTCTAACCCCCCTTCAACCCACTAAAAATATGTGGATGACACTCTTCTTATGGGCTCTCCCTCGGTCAAAGAACCCCTTTCCTGGAAAAACAAAGAAAACACAGAATGGAGGGAATGACTCGAGGCCCCGGAATGGGTCTAGCAAAATCACTCTCAGGATTGGACTAACCTAGCTGATGAGCTAAGGAAAAAGAAGATTCAAAGGGACGATCAGCCGGGCAAGCTAGGATGGGGCTCTAATGCGGCTGGCCACTTCAACATAAAAGAATCCTATGGCCTCTTATCTAACTCCACTCACATCCCCAATCAGGATATATGGTGTGTCCATACCTTCACGTTGCCGAACTTTTGCATGTTCCCGAACCTGGACAATCAATGAACTCACGCAGCCATATCGGTTGACATATTTTGGATGATTTACCAGTGAACTGATTTTAATATGTATAAAAATATAAGTGAAAAACAATATGAAACATTTTATAAAACTTCAAATAAAAATATGGATTGATTAGAACTTTTGGGATGAGGCTAAGGAATGCTGCATAATAAAGACTCTAAGAGCGCATTGGTTGCCCGAATATATGGTAGTTGTTCTTTTCCTTTATTTTTTAAGCATCCTGCAAAGAAAAAGTTTATGAGGAATTATGAGGTGATGTTGATAAATGTGATATATTTATATAACTTAAAGGTATTAATTTATAATAAGTATTAAATCACTCGAATTTTTATTTATTTTATTTTATTATATGTTTTATAGTGATAAAATAAAAAAAATTATAAAAAATAAATGAATTATATTTTTAATTAAAACTATTAGTATTAGTAAAGGCTCCTCTAGGTCTCCAGATTGCTCTACCTCTTCAGTGATTGAGAGGTTCCATTGAGTTCGCAGGCTTTGGATGAGAGATTTGTGTAGTGGTCTGACTTGTCTGAGGTTGATTCCTTGAAATTCTCTCTTGCAACTGAGCTCTTCCATCAAGGTCCAGACATGCTAGGGAAGAATAATTTGTTTGTGCACAAGCTTTGAAACATTATGGAGGCAATTAACTAAGGATGTGATTATGTGAGCAAGGTGCAGATCAATAACTTCTTGTTCGAAATGGTTATTGGTCTACATCGGTTTCCTTGGCTTTCACGAGAGAATTTGTTGTCTTTGTTTCTCTCTGGTGCTCTTCATTCGGCCTTTGTTAGTAATTGGTATTATCTCATGGCAATTGGTAGTCAACCACTCATTATTTTGGCAAGAAATTGGGAATTTGAAATTGAACTAGTTAGTGATAGAGTATGCAATTGGAAAGACCCAATGATGGACAATACCAGTTGTGAAGGTGGAGCAGTGGGATCCTCAAAGTTCCCCCTCGACCTACACCTTCCTATAGTATAAACTCTCACTCAATACAAACAACAAAAATAGATATATGTCGTTACTAAAGGAAAACAAGAAGTTATTACAAAGGGGGCACTATAGTGAACTATTTCTAGTAGGTTGGAACTTCATAATAAGAAAAAAATAGATATCATGGAGTAGGGCCACAGTGTTGTGTTGACTTGTTGCTCATACATTTGATGCACTATTCTGAGTATTACATGCTAAAATAACACATATTATAGAAGACACGTGCCTCACTAAAGATACTTTAAACACAATGTCAATTAAAGGGAAAACATTAGCTACAAAGTGTTTTGAGGAGATGTGTGCTTTCAACAAACCTAGTTTTGAAAGAGAGAAAATTCACTAGAGAGAAATTGTGACATCCAAAATGATCTAGCACATAAGCCTTTAACCCACAATTTGATCGTCTTCTATTTCATCAATTACATTCTCTATCTTCATATTCTGTTCTATAAAGGAGAGGTGAAAGTCCTCATTCTAAAGGGTGGCTTTACTACATAGGTGTCAAGAGCTTCTCATCATCTGCCTTCATCCATTTCATACTTGAGAGCACTCCCACTACATGCACTTGATAGGGCAGCCCATGGTATAGTGTCTCTATGATTTACTTTCCGACACTTCATTCACATATCAAATGAATTATAATATACTTATTTTATAGTTATTTGAGTTCATGTGTTTGTTTTGTATATGTTATCATGCTACAAGGATTATGTTTTCATTACAATGCACTTATTTGAATGTTACTTTCATATTGGATGGATATTCTTTGCCACTTTTCCATCTAATCACAGGAATTTTAATTAGGAAATTCATCACTACCCTCTATAATTTAATTTGTACTCAAAAACACCATTGTATATTGGATTATTTTAGACTTACACCGACACAAATATCTTAAAATAATCCTTATAAATAAAAATAAATAGTAATAATCCTCATTAATTAATAAAGTTACTTAACTATTGATAAAAACACTAAAAGATGAAACAATAACAACAATTATATCACTAGCATATAAAGATACTTTATAATTTTTTTTTAAGCCAAACTAGTATTTTGTTTTAAAATACTAAATTATCATTTGAATTATTTGAATTTAAAAATTAAAACTTTTTAATGGTCTTAAATTAGAAATTAACACACAATTCATTCAGAAATTAACACAATTCATTCAAAGAGGCGACAAAATTGAAAAAGAGGAAAAATAAACAAATTCATTCGTTTCATTTATTGCCGCCAAGTCTTAATCCAACATGAAAAAGGTCACATGTATAACACTCCCATGAGACCATAAGTCATCTGGATGAAGGCAGTAGAGAGCACTCAGGCCCAGCACATGTTCATTTGTCCCTCCAGTCGCTTTGAAACATTTTGTTTCTCCTTTACTGTTTTAACCAATCCCTCGCTTTACCCTCAATCCTTTCGCTTTTTTTGCAACAAATATTTTCCCGGTGGACAGAAGCCTTCTGGGAAAAAGTCCATATTCATTGAGTATATCGTCTCTCTGTGTTGAATGCAATGGCCATGAAGCGGGCGAGTTGTGGATGCATATCGGACGAGGCCCTGGAGTGTGTTATGGGCCACCTGGAGGATCCGAAAGACGGTGGCTTGGTCTCTCTGGTATGCAAGAAGTGGTACGATGTGGATGCCTTCACAAGAAAGCATGTGATCATGGATTTTTTCTACTCGATACATGCCAGCGACCTCACTCGCAGGTTTACCTGCTCGGAGTCCCTTACGGTGAAGGGGAAACCCAGGGCGGCCATGTATAATCTGCTCCCTGACGATTGGGGGGGCTATGCCAAGACCTAGATAGAATAGATCTCCTTCACCTGTCTCTGCCTCAAGGCACTCCATGTGTGCAGAATTATTATTACCGATGATGATCTCGCCACTCTCATCAGGAGTCGAGGTCACATGTTGCGGGAGCTCAAACTCGAGAAGTGCTCTGGGTTCTCTACGAGGGGTCTTGAGGAAGTGGCTCACGATTGCAGGTATGTGGGTGTTGAATTTTTGCATTTCAAAGCTCAGGCTTGAATGCAATTCTGTGTCAGGGATTTTCAATTATTGCATTTGACCTGCTCTGGATTTTGGTTATAAGTGATCTGGACACTTTCCCTTGGTGAACAACAGAAGTCCATTAGTTGGGCTCTACTAGCCAGATGTTTAGTTGGTTAAGCTAGAGAATATATATAAATATGAAGCCCAATATGTTAGTCCTGCAACAGTTGTCAGCAATGCTAAGCTAAGCTTTTCATTGTTTACAAGGGTTTCGGTGAAGAGGAGTACATATATCTTAAGCCGAGTAAGTTTGTGCTGCAACAGTTGACCGGCTACTAGTTTTAAGTTTTTCAGCAGCTTCCTTTAATTTTATGCATCTAAATTGGGTATTTAGATTTAGAAAAATAATCTATTCACTAATTACATGGGTTTTACTGAAGAGGATTATATATATCTGAAACCCAATAATTTTGTGCTGCAACAGTTGACCTGCAAAGCTTTTAAGCTAAGCTATTGGTTTGTTAGATCGGTATAACTAAAGAGGAGTATGTATATCTAAAGCCCAATAAGTTTGTGTTGCGACAGTTGACTTGCTACTAGCTATAAGCTATTTAGTAGCTTGCTTTAATCACATCTTAATTGAGTGTTCAGATCTACAGAACTAAGCTATTCGCTGTTTACATGGGTTTGATTGAAGAGGAGCATATGCCTCTCAAGCTTAATAAGTTTGTGTTGTGATATTTGACCTGCAATAAGTTTGTGCTGCAACAGTTGACCTGCAAAGCTAAGCTAAGCTATTCGTTGGTTACAAACTTACATGGGTTTGGCCGGAGAGGAGTACATGTCTCTGAAGCCAAATAAGTTTGTTCTGCAATAGTTAACCTACTACCATCTATAAGCTATTTAGCTACTGGCTTTACATATAGGCAACTAAATTGGGTAGGTAGATTTAAAAAACTAAGCTATTCGTTGATTATACAGCTGAAGAGGAGAAGATGACTGTGAAGCCCTGTAACTTGGTGCAATGGTTGACCGGCAAAGCTAAGCTATAATTTATTCGTTGGTTACATGGGTTTGGCTGAAGAGGAGTGTATACCTTTGAACCCCAATAAGTTTGTGTTGCCACAATTGACCTTCTACTACCTAAGCCATTCAAGAGCTTGCTTTAGTTGTAGGCATATAAATTGGGTATTTAGATTGGCAAACCAAATCCCTCTCATCTTTCCTTCTAAGTTCTCACAGTATCAATGTAATTTTAATATGTAAAATCCCCATAGTAAGCAATGGAGTGCTTACTGCGGTACCAAAACCCAGTTTCAATACTCCAGTGAGATGAATAGAAAAAACCTATGAGTTGGGCTCTACGGGCCACATGTTTGTCAGAGAGTATATATGTCTGAAGCTCAATAAGTTTGTGCAACATTTGAAATGCAAAGCTAAGCTAAGTTATTTGTTGGTTGCAGGGATTTGGTTAACCGTTAAAGAGGAGTACATATATGTAAATCTAAATTAACATGAATATATGACATTTGATTCTTTTAGATGCTTAATAAATATAAAATTAACATGAATATATGCTAATAGATCTAAAATTAATATTAATATATAATAATGAATTTAAAATTATTAATATATGAAGAGATATCAACTCATAATTATCGATCAAACTGGAAATTTTTAATAAAAAACATTGACTGAAAGATACCACTAATCCACAATACGTTGATCTGTTACTTGTTTTATATCTTAAAATTTTTATTACTGGTATAACATACCCACTAATCCACAATATGCTGATTAGTTTCTTGTTTTATCTCGTACAAAATTTATTACTGGTATAACTTATGAGTTTATCCGCCCGGTTTATAGTTATAAATTTAACAAAGTTCCGAATATGGAGTCTTAATTGAAACTAACTTAATCATTGCTCTAGCTGCAAATAATGAACAGTTAAAACTTGAGTTCCAGCAGTATGAGTTAAAATAAGATAATTTTATTAATGTATAACCGATGATTATGAAAGTAAGTCAATGAAACTAGAAAGTATGGCCAAAAGCATAAATTACAATGTAGGAGTGCAAAAGCAACTCCTATACTGATGCTAAAATCAGAAAATCTAACCAGATAACTACTGGCTAAACATTTAGCTAACAAGGCTAATAAGGCATAATAAATAAAGTGTGGGCACACAACATCATGCAAAGATACTTGAGTATTATAAGGAGAAGGCAGTGAATGTTGAAGCTGATTGAGAGGAGATGATATCAAGAAGTTCCAGAGCCAGCAGCCAAGGACAAGTGCAGAGACCTAATCTTCCCTTTATATTCATCAATAAGGGGCATGAGTGCCATAAAGGGACCTGCATGCAAATTTGTATGAACTACTTTCTCTTTTAATTCTAGGGCCCAGAATATAGTACTTGATCTAAACATAAAATACAACTCAAAGTGACTGACTAGAATATGCAAAATGGAAAGCCTAGAAGGGTATCTCTAAGATAAGGAATTGATCAACTATGCACAGGATCATAAATAGTATACTTTTCAAATTTGCAAATAGCTTTGAAACTATGATGTATTTTAAATGTTTACAATTGTGAACCACTTAAGTATTACTTTCACTAGACTAAACAATGACCAAGAAGGAGTCCTTTGAAGTCATTTGCCTTGAAATTTCACTTGACTGCATGCTTTGAGAATTTGTAGAGTATTTTCCTGTTCTTTCTTATCAAAGTTCTCAAATGAAATTTTAATCAACAATGTATTTTATTTGTAGGTCCCTTAAGACCTTAAAGCTGGACAAGAGTCAAATTGAAGAGGAAAGCGGGGATTGGCTGCGTGAGCTTTCTCTTAACAATTCTTCTTTGGAAGTGTTGAAATTCTACATGACAACATTAGAAATGATCAATACCAGTGATATTGAGCTAATAGTAACAAACTTCCCCTCATTAACATCCTTAAAGGTTGGAGACTGTGATATATTGGAGATGAGAGGTGTTCTGAAAAAGGCTACTTCATTGGAGGAGTTTGATGGTGGGACATTTAACACCAGTGAACATCATGCAACAGATACCAATATGTCCCAGATGATTACATTTCCTCCAAAGTTGACATCATTGCTAGGACTAAACTTCATGATGGAGGTTGAGATGCCTGCTATATTCCCAAGAGCTTCTGCCCTTAAGAGATTGGATCTGCAGTACAAATTTTTGAGCATAGAAAATCACTGTCAGTTGGCAGGGCTCTACCCTAATCTTGAAGTTCTTGAGGCAAGATCCTAACCCATTTCTTATGTTTTTTTTTTCCTTTTCTTTTTATTAATGTTAATAGTACATCTCCTTTACAGAACAACTACTTGCACACTCTCATAAACACAGATCTTCCTCCATAGCCCTTCATTAGAAATAACTAATAAGCATTGGAATGTTGGGAATGTTTTAGTCGTCCGATATAGTATGGAAATGCCTTAGATGCAGGGGTGCTCTATGTCCATTTATACACTTTCTCTCTATTTTATTTCCTCATTGAATATGTCAAGGCGATTAAAATGAGAACTGAACGTTTGAGTGGCAACATATTTTTGATGATCTAGAATGATAAATAAAACTATTTTTTCAGTATACTTGTTTGAGTACTTTGACTCAGTAGAGGCCCTTCTGCCAAACTGATTTTAAATTCTTATAGCTTTTATACAAACTCTGAACTTTAGTGGTTCTTGTATTTTGCAGTATCTACTACATTTACTATTTTGTAGTGTGGAAATTCATTTTAACATTACAGTCCTCTCATTGACCTTAGAAAAATTATTGGAATAGAAAATGCTAAAGTCAATTTTTTGAATAGATCTGCTATTTACATGTAGAGCATTAATAGGGGAGATACATTTCTGTATGTTTATATTGTTTGGACTAAAAATAGCTTTTTTTCCATCAAACAAGAAAAAGTAGTGTTGATGTAAAGCACATGTATACAAGAATCCCGATCGTCAGCTATATAAAAGAAAAGGATGGGCCAAGACAACTATACCATACACCAAATGCATATTATCAATGTCCTCTGGGCTGTTACAAAACCGAAAAACAAATCCATATTTCTAATGGTGTTATTGTCCATTCCATAATATACTGGCATCATTGATTACATTAACTTAGATTCCCATGGAAATTGGAGGGTATGTTGACATATTTGAGAGTCGAAATTGAGCACAATATCCCTCAAAAGGAACAGGCAATTGAGCACCATATCCCTCAAAAGGAATAGGCATGTAGGCTTTATTCATTGTTGAGACTGAAGATCACTTAATCTTCCCACTGTCATCTTATTATGCGATTAGCAGCAGATATTTCTCTCTAGAGGATATTGCAGAGCCATTGACCACCCTCTTCGCATCAGAGGATAACATATATCAACAAACACAATCCTGTGTCCAAGATGCTCAGCCACTAACTTCATCATTGTTAGTAAATTGAATACAGCAATTGCAAAAAGTTCACACTAGAAAAATGAGAGAGAGCATATGAAATGTCATAGCATTACTTTTTTAAAAATTCATTTATGTGAGTACAAGAAAAAGTGAAAGAAGATTCATTTTCAAGCTCATAAAGAACATAAAAGGAATTCTTAAACATGAAATTTTTAACTTCGATTCAATTTGCATATTTCCTATTCCATCCACATAATGTTCTCTTTCATTGCATAGAATCACTGAATATGACCTTGACTTGTAGTTATCAAATTCAAAAAATTAGTAGGTTCTATTAGTTACGTGGCTGGATGAAGTAGAATCCAAATACCAATCACTTGACTTGCCTCATGTCTGAGAAGAAACAGAGAACACAATTCTTTTTCCTCTTTTTTCACAATTTTTTCATGCTTTTGTTAAAGTTTTTCATGCTTTAAATTATAGATTATTTTCCTCCACACAACATTCATATTTCCTATTTTGCCACAATAGTAGCACTTCAAGTTCTTATCTTTACTTAAATCTAAAATGGTAAAGACTCTTTCATTGTTACTTGCCCGTTCCTACCTTTGTTTACCTTTGTACTTCACTGCAAAAAGTTTTCAAAAGTGCTACTTTTGTTTTCAAATTGCTTTTCCATTTTTTCTTTTGACCTGTTGAGACCTCAAAACTTGTGTCAGTGGTTTCATTAGTGATTTTAAGCATTTCTATGAAGTTCTCAAATGAGGAAGGGAAACTTTTCTATATCCTCTTCAATTACCTCTCTTCCCATGGCTAATAACGGATTTCTAATATCTTTATACTGAGATTTCCTATATACCTAGATGAGTAGGCAAAGATACTCATTGAAGTAAAGATATAAAGTTAGCTGATTTTTAGAGGAAACTTCTAGCCTAACTGAAAAGACAATAAGAATGCGGTCTGGACGTTTCCTCATTATTTCAGTAACCTTGGTCTACATGGGTTACCCTTGGCTACTCGATTGAAAGGTTTCTCTATTTTTTTTAGTTCGGCAGTGGTGAGGTTACATCATGGTTATGGCCAAGAATAAAACCTGAATAAGACATGGAATTTAATCAGTAACTTAACATTTAGAAGTGTCTTAACATCTTAACAACGCACCCGATCCCTGTCTATTCAAAAACCATGGACGATTGAAAGGCTTCTGCATTTAAATTAGTTTTTTAAGGTTTTAATTGCAACTTATGTTACTTAAGATGTGCATTTAGAGCTATAGAAGGAAGACATACAAGTTACCTGAAGATCCTATCCCTATGCAAGCTAAGAAGGCTCATATGAACTTGTGGCCCAAGGGGAAAGGAGTCTACATCCTTCTGTGACATATTGACTTTAGCTTTGACATGAACTGGTAGATCACTTTTGAATCCTCTCAATCTCCTATAGCTGTAGCTGTGAATTGTCTCCTTGAAAATTTGTTGTACGCCTCCTATTCCAAAGAGGAGAAATAGCAGACAGCCATATTGTATGCCATAAAAGTCTTTATTAATCCTTGATCATCCATGCATTGCTCAAGAAGAGACCTCTCCAACTTCTCTGCAAGCTGGGGGGCAGGGCGGTGAACAAGAAGCTGAATCTCGCTTGTAACCAAAACGTCTTGGCAATTGGACACCTCCACAAGAAACGACCAACTGGTTCTTCTCTCTAACGTTGAAGACAAATTCTATTGAAAGTATTTGCTTTACTGAGCTTTGTTTTAATTGCTAGACCCTGATAATGACCTGTCTGACCCAAAACCTTTTATTGAAACGAATTATCCATTTCAGCTCGGACACACCAAGCAAGCTATCAGCTTGGACATGCCAAACTATTCTCATATAGCTAGTATCACAACTAGTGAATCCCTTGATACTGTCATTTACCATGACACACACAGCAATGAATCTAGGCTTCATGCACCATTTACCAATCCTTGACACATGTAGGAGAGAAAATGGGGAGACCATAATTGTCTAGATCTAAGCCTTATGTGACACACATAAGCTCAACATCTGCAACAACACCACTACTTCACTGTTGAAATTTTGATTTTACTGTCTAGTAACACCATATACCCCATACTCTGCTACCCCTAGGACTATCCTCATCCACATACCAGGAAATACTTGCAAGTCAATACTCCATGCAAGAGATGGCAGCGGCTTTAATCAAAAGACACAACTCCCAATCCCATGCTTCATCTCAAGTTTTCAATTTTCACCCTGCTATATTCAAACACAGAGAATACTCATGTAGATGCCAGGAAGACCTCGGGCTTCCTGTTCTTGGTTGGTGGATCGGATTTGCTTGCAGCGTTGGCAGCGACAGCTGTAATCGTAGTCGCCTGGATAGATATGTCTAACCTCATGAGACCCCTGGTGGCTAGAATTTTTTCAGGAATCAGATCATGCGAGACTGGTAAAGAGTTCCCGTGCCGCTAACGAAGCACCATCATACATTTCTGTGTATCAAGAGGAGCTAGAAAGCAGTGGTCCAAGATCTTGAGGATCGGTTGTAGAAGCTCCCATGGGAGGGGAATTCTCGCACCCTTGAGACTGCAATCTTCCATCCGCCCATCTGATGAGGAAAAGTTATGATGATGATGCCTTGCGAGGCTACCATTTGCAGATTCAATGTTCCCATGGATACTGAATTTCATTATTCCATCAATTATGGCTTTGTCAATGGGGTTAATATTTTCTGCAATCTCTTCTTCCTCTTGGCAATTAGAAACAGACAAAGTCCGCCTGCAGTCTATTGTGGATCCGATCATTGAATCTTTGTGCGGAAGTGCAATTCTGGCTGGCACAGCCCTGAACAAAGTGGAAAGTGTTGATCTTGGGCCCGTTGGGCACGAGGGCAATCTTCCTGCTTTAATTTTCTAGTTTGATCCATTGAGGCGGTCATCAAGAAAAAAAATATTTCATATCTTTTCTTTTTATCTTGGTTCAAAATCACTATTCAGTGGAACAAAATGGTCAAATTATTCACAGAATCAATGAACAGTATGAGAAATGGGCCCACATCTCTCTCTATATATATAACAATATCCCATCTATATCAGGTGTTGTCCATTTCCCATGCCAAAAAGATTTGGAAAATACTAACTCAAAAACAATAAGTTGTTACTGTTAGTGATTATAGATAACAAGCCTTTCTTATCCATTCCACAGAACAGAAAACTGGAAGTCCTATGGATGAAATTTTAATGTGAAACTGCTTACTTTCACTATACTACTCAACAAAACCTAAGGCTGTGCAAGACAAATTAACTCAGTATGAGATATTTGACATCCATATAGCAATAGGCATATAGTATTCAGATGGTTTTAACCATTTCATTTACTCACATCCTCTTATAGTATATTCTTGTTAGTGACTTAGTGCATACCATCTCTTTTTTTATAATCATTTTTAATATATTTTAGATTTGTATGTTAAAATGACAAACTGATTTTAGCGTATTTGAAAGTGCAGAATACCCTACCCGATTAAAGATGAGATGGTAATCTTTACTGGAACTACGAAAGATATTGACAAACATAATGCACTATCTGATGCTATTGTTGAAGTCCTTCAAAATGAGTTGGGCCTTCCAGTTATCTATGATAATCAAAACGACCTTGTACCTAGAAGACACATAATTGTCAAAGATGGACTACCTAACCATACGAATGATCATCAAACAGCTAGTGATAGGATTTCAACTCATGAAGAGGACAAAAAAGTTGGCAGTAGATTTGAAATCTCTGCAATTTCTCTACAAAAGCCTCCAACCATTGAGAGTTTAGCTCTACAAAAGCCTACAACCATTGAGAGGCTGCGGATATCAAAGAAATCTCTAAATCAGTGGCTGAGGAAAAGAATAGATTTAAGAAGGAAAGGCAATGCTGAGGTGCATGAATGACCATCTGTGTCTTGTAATGGCTGAACTTACAAGTAAAAGGATGCAGAGAAATTCATCAAAATAAGATTGTATATTAACAAAATTGATTGTTGAGTTCTTACCTATTCCGTAATAATTTACCTCGCCTTCGCAATAATGAAAGCTGATGCACATCAAAGGCCATAGTATTGGGAAAAAACAGATGTCTACATAGTTAGGACAGTTTCAGTCACAGGAAAAGTCACTCACACTGGGTTTGAACCGTTGAAGTGCATTAAGGTGCGTGGTATAGTGCCCATCTAATTATATATGAGAGTTAATTGAAATATTTCCCTTTCTTTGTAGAGACCCATCAGTGTTTTATAAATAATGACGGGTTGACTAAGTCTTCACGGTTAGTCCTTTTTCTAGCTCAATTGGGCATTGTTAATTCTGCCATGCCATACAGTCTTCAATCTTTTTTTCTCTATCCAGTGTAGTACAAAAGATGTACTGGTAACCAGCATTTACACATACTCGATATCTATCTTGTCATTTTGTTGTTGTACGATGTTGTATTTACTCTGTTCGTTTTTTATTTCCCTATGGAGAAATTAAATGCAGGGAAACAAAATCGATCAGTGAATTGTACAAAACTCAAAATATGTAATATAGAAATTAATTGTAAGTTGGCAGAGGAGAAGAAACTAAAATGATTGGGTGCAGAATGAAAGGAAATGAAACTGAATTGGAAAGTTCCACTTGCTTCAGATAGTAGCACAATCATCAACATAGACAATTTTGTATTATATTTTGGTACAAAGAAGCATCCTTGAAATGTATGCAGGATTTTCAAATTTAAATCCAACTCATATGTTTGACCTTTATAATCATTCCTTCTATCCAAATATGAAGAGCTGAACGTGATCCAAGAATCTGATTGTTTTGTAGAGAAAGAAAAAGAGAACTACAACCATAGAAATGAGTGGGTTTCCAGTTAAATTATTTTGTTAGCGTATGAAGAATAAGCCTTTTTGTTGTCGCAAGCAACTAACTTGGAGATAATTTAGTTAAAAGTATCACTTTTTGGCAAAGCTTTTTATTATATATCCCTTTTCCCATTAACATGACTCTGCAACGTGACATATTGTTATGCCTAACTACTGATATCATGCATTTGTAATTTGAGATAATCTTTCAACCAGACATACTGGACACTGTGTGGTCTTATTGTTGGGGAGTAAAGTGAGCTGACTTGTTATGTTTCTTGATTACAAGAAAAATAAAATGTTATCCTCTTATCTGTTGGCCTGCTCTTTTGATGTGGTTTGACAAAATTATGATAAAAGTAATAGATTGCAGCTCACATTTTTTATTTGAGATGGGAAATGGTTGGAGTAGAAATGCAATATACAAGTTGATGCTTCTTTTGTGGTTATGATTTTGAAACATTTACAGATCACTGAGCTTCCTTTGCTCCTTCCATTTCAGTACTTGAATGCTTAGGTATTATGCTTTTTCAAACTTGTGCGCTTAGCTTATGGCAAGTGTAAAGCGTTCCTGCATTTCCTTCTAATAAAATGCTGAGCTCAAAACTGAGAAACCTATCAGTTTTCATTTACAATTGGAGATACATTTGATAGATGCATAAAACTGTTAATTGCCTTGGAAGTTCATTTTTAAGTGGTATAATTGATCTGCACATCAGCCCTAATCTTTAAGGCTCTACACAAATTCGAAATTATTTTATGGAAGGTGTTATCAACCTTTTTATGCTTGTCCATATGCAAACTATTAAAATCCAAAGATAAACCATGATAAGATCTGGATGTGTATTCATTTAAGCAGGAGTAAGTTTTTCACTTTAACGGTCACTTGCATATCAACTCTTCATTTATGTGTTTCTTGGTTTTTCCTTTTTAATTTCCAATTTTATATGACTAACTATTGTTTGCTGACATGTTTTATCTTTAGTTCTACTAGTTTAGGGTGCCTTGGTTACCCAATCTTGATGTTAGGTTGTCATTTTGAAGTATTTCTGATTTTTTGTGCTCTGTGCATGCTGCTCCAAGAGTCATAAGTTCTCCTAGCAGAATTTTATATTTCTCTTATGATCACTATTATATTATACTCATATTGAAATTGCCTAATTGGATGCATAACAACTACAGAAATTGAAAATCTCTATTGAGTTTTCTAGACCTTTTTTTTTTCTGCATATGTGTGCCTGGCCATGGAATAAACAGGGAAATATTATGTGGGTGTAAAGATGTTGGAACTCTTATTGACGACAGATTCTTTGCCTCTTGGTCCTATACTTGTCATGACTTATAACTCCTCACATAATTCTTTAAAGGGTGCTAGCTCATTGGAAGAGCACCTGCCATGCAGGAGGTTGGTGGTTCGATTCCACTGTACCCTAACATGAATTATTCAATGATATTGTTGATTTTTCTAATTAAATTTTTTATATTGATTTATTTTAATGGTGAGATATTTTTCTGGATTCATTGTTTTATATTGTCTCTACATAGACAATAGATAAGATTAATGACATTGTCTCCATAAAGACAATATGTCTATTGTCTTTAATTCCAACTATTGTCTTTGGAGAGACAAAAATGAAATTGTCTCAAGTTAAGACAATTTACCCAGAAATTGTCCTAAAACCCCCCTTTGTGTTGTACTGCAACTATTTTCTCTGGAGAGACAAAAATGAAATTGTCTCTAGAGAGACAAAAATGATTATGTTATATATTGTCTTTATAGAGACAATATTTTAAGACGATTTAATTTTAAGACGTTTTAATTTGAGACATACACTTAAAGACAGTATTTAAGACAATACACAAGTTTTCTTTTGTCTCAAATTAAGACAATTTACCCAAAAATTGTCTTAAATATTGTCTTAAAACCCCCCTTTATGTAGTAGTGACATTAGTATAATAAACACCACTAGCTCCAATAGTGGAGCATTATAGCCACTACTTACTCTCCAAAAGAACCATATCTATATCTCTAATGCCTCCTAGGAGAAGCCAAGGTGAAAAGTATTTTTCTTGAGTAATGTGGCTTATTTTATAACCAGAGGCATGCATTTTCATATCCCCATGTCTCTTGAGTTTCTCATATGACTTTTCAACTCTTATAGACCTTTAGACTTCTATACAACTCTCGAGCTTCTATATGACCTTTGAACTTCTTTATGACTTTTGGAATTACATATGTCTTTTGGACTTCTCCATGTCGCTCTTTCATCTATATATGACTCTTGGAATTCCACATCTTTGTATTTACAATAACTATATAATTGCATCATGATTTCCACATGATCATGTGGTGACAACATGACAAGTTACTAATATTGATGACTTGGACCCTTAATGACTCATGACATGGACTTTCTTGAGAGGTGACAATGCTTCCACTTGTGTCTTCAACATTGCATGAAACTTTCATGTAGTTTTTTCCTTTACCCTCAAAGGGCCACTAACCATATGGAGTCATTATGAACTTATTTGATTGTCAATATTCCAATTTTCTTCATCTTGTCACTTCATGTGTTCTTATTTCTTGAATTCTTCTTTAAGTTTTTCCCTTTAACAGATCTCTTCATGCATCATATCCATGCTATTTTAGAGCACCTGCAAGAGAGGTTGATGTCCAATTTTGATGTACCATGTACTCATTTGAGGGTGAATGACATGGTGTGAAGGTTTTAATAAGGCCATTTGATTACTGGTGATACGTTGTGCGCTCAACTAAGGTAGGGGCTTCTTGTAGGCGCAATTTGTAAATATAAGGAGAGACTTTTATTTCTTGGGAGTGCGCTATGCACTTAGGAGGGGCACATGGCATAGTATGATCAAGTAAAGGTGTCCCAATTGAGCCTTAGGAATGCCCTCTGCACTCACTTATCCTGAGTGGGGCCAACTTGTGCAAACCAAAATTTGTTTTTGTGGAGAAGATAAGATAAGGGGAAAACATAATGGTTTAGGAATAAAATCAGTAGTGAAACATACAAACTCATGAGTATAACTTAGAAAATATTGAATGCTAAAAAATAAACATCAAAATTCTAGTTTTCAAGCACTCTCCAATTAAAGCAGACAAAGTATGTGCGGTTGCGACCAAAAGTGTCTTTTATATCTAGTAAGTGCGTTATGATCATGGAGTGCACAAAATATGTTTTAAGCAATAAGGCGACACTTATGAAAGAACAAGAATACTTGAAACATGTAAAATGACATGAAACAACACTTAATGACCAAAGTGATACTTGATACAATATTTAGCTAGGCTCCAAAATTCAAATGCAACAAAATTTTTGAGGGTGTTGTAGTGGCGAGAAAAATAACTCTAACTCAATAATAAATTAAAGATATAGTCTTTAAATGGATGGGTAACTTGAAAAATATTCATGCAATTCCTTTTCATACCTTTCCTTATCACCATGAAAGGAGGGGGCATTAAATAATATTGATGGTTTAACTTTGTTTCTAACAATAGGAATTGAGACAAGTTGGGGGAATTTAGTAAGAATCACAAAACTACATTGCAAAAATCCAATATTTTAGCTACAAGGAAGGTGTTGCAAACTTGAATTTTGTTGGTGCATGAAGATAATACAAAGAAGTATAAAAAAATTAGATGGTATCCTAAAATGATATGGATAACAAAGAACCAACAGAGCTATGATAAAAAAATACTAAACATTGAAGGTTATACATTGTATAATAAATGTTATGAAGTTTGTGGCCACTAAGGTATGATAATTTATGCATAATTGAATATCCCGTTACTTTATCCTTAGTTTAAATCTAATTTTATTATGTGCTAGAAGGAGAAAATTAGCCTCAAGGAAGGAAAATTTCCAAGGTATTAGTGGCCACCAAGGTATGGGAATATATGGATCACAAAATAACTCATAGAATCAACATCATGAAAGGCATCCTTCACTAGAATTTGGAAAAAGATACTTTCATGATGTTGAAGTTGTAATAGATATTTTCTTACAAGATGCATCAAAGGAAAATATCATTGGTCATTTGAAAACACCTGAGAGTGCAAACAATGTTAATAAATCAAGTGCAAGAGAAGTGGTCCTACTGAGATTTTGTTTCAAAGAACCAGGAGTTGAGAAAAGTGGTTTAATGGCTCTTGGGATGGATCTATGTAAGCTTAATTTTGTGAGCTAGTCTAGTGACAAATCCCATGGAATTGGTGAGTGAAAATAGTTTTGGAAGACCAACCCTCATGGTATGGATCAACATGGGAAGGACATATAGTGAGAGAGAGGTCAGGTAGTTGCATGGACAAGAAAATGTAGATGGATTAAAATGTTGTTCAGGTTTGTTGAAGGAGCTAGTGTTTTATGGAGAGTTGCAGTAGTGTATTCCCCAAGGTGGTTTAAAAGTTTTTTGTTTACGTATATATGTATAATTATATCGAATGATGTCTAAAGTTGTTGAATGGACCCCTTGAATATGTATGAGGGTGGAAGGTGTAATTGTATGGTAGCTTGAAGCCGAGAAAAATGTGAGATCTGAAGATGTGAGATGGTTGATGAACCATGTATGAGAAAAATTATCCTAGAAAAGTGGCGAATACAATGGTTGGTTACCCATGTATTTCGATGGATGGAAAAAATTTTAGATGGACATCAACAATGAGGTTGGGACTAGGTTAATCTCCCCGAGTCAAGTTTAAGGGGGGGATTGTTAGGATAGTTTGGAAAACATGACTTGGTCATAGAGTTAACTTACCATTGGTGGTTTTTGGGCTCAATGTCTTGATAACCCATGGTTTTCCCATAATATTATTATGTAAGTTATCCTATTTAAATGCATGAATACTTCATCATAATTTTCCTTTGGGCCACGAATGATCTATTAGGCGGTTTTTCATAGTTTTGGGTATTCCACGATAAAAATCATGTGTTTCATGTGTTTTTGTTTTTATGATTATTGTCTCTCACATCGTATTTATCTCTTATAATGGCAATAGAGCCAAAGAATCAAGGCCTGTAGAAGAAGGTGATGGTTGCAATTGTCGACACATTGTATGTTGAGGTTGAAGCTAACATAGAGAATACCAACTGGCACTTGACCCATATATATGATGATTTATTCAGAGGAAATAGAGATCCAAGAGGGGATGCAACCACATTATCAAGATCTAGTGAGGAGAGAACTGTGTGTAGAAAGTGTGCAAATGTGAGAGAATGGAAACATAAGTGTTGGATAGCAATAGAAAAAAGAAAAACTTACTTTCAAGATGAAATTTGTAAATTACATGTATATGGACATACAATTGTAAGACTGAATTAGGCATGTGTGACCCTTAAGATAAAGTATTAGAGTAGGCATAGGTGATAGTTGAGGAGAGCATGTGGATTTTCTTGGTCAAGTTTAAAGAGGGAATGCTAGGGTAAACTTGTCTCATGCAAGTTTCAAAATTTATTAGGTCTGCAATGCACATGGATTTAGTGGCTTACATAAATGAAGATTGCATGAGAGGAAATAGGTGTCTAATATGGTTATGTGCAACCACATATTAAAGATCCGATGAGGGGAGAACCTAATGTAGAAAAGTGTGAAAAGTTTATAGAATGGCAACATAAGTGTTGGATAGGAATAACAAGAAAAATAAAACTTTACTTTTGAGATGAAATTTGTAAACTACATGTATATGGGCATACGACTGTAAGACTTAGTTAGGCATGTGTTCTATTGATGATAAATTCTTGGATTATACATAGGTGATAGTGGAGGAGATCATGTGTATTTCCCTTGTAAAGTTTAAAGGGTGAATGTTAGGGTAAACTTGACTCATGGAAGAGTCAAATTTGTTAGATCCTTAATGCACATGGTTTTGGTGGCCCATAGTATTAAATACCATGAATTCCATGCGATGAATCCTTTAAAAGGATTGGGGATTCTCCATTTTAATGAGCCTAAATTAGGGAGGGATCACTTTCTTGAGATAGGATGTTAACAAGATTGGTTACTTTTAATTCAAGTCATGGATGGTTTTAAGCCAAAAGATAATAATAGATATATTGTTGGCTAGTTTTTCACCAATTAGAGTTTTCTATAGTATGAATTTTAAAATTATTTTAACTCTCATATTGTTTTTATCTCAAATAATAATTATAAGACTACTAACCACCAAGGTAGGAGAAACTATGGATGAGAGAATAACTCACAACTTAAAGCCAAAATTATCATGTGCACTTAAGAGAATATAATCCCCAAAGAAGATGAATTTCCATGCATGGTGAAGGAAATCCTATATATATTAAGTTAGGTAATTCAATTTACAACTTGGAGTGCATGACAATATTATACAATATTATAATTTAGTAATTAGTGAAGTTCTTGAATAGAAATGTAAAGTTACAATGCTCCCTCAAACACTATTACTAAGAGTATAGGTTTGTTTGAAAAATTAAATGAAGATACAATCATGTTAGAGATCTATAAAATATTCCTATAAATAAAAGGAAATAGATCCCAATACTTTGAAAGAGTTTGATTTATTATATAAATAGGATTTTTAAGCTTTAACCAAGTGAGCGAGAAATTTAAGTTTAACTAGTTCTCACTTCCTTTTTAATTGCTATAGTTCCCAAAAATACATATGCACTACCATTTAAAAAAAAAAAATTGCTTTCAACTATTACACTAAACACTACACTATTACACGTTAAACATCCCGGGAGATGTAAACTTTAATACCTCATAAACAACCCTATATGGAATAGGTCAAATTTATTACACTTTGAAGGAGTTTGGTTTATTATATAAATAGGATTTTTAAACTATAACCAAGTCAGAAAGAAATTTCTGTTTAACTACTTCTCACGTCCTTTTTAATTGCTATATCTATATATATGCGCTACCATAAATAAAATTTTCTTGCAACTATTACACTAAGCACTACACTATTACACTAAACATCCCGACATGGGATACGTAAACTTTAAACAACCCTAACTTTAAACAACCCAATATGGAATAGGTCAAATTTATTACACTACACAAACATATATGGGATATATCTAATATTTTTCTATTTTGGTGCAAATGAAATAAATATGCTAGATGATGGCGGGTGAAGTGGTTTTCTTTTAATAATAATTATGTGATGGATTTAACACAACAAAATATTGTGTAGTTACTGTAAAGAAACAACTCTTATTCACATTGGACGTATTTACCTACTACTTGAGCAAAAATATAAACAAGAATGTTGAATATCTTTATTGACCTCCTCCTCATGCCAAAACTTAATATGCATTACCTTTTTCATCTATAAATTAATTCCTTCAACGCTTTCCAATTTTTTTCACACATTATATATATAAGAGTTTATATCCAAAACTATTAGTCAAGATTTATGTTTCTATAAATCCAGTGAGTACCTAAATTTACACAAAATTCCAAGAAGTTTATTCCTGGAAAGATATTATGGAATGTATCAAAAGATCAAAAATCCTCACTCAATAAGAGTGTACTAAATTACGCGCATAATCCACTATTTAATATTCAAAAACATCACTATACAACATGGACACAACACGAACATTGATTAAAATGAGTGAACCCAGAATATGAAAATTAATGCCTTGCAGTGAATAATAACATGTTTAATGTTCCGAGGAGGCGATTAGGTTGAGGTCGGTGCCACACAGAGGCATGCACCTAACCGCCCATCACGTCGTGTAATGACTCTAGCAACAGATGACCAATGGAAGGTACCAGGCACGAATTAACATTATGGAAGCCTATGGAAAAACTGCCCACCAGCAAATTCTGTGAGGCCTTTGTTGGAAAAAGTGCTCGAGAACAGGGTTAAGGAAACCAAGAAAGGCACTGCGAGGTAATGTTCTCGGCAGGCGATTTCTAGAGAGATCTAGGGAGACAGAGGTTGGTCTGCGGCGTCGACAGTTAACTTGGTATGTTATGGCTCTTGCAACCTACGTTTTTCAATTACTTGTGCCTGGTTTTAGTAACATAGATGACATCATGTTCATGGATGGTTTTAATGAATTGCATGTAGAATGTCGATTCAGTATCGGGTCCTACTTTCTGTTTCCAAATTTCTTTATTTCTCTTTGTTTCCAGTCCAAAGAAGGGTTTGTCACTGTGGCTAGTATGCCGATTTTGCTAATTCTAGCCCCAGCAATTGAACCATGTTTCAGAACCCCATTAGTATTCCCTGAAGGTGGCTTAGTTGAACTCTCTATTTGGTTATGAAATTCAGTAACAAAACCTAAGGTATTTACTCAATAATGAAAGGTTTGTTAAATTTTTATGCCAGGAGGACCTGCGGTTAAATTTTCTTCCCTTGCTTCCCGATGAGCCTCATTTACCAGACCTCTTGTGCTCCTGTCTGTGGGGGGTTCATTCCGCTTGCTCGGTACTTTGGGCCATTAGCAAATATGTTTTCTCTCAAGTCTATGAGAAGGTTAGAATGTTCAGCAATGATAATTTGGTAAAGCATAGTAGCATCGGGATAATATCTCCTTAGTTTCTAGGTTTTGGTTGCCCGAGTAGCAACCTAAATTGTCTTAGTTGCTTTCTCTGTAGCAAAGGTTTTCGGCTAACTTGTGCAAGAAATATGGTCTCTATAACTTCTTTGTTTAATTGTAATACTGCTGGTTGCATGACAACATCTGAAGTTCCACCTGCCTAGGAAGTAGTAGGTTCCACCAAATATCAACCAAATTCTGTTATTGATTATGCCTTGCCATATACAAGACTGCTTCACAGTTTTATAGGGAACACACAGAAGCTGTCAGGATCTTCTTGTCAGTTTAGAACTATGGAAAAAGGTAAACTAGGGAAATGACAAGGAACCAGAAAAGGAAAGTAGAAGATACCAAATCAGAATGTGGGACCAAGTAAAAGAGGAAGAAAAACCAAAAAAGAAGTAATGGAGAATATTTTTGATATATATACAGCTGGAAACCCACCAGAAGTTTGAAACATAATACAAGGCTGGGAAAGAGAGAGCAACCACGAAGACGATGACATGGAACGACAGGAAGCCACCATGGACTTCATCTCAGACCCAAGGAATACAAGAGGAGGCTATCCCTCTTTCACCAATCTATCCATATGTATTGGAAAATCAAACGTGTTTTCGCAAAAGCCATGACTAGCATGCAGTAAACGGAAGGAAATCCCAATGTGGTTTCAATTCTACAACAAATTAAATAGGAAATTCAAGAAATCAGCATGTCTCAATATCATGCCACGGCTAGAATTGGGAGTATTGAATGCCAGCTACAAGCTATGCAGCAAGTAGATATGCCAGGATCTACTGCAAAGGATTCGGCTCCTATTGATTCCTCTGATGGGTGACTCTAGATATTTGTAGTTTTTTATGATTTTTTAGGCTAGTTTTTACTGCTTTCTAGTAAAATTGGATGGACATAGAAAAGTAGATATAGCGGCAAGTAGAAGGAAGAAACAATTGCAATACTAGTTGGCTTTTAACTCACTCAGGTGGCCAACAGACCTAGTTTCCTTCAGGGAGGTTGAGGCTACTAATTACTTCAGAATATGTATGATATTTGCTTTTTTTTTTATAAATAGAAAATGGTAAGGATCTACAAAATTTAACCAAAAAAAAAAACATTTTTAATGTTCCAAAACATCACTATACATAAACTGACTAATGACATGGATAACAGTTAAAATGAGTGAACCCAAAATATGAAAATTAATGCCTTCAAGCGAATAATAGCCTATGTACATAATACTAGGAAATCATTTCAAATATATATACTAATAGTAGTAAAAGTTGGATCATTATCTCTATTACCAATAATGATGGTTTACATACACAAATAAAATAGTTGAAATATCGTTTTCAAAAGAATAAGAATGAAATTCAATAATTCATTCTTGAAGTAAATTACAATTTGTTGTTAAACAATTTTTGTTAGGGTGGTTTGAGTAAAATTGACTAGTTCTCAACTTACTTGTTGCTTTTGGGTTCTCTCTTTATGAGAACTAGTGATATTCTCCATGATATTTATGCAAAATATAGCCTATTAAAAGGTTGAAAGACTCCATGTTAACTTTTCCTAGTGACTAATAAAATCCTAGTAAAAGTGTCTATAGACACCACTAATTCTATGGGTAGTTAATAATTCTAACCACTAATATCAATATCAATGTGAAATTGGTTTGGTAGAGATAAAACAAGTGCTTAGATATCCATACCTTCAGAGTTAGGTTCTGAGATTTGTGATTTTTAGTTGGTGTGTTCATGGAGCTAAAAAGGTGAATCGTTGTGTGTTGGGAATATAACGAAGCCTACAAATTTGAACAAGATGTTAAAGGTTTCGTCAGAGCATACAAATATTGAACTGGTCATGTTGTTCATTCTCCATTCAAAGGTGTTAAGAAATGGCTGAAGTTGAGGGTTGCAAAGTTGAGGGATGTAAATCCGAGTAGAGGAAAAAGCAGTGATGAGAATACTACCTTTGTCCACTGAAGAAGCTAGGGAGTTATTTTGCATTGTTTGTTTGTTTGTTTGTTTTTTTTTTGAGGCAACCAAGTTCTTAACAAGAGTATAGAGGATAGAAATTCTCTGAGTGTCAACAAACATCAAGGTTTGTTGTTGGTTATAAATGTGTTCGATGTAGCCATGATTTTCAAAACGACTCTAAATGAGTGGAAACTTGCATTAGATTAAATGAAAATCATGGATCTAGCTCTTCCAGCTACTTACATTAGTGTTGATGCAAAACTATCATATGGCTTAATTTGAATAATTTGAAACTATCTTCGTTTTAATTTGAATAATTGTTTTTTTTTTTTTTTTCCACATTGGCCATGTTTCCATAATGTGAAGAAGTTCCTATGGACATATTGATACATATATGGATAGCCAAGGATTTTGTGAAGAGCGGAAATAGAGTTGAAAAACCTGATGGACCTAGGACGCAACTATGTGAAACTAGGACACAACTATGTGAAACTACTTGTAAGATCTTATTTGATAGAGGGGGAAAAAAAGAAAGGGAAAATTTTAAGGATGGAAGTTTATCTTAAAGTTTAGAAACCTTGGCGAATCTTACTTATCTCCAATATGTAAATTGTAAATTTTTTTATGATATTTTTGTAAATTATTTAGGTTTATAATTATTTTATATTAGTATATATAAAATTTTGGCGATTTTCTGGGTAAAATAAATTTATACTATAAAATTTGGGCAATTCAATTTTCAAAAAAATAGAAATTGACCAATCGTTTTTTTAGGAAAAAGCATGGAAAAATAGCCTAGCTGCCAATATTAGCCCTTAAAATTTTCCCTTAAGGAACCATGTTATTAGTGAGATAAACGATGGATCAATTTAGGGATACAAATTCATAATGCCTACCAATGGATTAAGAAGCAAGCATTGGCTGTTGAGTGTCATAGATGTTAACCCAAGTGTCTGTCATAGTCAATTCTAGTTCAATTTGGTTAGTTAAGTTTTTGTTGAATTTTACTCCAATCCTTCATTTTTATGTCTACTATGTAATTTATTTAACAATTTGGGAATATAAAAAGAACACTTCGCTTCATGCTTTTAATTCTCTAGCATGGTATTAGAGCTGAATATGCGTAAGGCATAGATCATAGAGCAACATCGAAAATAGAGCAACATAGATCAGAGCGAAAGGTTGCATAAGACTCCAAGGAGAGAAGTATTTTAAATTGATTTGTAATCATAGAGAAGGAGAAGAGCTTAAGAAGAGCACGAGGACGGGATCTCGATAGGATCTCGAAGTGAGGAAGAAGGCAGTTACAAACTTAAAAAAAAAAAAAAATTGCAGAGGAGACCTCACAGTCGCAAAACGAAATTAGTTTGATTCATCGCATTCCACGGAGAGAGAAAGGGAGGTGCATCACATTTTGTAAACAAAGAAATTGGGATAAAGTAATCTCGTACTGCAAAAAGAGAAATTGAGAAATTGTGAGGAAGCCGGACAACATAAGGAACTACAAATTTCTTCGATAGAGCATAGGTGCATGTATATACAAGTGCGATATTGACCCTATGCACGATGCATCACAAGTGAAAAAATAAAAAAGTTGAGTTCTTTTGGTTTAGAGAACTTGCGTGAATTTCTTTAAAAGTTGACTCTTGGCGTTTGCTAAAAGTCTCCAAATTGTTTTTTTTTTTTTGATGAAATTGAAATACCCCAAAGTTCTTCTTTTCCAGAATGGAGAGACTTTAAAAGGTTCCTTTTTGTAAAAGCAATTTCATATTTAAAAGGAGGAAGCTATTTTTTTAAAAGGGGTTTCATTTTAGAAAAGCGAAGAAGTTTTATTCGAAGTGTTAAAAGGGTTTGTTTTTTAGAAGTATTAAAAAAAAAAAGAGTCTTTCATTATGGAAAAAAATCTTGCGTTGAGTGGAATTTACAGGAACATATTGTTCCGAAAGAAGTGATTTGAAAGGGGAGCACCATTGTTGTCATTATCAACTACATTGTAAAACACCTAAATACTCTTATTCAAATTAAAATGCATAAAATTATAATAATATTTTACTATTTAAATAATTTGAATATATAATAATTTTTCATTAAATTATTATGTTTTCATGTTATATAGATAGTGATTAAAGTGAAATAATTCAAGTGAGAGGTATATCTTCATTAATAAAGAAAAGTGTTTTCAAAGCTATAAAGCTATTACAAATATATACCAAAAAAATATGGTTATTTGAAGTGAAAATTTTCTATAATTCATAAGTAAAACCTATTAAGAATAAATAATCCTTTAAAACAACTCTGAAAATATGATACCTGAAATATGGAAAGTATGCCAACCTTTAGGAACTAATGTAACTCTCTATGCCAACCTTTAGGAACTAATGTAACTCTCTCTTGAAGTTATAGAAAACCATAATATATCAACAAGCTAAATAAAACCATCAATACTAAGAATGATTTGCGATGAAAAATCCCAATGCATAAAGAATGACTCAAAATTATTTTTCATGTATTTTAAAAATTTGAAATATTTGAAAAAAATAAAAATTAGTTAAATATTATTTTAACCAATAAATTATAAATTAATTCAAATTATATATATATATATATATATATATATATATATATATATATATATATAGATATATATATTTTCTTTCAAATTTTGAATTCTTAAAAATTTGAATTATTTGAAAAATAATAAAAATCTTGAAAATTTGCTAATATTATTTCAACCAATATTTCACAAATTATAAACTACTTCAAAATATCTAGAAGATAATCAAAGCCATTCATCAAATCCTATAATGAATGAGTATATCATGAAACTCTCAGTCACCATAATCTATGAAACCAAATAGAGTGTTTGACGTGCTTGATTGTGGCAAAACCAGCAACACATTATCGCATGAAAAATGGAAATCCCACCTTATTATAATCAATGGAGATAAATATAATAACAAGCCATCGTCTTATTTTCACCTTGGCTCCATAATGCTTATTGAAAGGTTACCGCCTGCAGAGTCAACATTCGAAGTTGTCCTACAATAAGTCTCTACTTCCAACAGCCTAGTGTGGCTTAACGTGTTGTTAGGGTCTTGACGAGGAGTAACGGTAGGACGTCTAGCTTGGTCGGGTGTGGCCAATACACTGTCCTCATCTACGAAAGCAGGCCTTTTAGGCGAACAAATATGTTGTTTCTCACCTGTCAGCATCAACACCACCTGGGGCATTGAAGGCCTCAACGTTGCGCCTGCTTGAGTGCACAGAAGACCAATTTTAATCACTCTAACCCCTTCTTCCGACAAGTAACTGCCCTCTAATGTTGGATCCATAACTTCTAATTCTTTCTCTATGTTATACAGTCTCCATGTCTAGTAATTTACCAATATCGACAAAATGTAAAGCATTAGTTCGCATGAAACCATAATTATATGGAAATTTTAGAAAATTTATACCTAAAAAATGAGATCCAAAAGAGCCATACAGTTTCAATGAGAAATTCCATGTGTTGAAGCAAACTCTGGTTCTTTCTTCCATTGATAATCTCGAGTAGAAGCACTCCAAAACTGAATACATCTGCTTTCTCTGTCAACTGTCTGCGTAAGGACTCCGGTGCAATGTAACCACTACACAATGTTGTGTGCAATCAAATCTCCATATCTTAACCCTCTCAAAATAATATGATCCTTTCTCATATATATATGAGTTATAGTTGGTTCACATCCTGTAATTAACTAAATAGTGTTTGGCACATCAAGAGATTTAAGTGTAGAGAGAAATCTCACAAAGTTCCTGCAACTCTAGTGCTAACATGGCTTTCATCTTCTACAAATAGTTTGGCTAAGCCAAAGTCTGCTATTTTGGGTTGATATTTATTTTCTAGTAAGATATTGCTTGGTTTGGTATCCCTATGGATGATTCAAATCTCCTAGTCCTCGTGAGGATAGGAAAGCCCACACGCAGTACCAACTATGATTTCGTACCTTTGTCTCCAATTAAGTAAATTTCATTTTGTTGTATCTACATATATTGCATCACAGACAGTAAAAATATGTATCTAAAACTTAAGAAGGTACATGCACAAACTCGAACAGTTCTAGGATTCAAGCAGAGATTAACCAGTTAAAGAGAAAACGAGAACAAACCAAATATGATATTGTCGAGACTACTGTTGTGGAGGTATTCGTAAACTACTAGCCGTTCTGATCTTTCAACAGAACAACCGAGCAATCTAACTAGATTCCTGTGCTGAACATGAGTGATGAGATTTTCCTCATTCAAAAATTCATTGTCTCCTTGCCTTGAACCTATATTCAGTCATTTAATTGCAACCTCTCTACTGTCAGGTAGAACCCCTTGAAGATCAATGTGTTAGGTCCCTATATTACTAGTATAGTCCCTTATTATTGTTATTGTAACCCCCTTATTGTTACTTTTGTACCCTTGTAACCCCCATATTGTTATTATTGTGCCCTTACATTATTATTGTTAGGTCGGCTAGGATTACATTGTGGCCCCATGGACTCCTATATATAGAAAGGAGGTTTTGTCATTTTTATCATCCAAGAATTATTCATTCATGTAATATATTGGAGGTTGCCCCCTTGAGGTGGCTTATTTCTAAGGCATTGATATCTCTTTTCTTCTATTTATGGAGCTGGTTTCACAACATTTGATATGAGAGCTTTGGATTCTAGGGTTTCACTGCTTCAAATAGGTCATCATGGAATTTTCGCTATAAATTGTTTTCTACAAAGGTTTAGAAGCTGAAATTTTTAGAGTGCGAAGCCAAAATCTTGAGGACTATATTCGCAACATTTCAGAGCTTGGTTCGCAATATTTTCAGAGATATGACCTGTGGAAGTTAGGCCTTTTTTTAGGCTCCTGAATTTAACCTAAATTCTGCGGAACCTCTTGTAAAGATTTCAGATCTTGGTTTGGAATATTTTTGGAGATATGACCTGTGGAAGTTAGGATTTTTTCAGGCTCCTGAATTTCATCTAAAAGAGGCGACCGTGGGAAAAACATCGTAACTATCTCTATGAGCATCAGATTGGAATTCTGTAAAATGTGGCCAGAAGTATACGGACTGAAGTTTCCTATCTATCAATTTCAGAGCCAATGGAGAAAAAAATGACACGTGGCAAGTTGTACAATTTCACTCTACTGAACGATTCCATAATTAGGTCATTATGGGAGATTGGACATGATTTTTCCTTGAAGAATCCAAATCATGTCAACCCTATGGAATTCAAAAGAGGATTTAGAGGGCTACCTCAGGGCCAAATTTCAGATATTGAAGACCCGAAATAACAGAGATAATTCAATTTCAATATCGAGCTCCTCAAAAGCAAGAAAAAGGTGTGTATTTTTTCTCCGAATTGCATAAGTCTTGTTTGAAGAATCAATTTGAATTGATTCCAAGGGAATATTGTAGAATATATATGAGTATTGTGTTCTAAAATTCCCCCTAAAAAGAATTCAACGCCCATTAAGCTTTCAGAAGGCTCTATTATGGCTCATGAAGATGAAGAAAAGCGACATGACATATCAAAATTACAAGAGAAAATGCAAAAAAATTCCCTCTCGCAAAGAGCAACAGAAAACAACATGGAAGTTTTGAAGAAAGGCATGGAAACTAAGATGGATGGTTTGAAGAAAGGCGTGGAATCTAAGATGGATGGTTTGAAAAATGGCATGGAAGGTAAAATGGATGGCATGGAAGTTGGCATGGAATCTGGGATCAATGACATGGAAGCTAAGATTGATGAAAAAATGGAAAACATGAAGAATGATCTAAAAGCAAACATGGAAGGTTTGACAAAGTTGATACAATAAATGTTTCCTAATGGTGAAAATATAGTAGAGAAAACTCATGATGAGAATAAAATAAATGTTAATCGTGATTTCATAAACTCTAATGTTGAATGGAGGAACCACCATATTCCAAAAATGGATATGAGGAAGTTTGGTGGCAAGGATCTCGTAACATGGATACTACAGATGGAGCAATATTTTGATCTCAATAATGTGCAAAACAAACAAAAGGTACGCATTTCAACTTTACATTTAGAAAAAAATACATTTGTATGGTATTGATGGCTTTGCTCCCTTAAGAAAATTTTCACTTGGTCAATTTTTACGAAGGAAATGATAGCACATTATGAGGATACAAAGAGAAACACCTTCTTTAGCCAATTGATAAATCTCAAACAAAAGGGTTCAATGGGGGAGCACATTGAGGACTTCCAAAAATTGAATATAAGGGTAACTCATATTCCAGAGGAACGCAGAATTGTTGTCTTCATAGGGACTTTAAAGGATAACATCCAACATGAAGTTCATGTTTGGGAACCTGGTTCATTGGAGAAGGCATTCAGGTTGGCAAGAAAATTGAATGTAAAATTATGGCAACAAGGAAGCCTACCACTCACATCTATAAATATGGAAGTGTTGCTACTCCTAAACTTCCAAAACCTACAAGGTTGAAACCACAACAATTGGAGGAAAAAAGAGAAAAAGGGCTTTGCTATAGTTGTGATAAAAAATACAATAAAGGTCATAAGTGTGCTGAGAAGAAATTATTTTACATAGATTGTGAAGAAGAGGAAGAAATTGAACAAGAAACTTCAAAAGAAGAGGATATACACCAAGAAGCAACCCTAGAAGAAGAAGAAACGAGTCCGAACATATCATGTAATGCATTGGCAGGAATTACCACTCCTCAAAATCTCAAGATAGAATGACATATCAAGAAGAAAAAGGTAATAATGTTGATTGATTCGGGTAGTACCCATACTTTTATTAATTGTAAGGTAGCCAAGGAATTGAATTGTTTACTATACCCAACACCAGAATGTCAAGTGATGGTTGCAAATGGAGGAACTATAAATTTCTCGGGAAAATGCCATAATATCAGGCTAGCCATGGGGGAATATGTATTGAATAGTCCAATGCTTTCCATCCCAATGGGAGGTGCTGATGTTGTACTAGGATTACGATGGTTACAATCTTTGGGGATGGTAGGTTTTAATTTTCAAGAACTTTTCTTGAAGTTTTTTTCAGAAGGAAAGGAAATCAAATTACAGGGTATCGCAGGGAAGCTAGGAAAGATAATAAGCTCTAATGTCATGAAAAAGCTTCTGAAGAAAGAACAACGAGGCGTAATTGCACAATTATGCTCACTAGAAGTTCCAACATCAAAATCATCTATTTCTCTAGATATCTAAAAAGTCTTGGACAATCATTCCACGATGTTTGATACTCCCAAAGGACTCCCACCTATTCGTGATCATTATCATGCTATTCATTTGATTCCAGGAAGTGTTCCTCCAAACATCAGGCCTTACAAATATCCTTATGTCCAAAAGAGCGAAATTGAACGTACGATTGCAGAAATGTTAGAGGCTGGTATAATTCAACCTAGTCAAAGTTCTTTCTTTGCCCCAATAGTATTAGTGCACAAGAGAGATGGGTCGTGGCGCATGTGTCCGGATTATAGGGAGCTCAATAAGCTCACTATTAAAGATAAATTCCCATTCCTGTGATTGATGAATTATTGGATGAATTACATGGAGCAATTCATTTTACCAAGTTAGATTTCGTTCTGGATATCATCAAATTCGAATGAAGACTGAAGATATTCCAAAAACAACATTTCGATCTCATGAGGGTCATTATGAATTTTTGGTCATGCCTTTTGGCCTTACCAATGCACCTTCTACATTTCAAGGGTTGATGAATTCCATTTTCAAACCCTTAGAAAATTTGTGCTAGTATTATTTGATGATATACTAATCTACATTAGGTCTTGGAAGGATCATGTTCAACATGTTGACAGGGTGCTCAAACTATTGGAGGAGAAACAATTATATGAAAAAACATCCAAATGTTTCTTTGGAGTACAAGAGGTGGAATATCTAGGTCATATTGTATCTCACGAGGGTGTTAAGGTAGACCCTAACAAAATTAAAGCCATTAAGGAATGAAAAGTGCCCACAACCATAAAGCAGTTGCACAGATTTCTCAGGTTAACAGGGTATTATCGTAAGTTCGTTAAGAATTATGGGAGAATAGCAGCAACTCTAACAACATTATTGAAGAAATATGCATTTTCATGGACTCCTGAAGCAACTAAGGCCTTTGAAAATCTTAAAGAGGCAATGTGCCTAGCACCAATCTTAGCTACACTAGACTTCACAGAAACCTTTATTGTGGAATGTGATGCCTCAGGAAATGGAATTATTGTTGTTTTAATGCAAGAAGGAAGACCCATTTCTTTTGAAAGTCGTCCAATCAAAGGAAAGTATTTACAAAAGGCTATTTATGAGAAGGAAACGTTGGAAATACTACATGCACTAAAGAAATGGAGACCTTACCTAATGGGAAGACACTTCAAGGTAAAAACTGATCATGATAGTCTTAAACACTTTTTGGAACAAAGACTGTCTTCGGAAGAGCAGCAAAAATGGGTCACAAAGATGTTGGGTTATGACTTTGAAATAATCTACAAAAAAAGGAAGCTAAATGTTGTTGCAGATGCACTCTCAAGAAAGGATGAAGAGGTGGAAGCATTGATTTGTGCCATTTCTATTATCCAACCAGATTAGATAACCGAAGCAAGGGATGAATGGAAGAAGGACGAAGAAGTGTGGACACTCATTCAAAATTTGCAGCAAGGTCCCATTACATTTGATACATTTAGTTGGAAAAATGATTCCTTATGGTACAAAGGTTGTTTATATATTTGCAAGAATTCCCAACTAAAACAAAATATTCTTTTGGAATTTCACACTTCTCCTTTAGGAGGACACTCGGGATTTTTAAAAACTTACCAAAGGGTGAAAAAAGGAATTTTTGGCATGGCCTTAAATCTGATATTCAAAAGTTTGTGGTGGAATGTTTGGTTTGCCAGCAAAATAAAGTAGAGACAATTAAGACCTCGGGTCTTCTACAACCTTTATCCATTCCAAGTCAACGTTGGGAGGAGATTTCAATGGATTTTATCACAGGTTTACCTAATTCCGAAGGAAGGATTATCATCATGGTGGTAGTTGATAGACTTACCAAGTATGCACACTTTTGTGCATTATCTCATCCATTTAAAGAAAATACAGTTGTTACTTCATTTATGTAAACAATTGAAAAGCTACATGGAAACCCGAAAATTATTGTAAGTGACAAAGATCCCATTTTTACAGAAAATTTTTGGACGGAATAATTTTCTTGTTTGGGTACTCAACTAGCTCATAGCTCATCTTATCATCCTCAATCTGATGGTCAAACAGAGATAATGAATAAATGTTTGGAAGGATATCTTCATTGTTTTGTATCTGATAAGCAAGCACAATGGGTCAAGTGGTTACCTCTCGTTGAATGGTGGTATAACACTTCCTTCCATACTGCAACAAAAATAACCCCATTTATGGCACTTTATGGATATCATCCACCTTCCATTACATCTTTTTAAAGGGAAAATTCTAGGGTTCAAGCAGTGGAGGATCACATCGAGCATCAACAAGAAGTTCTCCAACTCTTTAAGGATAACCTAAATTTGGCACAAAATCGAATGAACAACAGGCAGATCAATATCGCAATGAGAGAAGTTTTGATGTGGGAGACTGGGTATTTTTACGGCTACAACCGTACAAACAAATGTCCCTCAAGCAAGCCAATAAGGATAATAAATTATCACCAAATTACTATGCTCCTTACAAGGTGTTGCGAAAGATTGGTACTATGGCATACAAATTGGAGCTTCCTGCTTCTTCGCGAGTGCATCCAGTTTTCCATGTTTCATGCTTAAAAAAGGTTATAGGGGAAAAAATTCCAGTTCAATCAATATTTCCAGAACTTGATGAGGAAGGAAAACCCATATTGGAACCTGAAGCAGTCATAGAAACAAGAACTCAACAGCTACGAAATCGATCAATTTCAGAGTATCTCATCAAATGGAAGAACTTACCCATTGAGCAATCTACATGGGAGGATGATAATTTTATACAAAAGCATCCAGAGCTACTCAAACGTTGAGGACAACACCTTTTTGAAGGAGAGGAGCATGTTAGGTCCCTTTATTACTATTATAGTCCGTTATTGTTGTTATTGTAACCCCCTTATTGTTATTGTTGTACCCCTGTAACCCCCATATTGTTATCATTGTGCCCTTACATTATTATTGTTAGGTCAGCTAAGATTACATTGTGGCCCCGCTAGGATTACATTGTGGCCCCATGGACTCCTATATATAGAAAGGAGGTTTTGTCATTTGTATCACTCAAGGATTGTTCATTCATGTAATATATTGGAGGTTTCCCCCTAGAAGTAGCTTATTTCTAACGTGTTGATATCTCTTTTCTTCTATTTTTGGAATATTTCATAAATTATAAACTACTTCAAAATATCTATAAGATAATAAAAGCCATTAATCAAATCCTATAATGAATGAATGTATCATGAAACTCTCACTCGTCATAATCTATGAAAACAAATAGAGTGTTTGACATGCTTGATTCTGTCAAAACTAGCAACACATTATCGCATGAATAGTGGAAATGTTGCCTTATTATAATTAATGGAGATAAATATAATAACAAGCCATCACCTTATTTTCACCTTGGCTCTATAATGTTTATTGAAAGGTTACGGCCTACAGAGTCAACATTCAAAGTTGTCCTACAATAAGTCGCTACTTCCAATGACCTAGTGTGGCTTAACGTGTTGTTAAGGTCTTGACGAGGAGTAGCGGTAGTAAGTCCAGCTTGGTCGGGTGCGGCCAATACACTATCCTCATCTGCAAAAGAAGGCTTTGTGGGCGAAATAATATGTTGTTGCTCACATGTCAGCATTAAGATCACCTCAGCCATTGAAGGCCTCAACATTGCACCTACTTGAGTGCACAAAAGACCAATTTTAATCACTCTAATCCCTTCTTCCGATGAGTAAATGCCCTCTAATGTGGGATCCATAACTTCTAATTCTCTCTCTATGTTATAAAGTCTCCATGTCTGGTAATTTACCAATATCGACAAAACGTAAAGCATTAGTTCGCATGAAATCATAATTATATGGACATTTTAGAAACTTTATACCTCAAAAATGAGATCCAAAAGAGCCATACAGTTTCAATGAGAAATTCCATGTGTTGAAGCAAACTATGGTTCTTTCTTCCACTGATAATCTCGAGTAGAAGCACTCCAAAACTGAATACATCTGCTTTCTCTGTCAATTGTCCGCATAAAGACTCCGACACAATGTAACCACTACACAATGTTATGTGAAATCAAATCTCCATATCTTAACCCTCTCAAAATAATATGATCCTTTCTCATATATATATGAGTTATAATTGGTTCACATATTGTAATTAACTAAATAGAGTTTGGGACATCAAGAGATTTAAGTGTAGAGAGAAATCTCACAAAGTTCCTGCAACCCTAGTGCTAACATGGCTTTCATCTTCTACAAATAGTTTGGCTAAGAAAAGTCTGCTATTTTGGGTCGGTATTTATTGTTGAGTAAGATATTTATTGCTTTGATATCTATGTGGATGATTCGAATCTCGTAGTCCTCATGAATATAGGCCAACGTGTAGTACCAACTATGATTTCGTACCTCTGTATCCAATTAAGTAAATGTCGTTTTGTTGTATCTACATATATTGCATCACAAAGAGTAAAAAGATGTATCTAAAACTTAAGAAGGTACGTGCACAAACTTGAACAGTTCCAAGATTCAAGTAGAGATTAATTAGTTAAAAAGCAAGTGAGAACAAACCAAATATGATCTTGTCGATACTACTGTTGTGGAGGTATTCATAAATTAGCAGCCATTTTGATCTTTCAAAAAAATAACTGAGCAATCTAACTAGATTCATGTGCTAAAAACGAGTGATGAGATTTGCCTCATTCAGAAATTCATTGTCTCCTTGCCTTGAACCTATATTCATCCATTTAATTGCAACCTCTCTACCATCAGGTAGAACCCCGTGAAGAACAATGAAATTCAAAATTATTTGTGTTCCCATTATAACTGACTTGGAGCTGCTACCTACCATTATCTAATTCAATGGAAGGAAATGATCCCAGGCGCTTACCTTGAAGACGGATCCAAACCCTCCCTCAGCAAGTTTGTTTTCTACTTTAAAATCAGAGGTAGCCTACTTTAGAATATCGTATTTGAAAATCAGTTCCAAATTCGCGATAGGAGGTGATAAGCTATTTTCTCCTTCCTCACCTGCGAATGAAATTACTTAATGAAATAGGCGAAGACGTCACTGTTGAAATTATTAAAGTCGTCTGCGTGCCTTTGAGCAGAAGAAGAAACAAGTACAAAGAGTACAACAACAACAAAATTTTGAGTGCACAACACTCTGTATTTAAAGAGGAATGGAGAACCATAGGAATGAAATTAATCTTTGATGGGCCGCAGCCAAGTATTGCAGAAGAGAATTAATTTTGATATGGGCGAAGTCATTTCTGCAGAAGAATGAAGAATTTTCGTAGTTCAAGACTACAGAGGATCAGAGTTTAATTAAAATAGTCATTTCGGGCTTTAAAGCCCTCAACAACCAGAAATGAATGAAATTGATTAAAACAGGTGGAAGACTTAAAAGTTATGAAAAGGCAGGACAAGTGGTCCCTACCACTTAAGCGCCAAAGCGCAAATCATAGATTGCAAGTTTGAGACCGCAAGTGTCTTGTTGATGTGGATGTTTGCGATGTGCGATCATCGCACCATCGCAACATCGCAATTTCACATGATCGCCCTCTTCCATCGCAAGTTACGTTGATTGTTTGCGATCTGCGTTCGTCGCGCCATCGCACGATCGCACCATCGCACGATCGCACCATCGCATGTTACAAGAGTTATCCGCCACATAAACCGCCGTTGTTTGTTCTGCGATGCGACCGCGCCATCGCACATCACAATATCACATAGTTGCAAATTTTGTTTGATCTGTCAATACCGCACATTGCAAAAAGACCGACTGCGATGTGGTCCCCACTCGTATGTCGCGTTATGTTTAGTTTTATTATTTCGCAAAGCATTTTCCTTTGCATTTAGTTTTATTTCTTTATTTTATGGTTTTTTCCTGCCACGCCTTATATAAAGTGAAAAAGCTCGTAAGGCTTGATATATGGTATTGCATTGTAATATTGTATTGCTGTAATCGCTGTATGTGAGAGCCCGCAGGCAAGAGAAGCACAATAAGAAGAAGTGAGCACTGTTTGTGCGTTCTTGAGAGATAGAGATTTATTTTGGAGCACTGCGTCTGTAGCAGTCTTGATATCATTTTGTGAATCCCTCCAGTGAGGAAGAAATTTGTAATAGTTTTTAGTTCTGTTTAATGAAATAAAAAGAAAGCAGTTTCATGCCATCTCTGTCTGCAAACAAAATTTTAGTTTTTAACTTCTCTGTGTTGTAGAGGAGAGTTTTATTCTCTCCATTTCTGTTGTTTGTAATTCGTCAATATTCCAACATGGTATCAGAGCTAGTTTAGGCTCTTTGAAGGTTTCAAAGAAGCTAAAGAAGAAGAATACTTGTTGCAGCGTTTTCTCCAGCAATGTGAAAGCCCAACAGAAGTCAAAAGATCAGGTATTTCTCAAAGAAAACAGAGTTTTTGTTTATTGTTTTAAAGGAGTTTGTTCTTTCAGCAAAGGAAAGATAGTTTGTTTAAGTTCAGTGTTCAGTTTAAAAGCAATGGCTGGACCAAGCACTGGTATGAACATTGGAAATGTTCAGCTTCCACAATTTAATGGAAAGAACTATGATTATTGGGCCATTACCATGAGAGCCCTGTTTGTCTCACAAGACTTATGGGAGTTTGTAGAAGATGGTTTTGTTGAACCAGCTGATGAGCAGGCTTTTAATGCCTTAACTCAAGCAGAGAAGGATCTATTGAAGATCAATAGGAAGAAAGATGCTAAAGCTCTCTTCTTATTGTATCAAGCAGTAAATGAGAGTGTGTTTCCAAGGATAGCAGCAGCCCAGAAATCCAAGGAGGCATGGGAAACTCTGAAAGTAGCCTATCAAGGCATGGAGAAAGTGAAGACAGCAAAACTTCAATTGCTGAGAAGAGATTTTGAAACTCTTTGCATGAAAGAGTCAGATAATGTAGACACATTCTTTACACATGTGATTGGGATTGTAAATCAGATAAGATCCCATGGAGAAACTCTTGAAGAAGGAAGAATTGTGGAGAAACTTTTGAGAAGCTTACCCTCAAAGTTTGATGTTTTTGTTACCACCATAGAAGAGACCAAAGATCTCTCAAGGTTCACAGTAGATGAACTTCATGCCTCACTGATAACTCAAGAACAAAGATTGAGCAGAGATGAAAACTCATCTCTTGAGCACGCCTTCAAAACCCAGATACCTTCAAGAAGAGGAAGAGGTCAAGGCAAAGGAAGAGGAAGAGGCAGAAGCCAAAACAGAGGTGGAAGGAACAACCCTTCACATTCATATGGAAGGAGCAACAGTCAAAGTCAGAGCCACGGCCAATGCAACAGCCAGTAGGGTGGACATCAACACCAACATACTCATGGATAGAGGTATGACAAATCCAATGTCCAATGTCATTATTGCGAGAAATATGGGCACTATGCCAATGAATGTAGAAAGAAGCAAAATGACATGAAAAATAAGCAAAATGCTAATGTAGCAAAAGAAGAAAAGAACCCAAGTAATGTGATGTTAGCTTGTAATGTAGCACAAGATAGAGAAGATGATGTTTGGTTCTTAGATTCAGGATGTAGCAATCATATGACTGGAAACAAAGAAATTTTTTCCAATGTAGATGAAGAAATAAAATCTGAAGTAACCACAGGAACAGATACTAAAATCTCTGTAAAAGGAAAAGGCAGAGTAAGTATTCGAGCCAGAAATGGTGAGCAAAAATTTTCCCCTGATGTATATTATGTTCCAAGTCTGAAGTGTAATCTTTTGAGCATTGGGCAACTCATAAACAAAGGTTACAATGTGATTTTCAAGGATGATGTGTGCACAATAAAAGATATACCTCCAAGTAAGAAAATCATTGCTGAAATACAAATGACCAGCAATAGAATTTTTTCGCTCAAGCTCAATATTGACTTGAAGGAAAAAGGAAAGAGTATAGCAGCTGTAACACAAGAAGCCTTTTAGAAGGAAGAGAAAGATGAAAATTGGCTATGGCACCTGAGATTTGGACATCTCAATTTCGGAGGATTAAATTTGCTGCACATAAAAGGAATGGTAAGAGGTTTGCCATTGATTGAGAAGCCTGACAACCTATGTGAATGCTGCATCTTGGGAAAACAACATAGAGAAAATTTTCCATCAGGGAAAAGCATAAGGGCGAAAGCACCCTTAGAAATCATCCACTCAGATTTATGTGGGCCGATGAAAACATCATCAATTTCAGGCAGCAATTACATGCTGACCTTCATAGATGATTTCACAAGAAAAGTGTGGGTTTATTTTCTGAAATATAAGAGTGAAGTCTTTCAGAAATTTTTCCACTTTAAAGCTCTTGTAGAGAAACAGAGTGGGCAGTATATTAAAGCTCTCAGAACTGATAGAGGAGGAGAATATATATAAAAGGAATTTCTGCATTTTTGCAGAGAGAATGGCATACACAAGCAATTTACCACCAGGTACACACCGCAACAGAATGGAGTTGCTGAAAGGAAGAATCGAACCATAATGGAAATGGTGAGAAGTATACTAAAGGCAAAACACTTGCCAAATGAGTATTGGGCAGAAGCAGCAAACTGTGCTGTGTATATTTTAAATAGATGCCCTACAAAAGCTGTGATGAACAAAGTTCCAGAAGAAGCGTGGAGTGGCAGAAAACAAGGAGTCACCCACATGAGAGTTTTTGTATGTGTGGCATATGTTCACATTCCAGATAAATTGAGAAAGAAATTGGATAGTAAGGGGGATAAGTGCATTTTCCTTGGATATTGTGAGGATTCCAAAGGATACCGACTGTATAACCCATCCACAAAGAATTTTACAATAAGCAGAGATGTGCAATTTATTGAAGAGGAAGCATGGGATGGAATCATTGAGAAAACAGTCAATGTTAAAAGTTGTTTATCTCATGAAGAAGATGAGGAAGATGTAGTTGAAATTAACAACTCATCAGTTGCACAACCTCCACCAACACAAGTACAACAAGGGACATCTCAAGAATCAGCGAGAACACCCTTGAGAAGAAGTAGGAGTGCATCTCCAAGCACACCACATGGAGCAGAATTGAGTGCTTCATCAAGCACGTCTACACCAAGTGAAAGTGGAACAAGGTTCAGAAGTATTAGAGAAATATATGAGCAGGGAGCAGCAAATGAAGGTATGAATTCCTTATTTGCTTTGTATTATCAAGTTGATGATCCTATTCATTTTGAAGATGCAATTAAAGATAGAAAATGGATAGAAGCTATGGACGAAGAAATTAATTCCATAGAGAAGAACAAAACATGGGAGTTGGTTGATCTCCCAGAAGGTAAAGAAGTTATTGGAGTTAAATGGGTCTATAAGACCAAAAGAAATGCTGAAGGAAAGATAGAAAGACACGAGGCCAGACTTGTTGTCAAGGGATATAAGAAGAAGCAAGGAATCGATTATGAAGAAACTTTTGCACCAGTTGCAAGAATGGAGACAGTTAGAGCAGTGTTGTCCATAGCAGCACAAAACAAATGGAAAGTATATCAGATGGATGTAAAATTTGCATTTTTAAATGGATTTTTAATGGAAGAGGTATACATTGAACAACCTCTCAGATATGAGACGAAAGGCCAAGAGCATAAGGTCTACAAATTGAAGAAAGCTCTTTATGGGCTGAAGCAAGCTCCAAGAGCATGGTACAGTAGGATAGACTCCTATCTATTGGAAAATGAATTTGAAAAGTGTGAGGGAGAACCCACCCTCTACATCAAAGAAAAGGATGGTAAGATGTTGATTGTTGTTTTATATGTTGATGATTTAATTTTTATAGGTAATGATGATTACCTTGTTGAGAATTTTAAAACAGTCATGAAAGATGAATTTGAAATGACTGACATGGGTTTGTTAAGATACTTCTTAGGAATAGAAGTAGAACAAAATGAAAAAGGGATTTTTATTTCTCAAGAAAAATATGTGAATAAAGTTTTAGAAAGATTTAATATGCAGGAGTGTAAAGCTGCAATTACTCCCACAGTAATGGGATTGAAGTTGAGTAAAGATGACAGCAGCAAGGATTTCAATCCAAGCTTGTATAAAAGCATAGTTGGCAGCCTTATGTATTTGACTGCAACTAGGTCGGATATTATGCATGCTGTTAGTTTAATTTCCAGATTTATGGAGAAGCCAAAAGAAGCACATTGGCAAGCAGCAAAGAGAATTCTGAGGTATGTGAAAGGAACTAAAAGATTTGGTATTTTATATACTACTTCAGAAAATTCAGAGTTAGTTGGATACACTAACAGTGATTGGGTTGGAAGTGTAGATGATCAGAAGAGTACTTCCGGTTATGTTTTTCATATGGGTTCATGAGCCATTTCATGGGCTTCTAAGAAACAGTCGATTGTAGCATTATCTACAGCAGAGGCAGAGTATGTGGCAGCTACAACAACAACATGTCAAGCAATTTGGATGAGAAGAATGTTGAGAAGTTTGTGCCAAGAACAGGTAAAGGGCACTGTGATTTATTGTGACAATAGCTCAGCTATTGCATTGTCAAATAATTCTGTTTTTCACAAGAGAACGAAGCACATAGATACAAAGTTTCATTATATCAGATAACTGGTGAACAATGGTGAAATTGTTTCACAGCATTGTAAAACAGAGGAGCAATATGCAGATATTTTAACAAAGCCATTGGGGCAGAAGACCTTTGAATTTTTAAGAAAATGTTTGGTTATGATAGATAACCCAGCAACTGACTTTAAGGGGGAGTGTTGAAATTATTAAAGTCATCTGCGTGCCTTTGAGCAGAAGAAGAAACAAGTACAAAGAGTACAGCAGCAACAAAATTTTGAGTGCACAACACTCTGTATTTAAAGAGGAATGGAGAACTGTAGGGATGAAATTAATCTTTGATGGGCTGCAGCCAAGTATTGCAGAAGAGAATTAATTTTGATATGGGCGAAGTCATTTCAGCAGAAGAATGAAGAATTTTCATAGTTCAAGACTACGAAGGAGCAGAGTTTAATTAAAACAGTCATTTCGGGCTTTAAAGCCCTCAACAACCAGAAATGAATGAAATTGATTAAAACAGGTGGAAGACTTAAAAGTTATGAAAAGGAAGGACAAGTGGTCCCTACCACTTAAGCGCCAAAGCGCAAATCGCAGATCACAAGTTTGAGACCGCAAGTGTCTTGTTGATGTGGATGTTTGCGATGTGCGATCATCGCACCATCGCAACATCACAATTTCACATGATCGCCCTCCGCCATTGCAAGTTACGTTGATTGTTTGCGATGTGCGTTCATCGCGCCATCGCACCATCGCACCATCGCATGTTACAAGAGTTATCTGCCACATAAACCGTCGTTTTTTGTTCTGCGATGCGATCACGGGACCGCGCCATCGCACATCGCAATATCGCATAGTCGCAAATTTTGTTTGATCTGTCAATACCGCACATCGCAAAAAGTCCGACTGCGATGTGGTCCCCACTCGTACCTCGCGCTATGTTTAGTTTTATTATTTCGCAAAGCATTTTCCTTTGTATTTGGTTTTATTTCTTTATTTTATGGTTTGTTCCCGCCACACCTTATATAAAGTGAAAAAGCCCGTAAGGCTTGATATATGGTATTTCATTGTAATATTGTATTGCTGTAATCGCTGTGTGTGAGAGCCCGCAGGCAAGAGAAGCACAGTAAGAAGAACTGAGCACTGTTTGTGCGTTCTTGAGAGATAGAGATTTATTTTGGAGCACTGCGTCTGTAGCAGTCTTGATATCATTTTGTGAATCCCTCCAATGAGGAAGAAATTTGTAATAGTTTTTAGTTCTGTTTAATGAAATAGAAAGAAAGCATTTTCATGCCATCTCTGTCTGCAAACAAAATTTTAGTTTTTAAATTCTCTGTGTTGTAGAGGAGAGTTTTATTCTCTCCATTTCTGTTGTTTGGAATTCTTCAATATTCCAACAGTCACCACATACAAACTAATAAAGTGCACAGTGAATGATTGAGAAATTTAGGAACCTCGGGTTCGAGAAATCTAATCCCAATGTTTTTGGTGAAAACTAAATATTCCTATGCCTGCAATTAATCCAACCGAAGCAGCTACTGCGCCCAGAGTTATCGCGAGCATATTACGTTTGCTACCTTCTGCCAATTTTCAGACAAAGCATCCCCATTAAATTGGACATGCTTAATTTCACCAAAATGTACAAAACTAGTTTATTCTTATCATGTAAAATATATGAAGGACGATACCAGATGATGGAGTCGGTGGAGAGGGGGTAGGAATATGAGTGCCCTCTGCAAATTTGCCCACACAACCTTGGTATTAAATTGGGCATGTTTTATTTCACCGAAATGTACAAAACTAGTCTACTCATCATAGTAGAATCTAAACCATGTGAAGGAAGATACTGGGTAATGAAGGCGGCGGCGGCGGGGTGGGGAGGAGTAAAACAAATAAACCTCGTAACGCAAATGGAAGCATAGAGCATAGAAGTGTGCTCTAATTTTTCCAGTTCCGCATCCCAATGAATTTCGCTGATTGGTAGCTGTTATATTTGAAAGAGCCACAGATAGGAAAGACTGGTAGCTTGCTTGGGATAGATCTCTCCAACACTGGGCCAAGCTGTAGATTTGGCCCGAAGATGAAGAATCCGCTTGGAATATATCTGCAGCAAAAAGCTTAGGACTCCACACAGCTATTTCGGTAATATTTGAGAGCACCTTTAAAATAGCAAACTTGAACGTCTCTGGCTAGTCACTAATATACATGTCGCAAGCACCAGAATAAGGCTGGAGACCCTCGCCATAATTGTAAAAATTATGATTGTCATACCTTAAGAAGCAGCCTATTAGTTTAATGAATCCAGAAGTATTGTTTGTACATTTCTCAAGAAGCGCTACTTTTATCGTGGATGCACACTGTTGGCAGTGCGAGAAACTTAAATCTCCCCTGCACTAGAGAAGCCCATAAACAGAAATGTCGTTGTTTTTACCCTCAATAGTAGAGGTAGCGAATCCAGTCATGGAAACGTTGACCACCAATGATTCCAAAACCTGGTTTAGATGAAGCTGGAATGGGCTATCGTTTTTATACTGGCTAATCCCACAACTCTGCCCTCGCCAAACCCATTTTGTATAATTTATCTGTTGACCGACTGAGAGAGGAAGACACGTGAATAGAGTGAAAGCAAGTAGGGTGCTTACGATTAACAGTTTTATCTTCATCGCCATCGCAGCGTAGGGCATGAGCTCAACACTCTTTCCTTTTGCTCCTATATTCCTAGGTTTGCAAGGTTCAACGCGCTTCCCTTTTCTAATTTGATGATTGGAGCCACTCTTATATGATCACGCCTGGCAAAGTGCATGCCAACTTGACCTTTTATGATGGATCTATTTTTTTTTCGGTGTCGAGTTTGACTTTTTCATGATTATCTTTTTTTTTTTTTTGAATTAAAAATTTGGAAGACTACTTCAAATTGAAAAATATTAATATCATTCAAATATAATAAAAACATTATCCAAAGAAGTTGTTCAGAAGTGGGCATTCCTCTCTTTTGATATGATGTCTGGTCACACTAAAGGAGTTGTGGTTAAATTTCATTTCAATATTTTAGGTAGTATAGGTAGAAATAAGAGGATTTAAGTTTTGAATTTTATCAAATTGTATATACATGGTAAGTTAATCATTTTAGCAAAGATATTAGTAGATATTTTTTCTAGGATGAGGGTAGTGACCAATTTCAATATTGTAGGCAATATAAGTAGAAATAAGAAGATTTAAGATTTGAATTTTATCAAATTGTATATGCACAGTAAGTTATGATGAAAACTTGTTTAGACAAAAAGAGAAACCGAAATTACCTGTTGTGGCTGTCGTGGAGCTGAGCCTGGCAAGAGTGTTGAGATCTCCCAGTGTAGAGATCGGTGATGATATGGAAGTACGGAGGAGTTTTGAAGGCAGAATTTGTTTGGGGGCTATGTGGCAGTAACTTCATCATCACTTCAGTGCTGCGCGTCTAGCTGTGGCCTGCAGTCAGGGAAAGCACTAAGGCTTGTACTGGCTGGAGAATGGAAAAAGTGCTAAGACCATACTCGGCCCTGTTGTAGGTAGTCTTGAAGGTTAATTTCTTGATGTGGTTTCAGATGGTATAGTTTTCAGCACAAATATTGCAGCTAAATGCATGTGAGTTGGTGACCTGCGGCTTGTGTTCACTTGGTGTCCAGTTGTGGCCTGCAGTCAGGGAAAGCGCTAAGGCTTGTACTGGCTGGAGAATGGCGATTCTGTGTCGAGTGTATTGCCGGGTTTCACAAGTTAGTCTTTAGTTATGTGCCGAGAGTATTGGCAGTTTTCTCAAGGCCAGACCTATTGCAAGTGGGAGTTATCTGTAGTCAGGGAAAGCGCTAAGGCTTGTACTGGCTGGAGCATGGCGATTCTGTGTCGAGTGTATTGCCGGGTTTCTCAAGTTAGTCTTTAGTTCTATGCCGAGAGTATTGCGGTTTTCTCAAGGCCAGAACTACTGCAGGTGGGAGTTATATTTGAGGGATTACCAGGCTGTCACTGTGTGTATAGTCTCTGTGCAAAAATTGATAGAGAGCAGAAATAGATATTATTCGATACTATGATTGTGACATAAGATCCATAGGATGGGAATGTATGGGTGAAATTCAAGTTTTCTTTGGGCAGAAGCTGTGGATTGGTTATGTAGGTCGTAGTATCGTCTCAATATAACCTGGTTACATAAAACATTTCAGTGCTGGATGCTTCACTTGATTTTTGACTATCAGATTCTGGTCTTGAAGCTGGAGCTACCCTGTTTGTTTATGTGGCTGTTGCTGCCATATCTGTGCCAACATTTCTCACTCGACTGGTTTTTCTGGGCGATCTGTCTTCACCAACTTTTTTCTGGGCCATCAACCTTGCCGGTATTTTTGAATTTGATTTCCTACTAGCTGTTAGACATGACGTAATCTTTTTGATGTCTAGTCTGGCATGGGGATATCATAAATTCTCTTGTTGTGTAAGTACTCTTGTTACTCAAATGACGCCGGCATCCATTTATGGCTGGATTTATGTGGATGTCAATGTCGACTGATATTTTTATCTGGACGTCTCCATCTCAAGGCTCTTTCAATTAATTCTCTGACCATATCAATCCATAGGACAGGGGTGTTGGGATTCATATTGCTGCATATGAGCTTTCCTTCATGATAACCCATGTGACAGGCTGCACTCTTGGTCGGATGGAATTGGCCCTTAACTAGTTTTCGTTTTCCTGGGGGGTTTCTATTACGTTGACTATCCTGATCCTTTTTCCTCTGACACGTCGGCCAAGTTGCCATGTCTTCTGCCATGGGGGTTGCTGCACAATCTGGGCAATTGGATTTCGAGCTGGATGCTTCTATTATTGCTCAATCCATAATTGCGCCTCCAGGTTTTCATGCGCGTCAACAGGTAAAACCTGCTGGAAGGTATTTGAATGGGCCCAATGGTGGGACGATTCGCAGAGGCAGGCACAAGCAGAAAAAGGATTGACTGGCCTGCTACAAGCCTGCTGTGGACATCAAAGAAGTGGTACTGGAACATGAGGATCTTTGGGGGCGAGTCATTAGTCTGCAAAAGCGTGCATTAATCGGTCGCTGGATGTTTGCCGATGGTCATGAGATTGACATGATGGAATGGGCTAAGAATGTTTGGAGTCCTATTGTTGGATATGCTCCGAAGGTCAGCCTGCTCCTAAATAATTGGTATAGTATTCATTTTATGAATGAAAAAGATGTTCCCTTGATTGTTAACAAGCCATGGGTTCGTGGCAAGAGTTTCTTGCAACTTCTGCCCTGGTACCTCGGTTTTAATCCAATATTGGAGGCTCCTAAGAATAGGTCGGTGTGGGTAAAGCTCCCAGGCCTTCCGTTGGAGTTTTGGATGGACAAAGCATTAAGGGCCATTGGAAATTCCATTGGATACACGAAATACATCAACCCTAGTATTCTTGGTGCCAGTGACAAACGCATTACCTGGATATTAGTCGATTTGGTCTTCTCTGGCGGTTTTCCCGCAGATGTTGACCTCATTTGGGGCTCGAGAAGACATAGGCAAAGGGTGGATTATTGGGGCATACCTTTCCATTGCTTGGTTTGTCACAACACTGGACATTTGAAGGGCAACTGCCCCCGGTGGCATTGGAGGCCCTGTAGGGGCAATCAAAGATTAGATGATGCTAAAAGCGAGATGACTCCAAATGAACATCGAAATGTCCTCCCAATAGGTATTTCTACTCTTGCGGATTCTGCTATTGATTTGTCTGCTAATGTTAGTGCAAAATATGCGGAGTTAACTCCACCATACAAGGATCTGATGGCTCCTACTGTTTCTAAAAACAACAATGTTTTTTCTCCCCCGGTGAATTCCGGTTCGCGCATGCAATTAGAATCCGAAGCAGACCTTGGATCAAAAATCATGAGGAAGGATAAAATGCCGCATGCCTCTACTACTCTTGCTGACCACCATCAAACCTATCCCATATTTGCGCCATTATATACCTCCCCATCCATGCCGCCCCTAGAAAACACATCCCCTACCCCTTCTCCTCCCTCTCCTCCCTCTCCGCATAATATCGAAAAGGTGGAATTATCAGACTCACCTTATGCCTCTACTACTCTTGCTGACCACCATCAAACCTGCCCCACAATTGCTCCTTTATATACATCCCCGTCCAAGCCTCTCCTGGAATGTGCATCCCCTCCCCACTCTCCTCCCTGTTGTGGACAATTTTGTCACCCCCTGGAGACAGCCTAGAGTTGCTATAGACCAGTGCCTAGGACATCTTAATATAGCAAGGAGATCTTCGTATAGCTTGGGTTGTCAATCCGAAAGCTCACTTACTATCTCTTGTAAAACAAGGAAATAAGTTTTGAATGGGACCAAACTCTCTCAGAAGCTGACACAAAGATAAGAATAGTGTAGGGACATCATGTAAAACTCCAATACAAAGGCATTAGACAGTTAAGAGACAGCTTACTGTAAAGAGGGCCAGTTCAAATAATACATCACATAAATCAAATATCAGGAAGTGAGTGCAGTGAGGAAACATAAAGAAGATATTAGTTAACATGAGACTGATACCCAGATACACAACAGAACCACATAAGGGCATATTAATTTATGAATCCTTATATGAAAATGGCGTTTTAAAAGCACCCTCCTCAAGTAACTAATATAGCAGAAAATATGGAAGAGATGAACATGGAACAGTATATCATGACTAGGCCTATTTAAAGCGCTTGACCAATTCCAGAAAGGGCACCAACAAGGATGAGTCCTTACTGCAAACTAGCGAGCCACTCACATTCTAGAACATGATACAAGAAGATAAATATCATGAAATGAGATATTGTATTAACACATAAGGGAAATTACATACTGTGAGATACCAAAGACCAGAATCCTCATTACAGTTATAACTCCTCCTCATTGAGACCCTACGGGCTCTGAACCTTCATACAGAAATATTACAAAATGTATAAAAAAGCCTTTTCACTGCACAGTCTGCTGATTGAAATCTAGAACCCTCCTAATGTCTTATTTATGGGCTTTTATAAAAAAGAAAGAGAATTCTCCAGAAGGAGGTAGGTGGAGTGCAATTAATGACTTAATTTGAACAAAATGGCGGAAAACATTCGCGCCCATACTTTGAATGACTACCATATAAATTACTGTACTTGACTGGAGGGGAAAATCTGCAGCAATAAAGCCTTGAGGTTGCTCGTGTTCGTGCATGGTACTCTCGGCCCCTTGAGCTTGAAGCTGGAATTTATGTTTCTCGGTGCCGGACACCGAACTCCTTAGTCTTCTGTTGATATTCTTTGTAGCCTCATTTAATGTTTCCAGCTACCAGCACCCGCCCCTTTTGAATTGCCCTAGGGATTCAATAAATGTTCATTGAGCTTCCATAAATGATGGTCTTATCAGTATATCTCCCCAGATTTTTTGCTCCGCTACTCTGCACCTGTAGAATGGCCCTTTGAAATGCATTCGGTCTCCGTTAATGGGAATGGAAATTAATGGAGGCTCCTGTTGCTACAACCTGCAAAAATCCACAAACATTTTAAGGAAAACAGATACTGGGACAATGGCGTGATGAGGAACATGGGAGTGAAGGTGAAGACACACATAAATGGTGGACAATGGGGAATAGTGGAGAACACAAGAGAATGGTGGAGATACAAAAGGCAGCGTTAGGATTGGCGGAAGAGATGACGTGGATATCATGGAGTGGGACCCGGGGATCTAATCGCAATCAGAAATCACAAGAGGGAGAGGGGAGGGATGACACACAGATAACTTTCGATGCGATTGGGAGCAAATCCCCTTTTAAAACTGAAACTCCAATGACCTTCTGATTTACCAAGGAAAAGGCCTTTTATACAGACAGGTGGAAGTATCATATGGTGAGGTCCAGCAGGTCATTCGCAATCGGAGATCAGGGCATGAAGGTGCTTGCAATCACAAATGGGAGGAAGTGTGACACGATCGATCGGGGAGGATGGAGCGATCGGGGCGATGGGGTAATCGGGGAGGTGTGATGACCCGATCAATCGCATCGCAAATGTTTGCAAGGGATTAATCGGAACGGTTGTGACTCGACTCCCGATTGGAATGGAAATTGCGATTGCGATTAATAAACGAGGTTTTATATACATAAAACTTTATAATGGAATTTCGTAACAATGCACGACGGGGAAGTGGTTTGAGCTTGCGGCAAAAGGGGCCAGGCCTTAGTGTAATATTTGAATATGGAATTTCGGCCCATTTGGATCATTAGATGAAGATCTGGTTGGGCACAACATTTGGCTCCACCTGGGGACGGCGTGTTCATGCTCGAATGCGTCGAGAACCTGCAGACCACTGATCTTCCGCTTTTCAGCACTTATCTTCAAAATTTATCAGCGCACGCATCAAACTAAAACTGAAGTGGAAACTACTCATATATATACAATATATTACAATCCAGCTTGTTCTGCCTGGATCAATACTGAAAATAGGGCTTGAGAAATTGTCCATTTACAGGGGCATCCAAAACATCGCCCTGCAAATTTTCCAGCACAAAAGTATTGTTCCTTCCCTGCTTTACAATTTTGAAAGGACTGAACCACAGTGGATCAAATTTGGCATGCTTGCCCTTTTCTGCTCTTCGAACGTCCCACCTGAGGACCAAGTCTCCAATTTGAAATTTTCTATCTTTTGCATGACGATAAAAAATACTCTTCATTTTTTCCTGATATTCTACCAGTCTTTGATTTACCTGGTCTCGTGTTTCCTGTAATTCCACTAATTGACTTATTCGTCTGATCATATCATCTGGTTCTTCTTGACTTTCCTACATAAAGCGTGCTACAGGTAATGCTAATTGCACAGGAAACACAGCTGCTCGCCCATATACCAATTCAGAGGGGGATTTCCCTGTTGCTCTCTTGCTGGTTATCCGATTCGCCCATAGAGAAAATTCTAATTGGGAGTCCCAATTCTTCTGATTCTCGCTGATTGTTTTCTTCAAGGCCCTCACCAAGGTTTTATTAGAAGACTCTGCTAAACCGTTCCCCTGTGGATAGTAAGCTGTGGAATGAGTTAATATAATGTTATACCTTTGACAGAAATTTACAAACCTTGCAGGCTTAAAACCCTGTGCATTGTCAGTTACAATTCTTGCAGGACAGCCAAACCTAGTTATGATATTATCCTCTATAAACCTCATTATTATGGCATCTGTAGCATTTCTGGTAGGTATGGCTTCCACCCATTTCGTGAAATAATCTGTGGCGGTTAGTATCCATTTGTGTTGGCCACTTGATGGGGGATGTATCTCTCCTATGAAGTCTAATCCCCATTTCTGAAATGGTTCGTTCACATGAATAGGAATCAAGGGCAGAGCTGCTAATTTCTGTCTTTCTGCAAATCTTTGACACTTGTCACATGCTCTGACCCAAGCAAAAGCATCTGAGTACAACTTTGGCCAGTAAAAACCAGCCCTCAATATTTTATGAGTTGTAGCCCTCCAACTTTAATGTCCTCCACAAATTCCTTCATGAAATTCTGTCATTATATTCTGCACTTCATTTTCTGTGAGGCATAACAGTAATATACCTAGAGGGTCTCTCCAATAGAGCTGTCCATTGGAAATTATATATTTCTGGGATTTCATCCTTACCACTCTGTATTTTACCTTATCACAACTTGGAGGACAGCTAAGTGTTAAGAGATATCCTACTATTTCTTTATACCAAGGACTAGTTAGATATTTCATATGTATCTTTTGAGTAGCCATCTCCAGTCCTTGCTGTTCTTCTTCTTTCTTTGATTCTTCATTTGCTATCACAGATAAATTAATGCCCAAAGCTTGATGATTCGATTCAGACAACATCTTGGAAAGTCCCTGTCCCTTAATCAATTTGGTAGGCCTTATGTCCAAATCATATTCTTGTATTTTTGCAATCCATCTTCCTCTTCTACCTTCGCTATCTCCTTGAACAAGAATTTCTTTGATAGCTGCTATGGGGACATAGGCAGTAATATGAGATTGCAAAACATATATTCTAAAAGCTTTAAGGGACTTTACCAGGGCATATGCCTGCTTCTCCAATATATTATATTTCAATTCGGCATCATAAATCACTTGACTGAAGAAAGCTATAGGCTGCTCATACCCCTCTTCATTTTTCTGTAATAATACTCCAGTAATTGTATGAGGTGACGCAAATGAAAAAATCATAAATGGCTTTTTGTAATCTGGCCCTACTAGCACAGGAGCTTCAACAAATGCATGTTTTATCCTGGTGAATGCATCTCTAGACTCCTAGGACCATTTCACTTCATTCTCCTTTTTCAACATATTAGTTATATGCCTAACTATCTCGGCATAGTTAGGAATGAACCTTCTCAAAAAATTGATTCAACCTAAAAAGACCTATACTTCCTTCTTATTTCTAGGTAAAGGAATACTATTTATTACTTCCACTCTCTTAGGGTCTATTTTCACACCATATTTAGTTACAATGTGCCCTAAGAGTTTTCCCTCATCTAATGCAAATAGAGATTTTTGAGGATTGAGAGAAAGGCCATACCTTCTGCATTTTTCAAAAGTTCTTCTTAAATGCTCAATATGTTCATCATCATTCTTTGAAAACACTATAATGTCATCGAGATATACCACCAGAAACTTGTCCCGCTCCCCCACAAAGGCTATGTCCATTGCCCTCTGAAAAGTAGCTCCTGCATTAATTAATCCAAATGGCATCCTAGCATACATAAAGGTTCCCCATGGTGTAGTGAATGCGGTTTTATTCTGATCTTCTGGAAGTACAGCCACCTGATTGTAGCCAGAAAAGCCATCCATCATTGACATTCTGGATGCTCCCACTACTTTCTGCAGGATGTGGTCCATCTTAGGCAGCGGATAATTATCCTTGAGGGATGCTATATTTAAATTCCTGAAATCCACACACAGCCTTATTTCTCTGTTTTTCTTCCGAACAGGGACAAGGTTTGCTATCCATTCTGAATATCTCAATGGCACAATTATCTTGGCCTTCAGCAGCTTCTTAATCTCTTTCTCAATAGAGGGAAGTAGCAGAGGATTTATCTGTCTGAGCTTCTGCTTATAGGGCTTTGCGTCTTCCCTCAAAGGACTTTTATGCTGCATTATATTAACATCAAAAGTTTTTAGGTCCTGATAGGACCAAGCAAATACATCTTTGTAAGATTGAAACAACTTCAAATATTTTTCTTTATACTCTTCTGGGACTCTCTTGGATAATTTTACAATTTTGGGATCGGCATAAGTACCCAGGTTTAAATCTCCCACTTGATCTTCTTCTGTCACTTTGTTTGGCTGCAATGGAATATCATCTTTGTTAAGTAGTCTTTATAGAGGCACCAGACCTCTAGGTATAACATTACCTTTCAGCTGCAGCACTTTATTACCTGCTATCTTCTCTTCCCATCTGTTTTCTGCAATATTTTCAGCTTCCTCTTCTTCATTGTCATCAATCTCCATATTGGAGAATTCTCCCACTGTTTCCATGAATCTCTTCATCTGTTCATCGTCTTCAAATACCTGCCAGTGTTTAACGTTATCTGGAATGGATGGTTTGTAACGTACCTCCACTTCATATCTTAAAAGCGGATTCTGAGGAGGTCGGAATGTACTGGCAGCTACAGCAAGAGAATCAACTATTCTGTTTTGCTCCCGGGGCATGAATTGTATGTTAAATGCTGAGAAGAAATTTTCTATCATGTCCCATACCTCATTTCTATAAGCTCTTAGCCGTGGATGCTTAGTTTGGCATTGATTTTTGATCTGTCTCACCACCAGCTCAGAGTCTCCCAAGACTTTTAAACATTGGATGCCCATGTTTCTGGCTGTCTGTAGTCCCAATAAAAGTGCTTCATATTCTGCTACGTTGTTGGTAGCTTCATACTCCAATTTAAAGGATAGTGGCACCCATTTTCCTGTAGGAGAGATTAATAACATCCTAGCTCCATTGCCTTCTCTTGAATTTGCCCTATCAAAATGTAGAGTCCAAATTCCTGATTCCTGATCTTATTTAGGCTGTTCAGCTTGGATTTGACCAAAGAGGCGCTCATGAGCATAATTTTGATTTTCTTCTAACATCAGACATGAAAAATCTCCCTCTTTGTTATACACTGGCGAATTCTCTGAGCAGTCAACCTTAGTTACCATTTTAACAAATCTAGTCTCCCTGTATAACCTCCTCTCCTGGCCTCCAAAGACTGGGACAGTAGCATATGTTAAATCAAACTTGATTGACCCACCAATTTTCGTACCCCAGGAGCTTGACAACAGCATGCCAAAGCGAGCTGGGATATCGGCAACCATAATGTCCATGACCACACTCTTTGCTGGAATTTGGGCCAAATTGACCACTAAATCTTTAATCATTCCCAGGCATTTAACTCTTTTAGAATCAAATGAATATAAGTCTTTGTATGGTCTTGTAATTTGCAGTCCTAGTTGCTCCATGACAGACAAAGGCATAAGATTGTGGGAAGCCCCAGAATCTAACATAAAATTGTGCAACAACAAGTCATGTATAACTAGAGACACGTAAAAAGGAGGAGTAGAAGGGTCTATCTCCTTGACATGTGGGCCAAAGACTACCATGGGTCTTTCTTCTTGAAGGTTTAAACTATCAGGTGCAATTGGTATTTCAGGAGGAAGTATAAGGGAAGTGACTTGAGACTGATATACAGGCTGTTTTAATAATTCAGTCAAAGGGACTGGAATCTTAATTTTCTCAAGTTCTTTTTGCAGATTGAAAGTAGATGGGGGCTTTTCTATCATGAATTCTTTTGACTCTTTATTTTCAGCTGAAGATTTAATTTCTTTTGACACTTGCTCAACATTAGGAGGACTGACTATTTTTGAAGAAGAAGGAATCTGATCATTGGGCTGCAAAGGAGCATTTAGAGGATTCTTACCTTTTTCCACGTTCTTCTTTGCTGCTGATTCCTTCTGAGCAGATGCTTCATTCCGAGGTGGCTCTTCCTCTTGATCTTGAGTTCTGGTCCTCTTTCTTGAAGATCTGAGATCATATTTGACATTGAATTGTGCTTGCATGAAATCAGCAAATTGCTTACAATAATGGTCAATCTCTGCTTCTTCTTCTTCATCTTGCAATGGACATTCCATATCATCATTATTTGAAAAATCCAGATTTGAATCTTCTAATCCGTAAGCCGCACCTCCAGTGGAGTCATCTGCTGGTCCTTCCAGGTACAGGGGATGTGGTACCTGGTCTTGTTGTTCCTTTGCTTCTCTAGGCAATATCTGCAAAGGGGGTCTTCTGTACTGGGGATTGTATCCTCTGTTTGGAGCAATATAGAAATTCTTGGGAGCTGCATTCTTAGCTTCCAGTTCAAGCTTGACCATCTTTTTTATCATTTTTCTTATTTCATCCATTTTATCTGAATCTTTTTCCTGATTAGAGGTGGAAACCTCTTCTTTGCCTCTCCTCCTAGTATCCTGTTCAATTTTTCCTTTTAACTTCCTAGTGGAGGCAAAGTTTGCTTCCAATTCCAGAGCATCTGACTGTGCATCATCTAAAGGGGCAGGTTTTCTTTCCCTCAACGCGAAGCTGAAATCAAGATCAAAGGCTGATATGAAGATTATCTTGGCAGCAGCTTCATGGGGCTTCATCTCAGGAGGCAGGCTCAAATATAACTTGTTAAATCTTTTAATAAATTCTTCCACTCCTTCATTTTGCTTCTTCTTCAAAGTATTAAACTCAGTAAGACACATTCAATAATCCTTCTTTTCCCCCCATTTTCTGAGAAAAGTATTCTCCATAATATCCCAGGTGGTTATTGAACAGTTCCCCAATGTCTTAAACCATTTTCTGGCTTCCCCTTCCAAAGATTGCACAAACAACCTCAAGACCACATCCAAATGTTCAACATTTAAGTTCTCTGCAAAAGAGCAGAAAGTCTCAAGATGTTTCTGAGCATCAACTTCATTTTCACCATTAAATATTGGTAGAATCTTCAAATAATCCTATGGCATATCATTTAGGACTTGGTGTAAGGCCAGAGGAGCATATTTTTTCAATAGAAAAGCAGGAACATTAGCCATTGGAGGAGGTGGGGGTTGAACAACAGTCTGAGAAACAAATGAAGGAAGAGGAGTAGGGGGAAGCAGAGTGTGAATGACAATGGGAATATATTGCACAGAGGCCTGAGGTGTAGATGGGAATAATTCACGATTAATAGGAGCTACTTCTGTAACTTCTTTAATTTCCTCAGCCTCGAGAGTAGGATGGGAATCTTCTTCAATCCAGGCACTTCCTCTACGTGGAGTTTCTAAGTAGTAATCGAGATTTTCTATTCTAACTTCTTGAGAAGAAGAGGGCGGATAATATTCAACGGAATATTCAGGGTTTTCAGCACGAGATGACTTCCTCTCCTTCCAAAATCTTTTATGAATGATCTTCTCTGGGTCAGACACGTAAGGTGTCTTTGATTGGGATGTATCTGACCTCAAATGCGGCTTACGAGGAGCCAGGACTACCAGTAAATTTATCAAATAAAGAACAGTGGAGTCGCCAAGGTGAGAGATATGCAACTCTTCAACTCTCTGTGCTCACCTGATTATAGAGTGAAAACAATTTTTCGAGACCCAGGGAAACTGATATTCTTGAATTCGTTCCCCGGAAACGGCGCCAGAAAGATGTTGTGGACAATTTTGTCACCCCCTAAAGACAGCCTAGAGTTGCTATAGACCAGTGCCTAGGACATCTTAATATAGCAAGGAGCTCTTCGTATATCTTGGGTTGTCAATCCAAAAGCTCACTTACTATCTCTTGTAAAACAAGGAAATAAGTTTTGAATGGGACCAAACTCTCTCAGAAGCTGACACAAAGATAAGAATAGTGTAGGGACATCATGTAAAACTCCAATACAAAGGCATCAGACAGTTAAGAGACAACTTACTGTAAAGAGGGCCAGTTCAAATAATATATCACAGAAATCAATTATCAAGAAGTGAGTGCAGAAAGGAAACATAAAGAAGATATTAGTTAACATGAGACTGGTACCCAGATACACAACAGAACCACATAAGGGCATACCAATTTATGAATCCTTATATGACAATGGAATTTTAAAAGCACCCTCCTCATGCAACTAATATAGCATAAAACATGGAAGAGATGAACATGGAATAGTATATCATGACTAGGCCCATTTAAAGTGCTTGACTAATCCCAGAAAGGGCACCAACAAGGATGAATCCTTACTGCAAACTAGTGAGCCACTCGCATTCTAGAACATGATACAAGAAGATAAATAGCATGAAAGGAGATATTGTATTAACACATAAGGGAAATTACATACTGTGAGATACCAAAGACCAGAATCCTCATTACAGTTATAACTCCTCCTCACTGAGACCCTACGGGCTCTGAACCTTCATACAGAAATATTACAAAATGTATACAAAAGCCTTTTCACTACACAGTCTGCTGATTGAAATCTGGAACCCTCCTAATGTCTTATTTCTGGGCTTTTATAAAAAAGAAAGAGAATTCTCCAGAAGGAGGTAGGTGGAGTGCACTTAATGACTTAATTTGAACAAAATGGCGGAAAACATTCGTGCCCATACTTTGAATGACTACCATATAAATGACTGTACTTGACTGGAGGGGAAAATTTGCAGCAATAAAGCCTTGAGGTTGCTCGTGTTCGTGCATGGTACTCTCGGCCCCTTGAGCTTGAAGCTGGAATTTATGTTTCTCGGTGCCCGACACCGAACTCCTTAGTCTTCTGTTGATATTCTTTGTAGCCTCATTTAATGTTTCCAGCTACCAGCACCCGCCCCTTTTGAATTGCCCTGGGGATTCAATAAATGTTCATTGAGCTTCCATAAATGATGGTCTTATCAGTATATCTCCCCAGATTTTTTGCTCCGCTACTCTGCACCTGTAGAATGGCCCTTTGAAATGCATTCAGTCTCCGTTAATGGGAACGGAAATTAATGGAGGCTCCTGTTGCTGCAACCTACAAAAATCCACAAACATTTTAAGGAAAACAGATACTGGGACAATGGCGTGATGAGGAACATGGGAGTGAAGGTGAAGACACACAGAAATGGTGGACAATGGGGAATAGTGGAGAACACAAGAGAATGGTGGAGATACGAAAGGCAGCGGTAGGATTGGCGGAAGAGATGACGTGGATATCATGGAGTGGGACCCGGGGATCTAATCGCAATCGGAAATCACAAGAGGGAGAGGGGAGGGATGACACACAGATAAATTTCGTTGCGATTGGGAGAAAATCCCCTTTTAAAACTGAAACTCCAATGACCTTCTGATTTACCAAGGAAAAGGCCTTTTATACGGACAGGCGGAAGTATCATATGGTGAGGTCCAGCAGGTCATTCGCAATCGAAGATCAGGGCATGAAGGTGCTTGCAATCGCAAATGGGAGGAAGTGTGACACGATCAATCGGGGAGGATGGAGCGATCGGGGCGATGGGGTAATCGGAGAGCTGTGATGACCTGATCAATCGCATCGCAAATGTTTGCAAGGGATTAATCGGAACGGTTGTGACTCGACTCCCGATTGGAACGGACATTGCGATTGCGATTAATAAACAAGGTTTTATATACATAAAACTTTATAATGGAATTTCATAACAATGCACGACGGGGAAGTGGTTTGATCTTGCGGCAAAAGGGGCTAGGCCTTAGTGTAATATTTGAATATGGCATTTCGGCCCATTTGGATAATTAGATGAAGATCTGGTTGGGCACAACACTCCCTATCCACATAATATTGCGAATGGGGACTTATCGGAATCACCTATTGGATGTGATGTCGAATCCCTTTTAAACAACCCGAACCTTGACTTGGCTGCCCTCACTATATTTGAGAATATCCCTAGGAATCCTGATATTTTCATCTCGTCGGCTTCGGGTTGCAATATTACGGTGAGGAAAAAAACGAACTCTGCTTCCAGACACTTCAGAGGGAGGCCGAAAACAAAATCCCTCTTCCGAGATGAACTTCTTGACCTCAGGGAGGTTCCTATTTATTCAGCTGATGATCCCAGGGTGGATAGAGCTGGTGACCCTCCTAGGGTCTCCAAATGATTCTCGCCCTCTCCTTCAACTCATGTGGCATGGGTGAGTAGGTTTTTTTTTGGCAGATGACTTTATATGATTCTATCATGTTTTTTATGGTTCATCTATATGCCCTGCTTCATATGCTGCTACGGTAAATGCCGTGGGATTTTTGGTTTATTGATGGAGTGGTTCTTGATGCCATGACTGTAGTGTATGAACTGTGGGTTCACATCTATGGATATGGTTGATCCTCCATTTCTGTTCTTCGATTTGGTGGATTGGGGTTCACTTCTAAGGTGCTGGACTATCCCCATGATTTGTATATGTTTCTCATTTATTTCCATGCTACTTTTGCTACATTTTTTCCAATTGGCTTTTGGGGGATCTTTTTAGACATTATCAACGATTCTTTGTTTGATTATGAGTCTCATGTGATGGGTATGTTTTGCAAGATCACATTATTTTTGGTTTTAGGGGCAATGTTGCATATTTTTGGAAGTGATTATTCACTACACTTCTTATGCTGTATTATGTACTATTTTTATTTCTCATGATATAAAACAACGTTTTTTTCTTTCTGAAAAAAAAGTTAATAATTTTAGCAAAGATATTAGAAGACATTTTTTCTAAGATGAGGGTAGTGGCCAAGTGTAAGTGTAAGAGATGTTTAGAGATTTTATAGATGTTTAGAGATTTTACTTAATAGATGTTATAATTCATTTGTTTTTTTTCTTGTAACACTAACCATGTTTTTTGTCTTCTTATGTAGATGTATGTCTATCTCTAGCATAGCCAATTTATTTTTATAACTTTCTACTTATAAAATACTCTAGTTAGACAAAATCTTAAATTCTTAACTTATGTTACTAATCTGATTTCTTTATAATTATAAGATGCTCTAGTTAAACAAAATCTTAACCTAAACACTTTAAACCTATGTTACTTATCTAATTTCTTTTCAAAAAGATAAGTTACACAAAATTTGTTCTCTATATAATCTTCATTTAATTTTGCATTTAATACAAAATGCCTAACTTCAAAATAAATAAAATCATAATAAAAGAATTCACAATTTTAACTTTATAAATAAAATACAATATAATTTTGCTTAATAAACACCTACTTCACAATAAATTTAATATAATAAAATATTATAATTATTTAATAATTATAAGAAATTCGCATTTACCTGTCTTGTTTCCTTATTTTTTCCCAAGTCTCGTTTCCTTATATTTTTCCCAGGCCATTGAAGAGTCGTCATTTTTATCATAAACAAACACTATAATTATCAAAAACTCCAAACTCAAATTCAAAAGCAGAGGCGTCCTGATAAAATATGGGAATTCTGAAAGCGTCGTCTACCTACTGGATTTCGAAAGGCGTGGAATCGGCTCTCTACGCACAAGAGGTGTGGACCGGAATTCTGAAAGGTGTGGAATGGGAACTTGCATTGTAGGCATTATAATTTTGTAATTATTATAATTGATACTAAAATTTATAATTAAGACGTTTTTTATTTAAAATTTATAATTAAATTTCCGTATAAGAAAGCGTGATGCACATGTGTTCTACGATTATTGTTATAATAATTTTAAACTTTTGTTATAAAATTTTATAATTTTTATTATTAAAATTTTATCCACGATTGGGATTGGTTTACTGATGGAATATAATAATGATTAATAGACAATTTATTAAGTTTAAAATAACTTTTTTAGACTTTAAAAGAAATTAAAATATTAATACACATAATCAATGATTTCATTTCCAATTAACATAATTTACACTATAAGAAGATAAGGTCAATCTTTGTTATCAGTGAAAAAGGTAAAAATTGATAATTAAATAATTAAACAAAAATAATACGCATTATGTAAATTTCTTTTCAAGTAATATTTTTTTAATAATTATTTGCTTAGAAAATAATGATAATTTTATTTTAAATATATATAAGTTAGTGTAAGAATAAACATATAAAATTGAATTATTATTTTTTAAATATAAATTTAATTTATGAAAAAAAATTGTATAATTAAAAATATAATGTTATTTTTATTTATAATTATGGTGAACAACATGTTTATTTGTTAATAGAGTTTTGGATTTAATTATCAATAATAATTGGGTGGATGGTAAGGATTTAATCTCCACTGAATATTTTAGAATATTTTTAGTGGTATCCAGAAATCAAAAATTCAGATTTATCTTCAAAGTAGTTGCTGTCATTTTATCATTTTTAATTAATTTGATTAATTAAAACAAAATGTCATATGAACAAGTGTTGTATGAAGTAAGGTGAGATATAGTATTTCTTGTTATAGTTTTTTGGACATGTAGTATTGATAAGCCATGGTATTTTACCATAATATTGTAACAAAAACTATTTATAAATTAAGAATCTCCATGGTAGAATCGAAGTAAATCATTATGGTTAAGAATCATGTTCCATGTTTTTATTTTTATTTTTTTATACATGTTTAACATATATATTAATTATTTTTATAATTAATAATAATAACAATAATTTAAAATAAAATTATAATTTAAATATTTTCTATCATTTTATTTTATTTTAGCAACCTAAGATGTATTAGGTGTTTAGATATTTATTATGGGTTGATGTCTCTCAATGTTTACTGAATATTTAATTCATATGACTATGCAAGTGTAATCCATAAGTTAATAATGCGTATGTTAGTGTTAATAAATTAATGGTTCATTATTAAAAAAAAATTGTGTACTTGTATGTAACATCTAAGGGGCTTCCAAGAGACTGGTACAAAGTGTTAGCCTCTCTCATAAAACAATTATAGATCAAAGATAAATTAAATATTGAATGTTAGGAATTTATGCCTAACTCTCTAGATTGTCCTCTAAGTTAGGAGTTAGTTTAGGTCTAGAGATTCTCTCCACCTAACTAGGGTCCTAGATTGGTGTATCGTTGAGAAATTGTCTCAACCAAAGTGTTCAAGATAGATGCGCTATCTTGAGACACATTATCCTCATCTATTTAATTATATTATTACTTTCTTTTAATAACATGATAGTGAGGAACACTGTGAGGCTGAGTCCTTTTTAGCCATGACTATGTTTGGGTATAGATCTGTATGTTTTTATGTGTGTTAATGGTGTGTGATTATTCAACATGTGGTACCAGAGCTTACGGAGATTCTAGATGTCTATGAGGTTTTTTTTTAAGAATGAAATGTGCATCCATGGTGTGAATGGTCACTTTGGAGCATTGTGCTACTTCCTACAAGCACGAGGAGAGGCTCGTTGTTTTCACACCTTCAGTCTATGTATTTGCATTTCGCATCGTGAGTGGAATCTGTATGAGTTAAACTGATCTAAGCAAAGTCAAATCCCAAACTGCATATCTCAAGCTTGGACACTTTGTCCCTACCAATTCATGGGTCCAGCGGTTTGGTGCGTGGTAAGATCTTGCACGGAGTTGTGCCAAGGATAGGCCGTTGTTGAGACTAAGGTTGCTTTTTGTATCATTTCTGGATATGGGAGAGCTCGTAAGGAGTTCATGTTTCCTGTGTGTAAAGTTGAGGACATGTGGTGTGGTAGCCCGGGATTTCACACAGGACACAACCAAGTTGTCATAGGAAATTGCTGTGGAAAATTATGATCTGATCCTGATCGCTTTCTTGAGAATTTTTCTCACTAGATCTGTGGATTTTTGGAGAGTTTATATGGCATGAAATCTCAGCCCCTTGAAGATTAGTTCTGTTGAATTTTGAAACTCATCTGAAGCAATATTTGATGGTTGAGCGTAAATATGGCGTTCACCTCTTTTCGAACATATTGTATCTTAAGAAATAATCCCTTGGCTATGGTAAGGAATTAGTGCTTAAGGCATTTTATAAATGTATGTCACAATTACCATATCAAATGGCCTTTGTTTAACACCCTTGGAAGACAGTTACTTAATACCCTCAATAATCTGATATAATGAAAGCCTTCACAATGCCATAAAATGTTGATATTTGAATGGAATGAAAATAAGAACTGTAAGAGAAACTAAAAATGATATGCTGAAAACACAGAACCTACCACTTTTAAGTTTCAAAGGAAATTAGTGGAGGAAGAAAGAAATTAAAATAATATGTTGTAAACACAGAATATATCACTTTAAAGTTCTATCAGGAGTTTATGAAGAGAGAAGAGATGAGGTGCAGGAGTGCAAATTAAGGTTATTTAACTCTTACTCAAAAATGTAATTAAGATACCGGTTGCTACATTACTTCACTTCCTTCAAAGAGGAATAGCCACAGAGCGAAACAGGAAAGACCTATCAACATCAACAAGTTTAGGAAACTTGATTTTCTTTCATTAATTTCTAAGAGAATTCATTCATGAACTAATAGTCATCCGGAGGTCCAAAACTGATTTGAATGGAAAATGGCACCCACGCATGGTATTCATCCACCCATGTTATCCATCCACCCATGGAATTTACCCATGGTATTGTAAATGACATCGACCCATGGTATTTATTCACCTATGGTATTGTAAGTGACATATATCCATGATATTCATTCACCCATGGTATGTATCCACCGATGGTATTCATCCACACATGGAATTTACCCATGGTATTGTAAGTGGTATCCATCCATAGTATTGGCCCATGATATCCACCTATGGTATCTACTCATGGTATTGTAACTTAAAAAAGGCTATAAATAACAAGTCTCACTTTGTAAAAGGACAGATTTTCCACCACAATGTAGCTTCTACAGTTATTCTCTATTTTAATAAAACAAGTTTCTTTGTGGTTTTATTTGCAATGTGTTCTCTCTCTTTTTTTGGCATTCTAATTTTGCAGATCTTGTCAGATCCATTTCAAATTTTTAGATCTTTGGGGCCTCCCCCCAAGATCTAGATCAGTGGCATCAGATTCAGGTTACAAATCCATGAGAATGAGGGTTTGAAGCATATTTCAGTTTCAATTTTTGGTAGCAATCTTCAGCAAACTCCATGAATTTCTTGGGCAGCGAGCTAGAAGATTAGGTTTGAAAATTTACAAAATAGAAGACCAGATCTGGATTCCTTGCAAAAAAATACCCAAATTAAAAAAACAAAACGGCTGAATTGGAGTTCGGATGAGGGAGATATCGCTGATTTAAAATCAGCAATGTTGCAGTAATTGTTTTGACAACAATTCATGGACGACGGATCTCCTATAATTTCTTTCAGTTTTCAGTGGGAAATTTCAAATAAATGGTTACATATCTGTGATCCTCTTGAAAAATAACCCAATTTCAACAAAAAAATCGGTCGAATCGGAGTCCAGATGTGGGAGTTATCGTTGATTTTAAATAAACTATTTTTTCAGAAATTTTGTGACGGTGAGACAGTTCCAGCATGAAACTGAGTCTAGAGTCTCCAGATAGTGGTTTCAAACACATGGGAAGATGCATAATGATCATTAAATTTTCAAAAATAGGCCATAATAAATATTTTGAGCTATGTTGAGTGATTTATGCTCATTTTAAATCTGGAGCAACATTCAGAGTGGGTTCCCTTTGGAGACATGCCCTCCCACCCCACTTTAGTAGGCACCTGCTTCACATTCATCAATTTCAACATAGCAGCATTCGGCTTGGGTTATTTGGAGATGTGCCCTCCCACCCCAAGCTATGTAGGCACCTGTTACTTCATCAACCATCAGCATCACGGTTATGGGTCGACCACACAAAATCATTCTCATCGAAGTCCATTTTCTAGGCCACACACTGTTAGTATCACAGTTGGTCACAAGCATTACAGTGTATCTCTATCCTCGGATCTTCGTTTGTCATGGTTTTGCGTCATCCACAAACCCACACTTCATCGAAGTCCATTTTCTAGGCCACATACTGTCAAATATCACACTTCGTCACAAGAATTAGAGGGTATCTCTATCCTCGGATCTTCGTTCATCATGGTTATGGGTTAACTACACAAAACCTTTCTCTTCAGTGGCTCTTCATATTCAACAAAGGCTTCTCGGGAGTGAACTTCACGCAATGGGGACCATTGCTTCTTAAGGAGGGAGGAATGATCCAAATGGATAATGGCATCCACGCATGGTATTCATCCACCCATGTTATCCATCCACCCATGCAATTTACCCATGGTATTGTAAATGGCATTGACCCATGGTATTTATTCACCTATCATATTGTAAGTGACATGTATCCATGATATTCATTCACCCATGGTATGTATCCACCGATGGTATTCATCCACACATTGAATTTACCCATGGTATTGTAAGTGGTATCCACCCATAGTATTGACCCATAGTATCGACCCATGTTATCCACCTATGGTATCTACTCATGGTATTGTAACTTAAAAGAGGCTATAAATAACAAGCCTCACTTTGTAAAAGGACAAATTTTCCACCACAATGTAGCTTCTACATTTATTCTCTGTTTTAATAAAAGAAGTTTCTTTTTGGTTTTATTTGCAATGTGTTCTCTCTTTTTTCTGGCATTCTGATTTTTCAGATCTTGTCATATCCATTTCAACTTTTTAGATCTTTGGGGCCTCCCACCAAGATTCGGATCAAAAACTTGAAACCACGTTTCTTTATTTCTATCTCCTTAAGTACATTAGGGTAGTTCGTAACTCTTGAACTTCTTGAACTCTTTGACTTCCTAAACTATTAATATTACTTATGCAATTATAACAAGAAAACAAATTGAAACCTGGAAATGTGGTTCGTTTTGCTGAATCTGATGTTGTTGATGCCTCCTGCCTAAGTGCCGAGGTCTCCTTTTTGATTATGATGTAAAAATTTCACCATTCTTTAGTGACGCCTCAGTGCTTGACTCTGACCCAGCTGTCGTGCTTCCAATAGTTCCCCTGTACGTTCTTCTATCTGACTCTGTGGATGTCTCTCTGCTTCAAACACTTCCATCGTATTACCTGCAATCTGACTTTGCCTTTTCTCCTTTGATCTGCGTCGAGTCACTTACCCGAGTCTCTCTGCTGTGTTTTGCATGTTTCTTCATGACCTGGGCATTTCATCGACTTTACATTATAATCCTCTTTTTCTTCCTCTGACATGGTTTAAAACAAAAAATACCTTTCCTCCCGATATGAAAACCTTTGGAATCCGCTTTTGAAACCACATTGCATCCACCCACACAACACATTTTGTTGTTTTTATCTTGTCTTTGACACTTATTTTCTAAGTCTTATGATGCGCGTTATGTGATCGGACCCCACCGCATTGCATATTGCACTTTGGTGAACATAACTCAAGCCCTTTGCACTTAACGCTTAAAACTTACGATGTGTAGTATGCCGACCATGTCACTGCATACCATTCTTTGACGAACTTAACTTTTACCTTCTGCGCTCATTCACTAAAACTTTAGATTGGTGATTTTCAATCGGGCCCCACTACATCGCACATCACACTCTAGTGATTTTAACCTTTACCTCTTGCACCTATCCTTAGAAACTTGCAGTTTTTAGTTTGTGATTTAATCTCTGACGTCCATCCCTCTGCTCTGGTTCTATGCTTCGATCCCGACCGTCCATTTTTTTCCTTTGCGCCTCCCCTGAAACTCTTTAGGTTTTAAGGGAAATGTGCCCTTTCTCTGCCTCTTGAATTTTTCTGCATCTGGAAGAACCTGACTCAACCCACCTTCACATCTTATCATGTAATGTTAATGCACCAACCTATAAATCAAAGTTCTTCTACAACACACAAAATTTTGAATTTTCTATCATATATTTTTTTTTGGTGTTTTGAAAATTAATTCAAAGGTAAATGCAAAAGAGCCACAACATCTGGCTCCACCTCGGGATAGTGCTTTCTTCCACGGAAGTGCTAAGAACTGCAGACTAGTGCCTTATCCATTGGGCATGGAGTCAAATATTTCTTGGTGACATATGAACAATGAGAAACCTAGTATTTAATATGGTGGAGTGCTGAATTTTGATGCTGGAAGTAATGCTTTAGATACTACCTGATCATAGGTAGCTATACTGGTTCTCCATCCAGATCTTCCAAAATGAATTTTTATTTGAACTTTCTTCAGAGATTATGTACAGACCATACCAGAGACGGTCAAATTTACCATACTTCCTCTTTTCTTCTTGTCCAGTGTCCCATCTCAATACTAGATCTCCCGCTTGAGAGAGAACTTCTTTTGATTTTCTGTTGAATATAGAATTCATCTTTTCCTGATAAGTATTCAAGTTATTCCTGACTTTGTTCCTATTTTCACTTGATTCAATTACTCGGTTCAACCTCTTTACTAGAGCATTAGGTTATTCCCGAGCTTCTTGAAGGAAACAAATCATTGGTTTGGCCAGCTGAGTTGGAAACAATGCTTGAGTTCCATAAACCAGTTCATAGGGGGAATTTCCAGTAGATCGCTTGGTAGTGACCTAAACTTTCCAGAGGGAAAACTTCAACTTCGTATCCCAATCCTTCTGATTTTCATTGATTTCCTTCTTCAATATCTTGACCAATGTCTTATTTGAGGATTCTTCCAATCCGTTCCCTTGGGGATGATATGTTATGGAATGTGATAATACTACATTATATGTCTGACAAAATTTGATGAAACAAGAAGAGTTGAATACTTGAGCATTATCAGTAACAATTTTGACTGGACATCTGAATCTGCTGAAGATGATTTCCTCCATAAACTTCATTACTGTTTGGCCATTTTCCTTCTTCATGGGTATTGCTTCAAACCATTTTGTAAAATAATCAGTGGCAGTCAGAATCCACTTGAATTTTCCACTTGATGGCGGATTGATCTCTCTAATCAAATCCAACCCCTGTTTCTTAAAAGGTTCTTAAATAAATACTGGGATGAGAGTTAATGGAGCAAGTTTTTTCTTTTTAGCAAACAACTGACATTTCTGACAATTTCTAACCAGACTATAAACATCTGCAAATAGGGTTGGCCACTAGAAGCTTGACTTGAGAATCTTATGAGCAGTGACCTTCCAGTTATAATGTCCTCCACACAGAATTTCATGATATTGTTTGGTGACTTCAATATATTTTCCTTCGGTTAAACATAACATCAAAATACCAGTAGGATCTTTCCAGTATAGCTTTGCTTCTATGATAACATATGGTTGAGACTTGAGCTTGAGAGCTCTGTATTTTATTCGATTTAGTGAATTTGGACAGGAAAAGAAACATAGGTAGTGCACAATATCCTCATACCAATCATAGCACAAAAGTTTTTATTGAATACCTGTTTTGGACTTGCTTTGACCTTCTTCTTTAACAGCTCCATCCACTGGTGCCAATAAATTAATTCCCAAGGCTTGAAAATTTGTCTCTGTCAACAAATTCACTAAACCCTGTCCCTTGACCAGCTTGGTGGGTTTTATTTCCAAATCATATTGGATTTTTGCTACCCACTTCCCCCTTTTTCCTTCAATATCACTTTGGACCAGCACGTCTTTCACAAAAAAATTAGGAACATAAGAAATTATTTGGGATTGCAACACATAAGCCCTGAAGGCTTTCATATCTTTGACCAAAGCATATACTTGTTTCTATAGAATATTGTATTTGAGCTCAACATCTTTGAGATATTTACTAAAAAATGCAACTGGCTGCTCCTTACCATCTTCATTTATTTGCAACAACACAACAAAAATAGTATTGGGGGATGCAAATGAGAATACCTGAAAGGATTTTTTATAGTATGGACTAATAAGAACTAGAGCTTCCTGAAGTGCTTCCTTTATTCTAATAAATGCATCTCTTGCTTCGTTATCCCATTTCAATTCTGCATTTTTCTTCAACATATCTATTATACTTCTCATGATCTCAACATAATTTTGGCACAAACCTCCTCAAAAAGTTTATTTTTCCCAGGAATCTTTGGATATCCTTCAAGTTTCTGGGTAAAGGAATAGTCTGAATGGCTTCCACCCTTGCTGGGTCAATATTTACTCCTTTTTTAGAAAATATGTGCCCCAATAATTTACCTTATTCTAAGGAAAATAAAGGTTTCTTTGGATTTAATGACAGACCAAACATTCTACACTTTTGATTTTTTTTTTGCAAATGCTCCAAGTGTTCATCATTTGACCTTGAGAAAATAGTTACATCATACAGATATATAACTACAAACCTTTCACCGACAAAGGCTATGTCCATGGTCGTCTTAAATTTTGCACCTGCGTTCATAAAGCCAAATGGAATCCTTGTGTACATGAAGTTGCCACAGGGCATAGTGAAAGAAGTCTTCCGCTGATCTTCTTTTTCCACTACTACCTAATTATACCAAAAAATTCCATCAACCATAGACAACTTGTGAGCTCTTGTCATGCTTTGTAAGACAAAATTCATTTTCAGAAAAGGATAATTATCTTTTAGAGGTGCTTGGTTCAAGTTCCTGAAGTCTACACACAGTATTATCTCTCCATTCTTCTTTCTTACAAGGACCAGATTGGAAACCCATTCTTAATATTTGAGAGGGACTATAATTTTCACCTGCAACAGTTTATTCACTACTTTTTTGATTGGAGCTAACAACAAGGGATTGATCTATCTAAGCTTCTATCTGTGTGGTTTGAGCCCTTCCTTCGATGGAATCTTATGCTGAATAGTTCTTTTTCGTACGTTTTCAGGTCTTCATATGACCAGGCAAACACATCCATATACTTATTAAAAACATCAATGTACCTTTCTTTGTAGTTTTTTGGAAACCCTTTGAACAATTTCACTATTTTGGGCTCCTGTTGAGTTCCCAAATTACAATCTTCCATCTCTTCTTCTTGATGTGTTTTCTTCGAATCAACAGGAACATCATTAGCATCAAATAATATTTCAAGGGGAACTAACCCTCTAGGGAGCATATTATCTTTCAATTGGATAATCTTTTGTTCACCTATTGACTACTTTAGGTTTCTTATTTATGTTCTATGATCTGTTTGTTCTTCCTCTTGGTCTATCTCAACATCTTCAAAGTTTCCAACCATTGTTAGGAACTGATTTATCTGTTCATCATCATCAAACACCTGCCAATGTTTCACATTGTCAAGGATAGAAGTTCTATGTCTGACTTCAATTTCGTACCTTAGCCTGGGATTTATGGGAGGTTTGAAGGTGCTGGCTGCAACTGCTAAAGAATCATCCAATCTATTCTCTTCCTTAAGGATATTCTAAAGATTGAAGGCTTCAAAATAGTTTTCTATCAAATCCCAAACTTCATACCTGTACGATCTTAATCTTGGATGCTTAGTTTGACAATGATTCTTGATCTGCCTTATTATAAACTTAGAGTCACCATAAATTGAAATACATTGAAACCCCATCTGCTTAGCAACTTGAAGGATTGAAATTGAGGCATCATATTCAACCATATTGTTGTTCGAATCAAATTCTAGTTTAAAAGAGAATGGCATGATGTTACCTTTTGGTGATATTCGCAAGAATCTGACACCTGTGCCTTCCTTGGAGTAGGCACCATCAAAGTAGCACTTCCAAATCTTCTTTGAGTGCAGCTTGTTATTTAAAACTGCTGAAAAGAGTTGCTTCTCTATGTCTTCAGCAAATTCTACATCTTCATGTAGCATGAAACAAGAAATATCTTCTGTTACTTTACTATATATGGGGGAATTTCCTGCATCTTTCTTGGAGGTGTTATTCACAAACCTCGTTTTCCTGTATAATATCCTTTCTTCCCTATTAAAAACTGGAATGATAGCATAAGTGAAATATAACTTTAGTACACCTCCCAACTTAGCTCCCTAAGAACTTGACAAGAGCATTCCAAACCTGGCTGGGATGTCAGCAACCACTAGATCCATGACTATACTTTTGCTAGGATTTGTGCCAACGAAACTGCTACATATTTAATCAACCCAATGCATTTCACCCTTTTGGAGTCAAATGAATACAAATCCATATAATGTTTGGTAATCTGTAGGTTAAGCTCCATAATAGACAATGGCATAAGGTTATGAGACGCTCCTAAGTCTAGCATGCAATTAGGTAGAGTAAAATCATGAAGCAACAGAGAAATATAGAAGGGTGGAACAGACGGGTCTACTTCTTCTACATGAGGGCCAAAGGTGACCGTTGGCTTTTCTTCTTGTAGGTTCATCGTGTCACTTATGTCTTCCACATGTGTGAGATTAATAAACTCTGAAATTTCTTTCTTATAAGCTGGTATTTAGCCAATTCTAGAAAAGATACCTGAATTTGAGCCTTCTCCAACACTTTTGCCAAACTGAAGGCATGATTTTGCTTATCAACTTTTTCAGGTTCTTCTTCACTCTTTCTAGAATCTACCGCTTATTCAGGTACATGAAAAAATCTCTCCAAAATATTAGTGTCAACTGATTTGTCGTGGGAAGATTCAGCCTACTGCACATTTGTTCTCTTAAGTGATTTTGTAGGTTTTCTCCTATTACTGACCTATTTCACAGGGTCTGTTTGTTGTGGAGTCGTCATTGGAGGAGGAATGGAACCTTGTTGTTTACCTGCATTATCTTTCACTCTAGATCTTTTTCTAGACCTTAAATCATACTTTTTATGTAACTCAACTTCCATGAAGTTTGTGAATTGTCTACAATATTCATCCATCTTATCTTGATCAAAAGATACTCTGGCTTCATCATATTCTCCCTCATAATCTTCCTATTCATCCTCTTCTATTGCGTACATAGAAGATACCTAATCCTAGACCTCCCTTTAGTCATCTTATGTTGGCTCTGTGGGTGATGCTTCTATATACAATGGTGCTTGAACTTGGTCTTGATCTCTTCTTTCCCTCTGCAAAATTTGCAGGGGATGTCTTCTAAATTGAGGGTTGAACCCCCCTCGGTTTTGTTGTACGTGCTTTGGGAGTTTTTATTTTCCAATTCTATCTTAGATATCTTATTTTTCAGATTTTTTATCACCCTTTCCAGATATTTTATGCTCAGATCTTGCGATGATTCTTCTTTTTCTTTCCCCTTCTCTTGGACTGGTTGTTTCGCTTGTGCCTTTCCAGTTGTAGTCATATTAGCTTCAATCTCTCAAGTGTCTATCTTTATCTTCTCAAGAGTAGGGGCTCTTATTTCTCTCAAAGTAAAGCTAAAATTAGCTTCAAAAGCCCCAAAAAAAACTACCTTTTCTCCTATAAGGGGGGGCTTCATCTCTATGGGTAAAATATTGTCCAATTTGTTGAATCTTTTTACAAACTCAGAAATGTCTTCATTAGGCCTTCTTTTAATTTCATAAAAGTCTGTCAATGAGTAACGATGATCTCTCTTTTCTCCACATCACTGAGTGAATCTATTTTCCAACTCTTCCTAGTTATTTATTGAACCATTTGGTAAACCTTTGAAAATTTTTCTAGCCTCTCCATCTAGAGACTGCACAAATAGTCTCATCACAACATCAAGTGTTCTACATTCAAATTCTTAGCAAAAGTGAAAGACAAAGGTAAATGTTCTTCTGTAGTTACTTCATTTGCTCTGGTGAAACGAGGAAGTAATTTGAGGTATTCTTGAGGCACACCGTTCATTGGTTGTGCAAGATTTATTGGAGCATATATGTTTGTTAAGAAAGCTAGTACTGCAATGTTAACAACTTGGTTTACTGCTCCTTGGGAAATTACCATAAATGTATCTCAAAATTAAGACATTTTATAAATGTATGTCACAATTACCATATCAAATGGCCTTTGTTTAACAACCTTGGAATTCAGTTACTTAATACCCTATATAATATGATATAATGAAATTCATCACAATGCCATAAACTGTTGATGTTTGAATGGAATGAAAAGAATAACTGTAAGAGAAACTCAAAATGATATGCGGAAAAAATAAAACCTACCACTTTTAAGTTTCAGAGGAAATTCATGGAGGAAGATAGAAATTAAAATAATATGTTGTAAACACAGAATATATCACTTTAAATTTCTATCAGGAGTTTATGAAGAGAGAAGAGATGAGGTGAAGGAGAACAAATTAAGGTTATTTAACTCTTACTCAGAAATGTATTTAAGAGACCGACTGCTACATTACCGCACTTCATTCAAAGAGGAATAGACACAGAGTGAAACAGGAAAGACGTATCAACATCAACAGGTGTAGGAAACTTGATCTTCTTTCATTAATTTCTAAGAGAATTCATTCATGAACTAATAGTAATCCAGAGGTCCAAAACTTGGAACCACTTTTCTTTATTTCTATCTCCTTAAATACATTAGGGTAGTTCACAACTCCTTAACTTCTTGAACTCTTTGAGTTCCTAAACTGTTAAGATTATTTAAGAGATTATAACAAGAAAACAAATTGAAACTTGGTAATATGGTTCGTTTTGCTGAATCTCATGTTGCTAATGCCTCCTCCCAGAGTGCCAAGGTGTCCTTTCTAGTATGATGCAACAAATGCATTGTTCTATAGTGACACCTCAGTGGCCGACCCTGACCCAGTTGTCACGCCTCCAATAGTTCCCCTGTAAGTTCTTTTGTTTGACTCCTCTGATGTCTCTGTGCCTCAAACGTTGTCGTCATATTACCTACTACCCGACTCTGCCTTTTCTCCTTTGATCTACATCGGGTCACTTACCAATGTCTCTCTACCGTGTTTTTCATGTTTCTTTATGACTGAGGCATTTCACCGGATTTATGTTATAATCCTCTTTATCTTCCTGCGACATGCTTTAACACAAAAATTACCTTTCCGCCCGATCTGAAAACCTTTGGAGTTCGCTTTTGAAACCACATCGCATTCACCTGCACATTGCATTTCATTGTTTTTAGCTTTTTTTGACACTTATATTCTAATTCTTACAATGCGTGCTATGTGATCGGGGCCCCATTTCATCACATATCGCACTTCAACGAACATAACTTAAGCCCTTTGCACTTAACACTTAAAACTTGTGATGTGCGGTAAGCAGGCCATGTCACCGCATATTGTTGTTCGGCGAACTTAAATTTTACCTTCCGTGCTCATTAACTAAAACTCTCGATTGGCGATTTGAGATCGTGCCACACTGCATCCCACACTGCACTCTGGTGATTTTAACCTTTACCTCCCGCAGCTATCCTTTCAAACTTGCGGTTTGGGGTTTGCGATTTAATCTATGTCGTCCATCCCTCCACTCTGTTTCCACGCTTCGATCCCGACCGTCAATTTTTTCCTTTGTGCCTCCTCCGAAACTCTTAAATTTTGAAGGGAAATGCGCCCTTTCTCTGCCTCTTGAACTATTCTGCATGAGGACGAGCCTGACTCGACCCACCTTCACATCTTATCATGCAATGTTAATGTACCAACCTATAAATTAAAGTTCTTCTACAACACACAAAATTTTATATTTTCTATCATATATGCTTTTTTGATGTTTTGAAAATTAATTCAAAGGTAAATGAAAATGAGCCACAACAGAACCTACAAGTAACTTTGATCCAAAAGAAAGTGTGGATCTATTTGACTGATCCGCATGGAAAATAGAAAGAAATTTATTTTTGGTGATTCGACTATAGAGGTTCAAATACCAGTGTTTTCTTTGATAACAACTATAGTTTTATTGAACTAGTGGTTGACCCCCTGTCCTCTCATTATGGTAAAATAAAGTTATAAACTAAAATACCAGTGTTGAGCCAGCAACATTGAGAAAAGTGATACATGTAGATTCTTGGATCTTCAAAATACTGTGTGGATTTTTATCCTGTGCGGAAAATTTTTGAATCCCTGTGGAAGAACCAACATTGTTAAGGAGCAGTGTTGAATAGCTGGTTGTGGATTTACCAACATCGTGAAGCCTACGAGGCTACGTGAAATGTGGAGAGAATCAAGCATCGTTGATGGTATCATTTTGAAATCCATTTTTTTGTGGAGTGAAAAGCATGAATTTTCAATCCATGGCTATGTACAAAAATTAAAGGTGTATTTAAACTAGCTAACATTCTAACTTCATGGAGCGAAAAATAAGTTAGGATGAATTTTTTCAAGTGCTAAAGTTTAAATATTTTTTAAGGTGAAAAAGTTGTTACGTATGGTATGGTGTGTTTATTTTTATATCCCTAAAGGCCAATGGTGATTATAGCCTTAAATACATAAGTTTTAAGGAAAAATTGACTTCATAAAGTTCTCATAAGTATTTTAATGAGAAGAATGGGAAGTATGTAAAAGGACTTTACAGTGATCATAAAGTACATATTTTGGAGGTATAATGAAGCTTTTGTAATGGAGGGATAAGGAGTACTTGAAATTATTTTTGTAATTTTTTTTGGAGAAATAAGGGGTATATTTTGTAATTTTTTTGGAGTGATAAGTGTGAAAAATTTTGTATTTAATTTTAGGAGACATAGATGATCATAGAATTTTTGGATGAGATAAAATGTGCATTAAATTGAAATTTTGGAGAGATAAGTGTGCTTATTTTTAAGTGGAGTAATATGTTGTAAGTTGGAGAAATAAGATGTCATTTCCTTTTTGTATTTGGAGCGATAAGTGCACATAGTTTTTGAAGACATTTTCTTCCAAAATTTGCGAGCATGAGATTCTCATTGTTTTAGAAAGCTTCAATGCTGATGTTGTAAAAGATGAAAGGTTGATGACCTCAATACTTAATGAAGACATATTATTTGTGGTTTTGAAGTGTCCTAGTTCCGCCCGAAATTAAATAAGGGGATCTTAGGTACACAGAGAGTGTGTTGATGATGGTGCATGCTTCATGTTGTTGCTTATGATTTCTGTCTAGTTTTGACACATAAATTATCTCGTTTAACACACATAAAAAGTTCAATTCAAGAAAACGAAAACAAGAACATCACTTGTAACTAAGTAGTTGTAAGGAAGTATAAACACATTCATTTGTGCACCTACAACAAATAATCAAAGTTTTCAACGTCTTCATTCTACCTCAATAAGAAAATTCACTCAATAGAATCAAGTTAATTAATCTACAAACTCCAGCATTTCAAAGCAAAGTCTACATCAACATTTTTGCACATAAATTTAAGAACTTGTAATCTGAGTTGGATTGTAAGGTGCACTCTCGATTGAAACTAGCACCAAATTTTTGAATTGATAAGAAGTCAAGAGCATCAATTCTCTTCACCTAAGTCAAATTAAGACAAGTGAATTCATTTTTTTAAGTGAGTCATTAAAATCATTGTAAGATTTTTTGGGTGCATTTTCGATAGTGTTCGACACCCTTCCTTTAAAGAAAAATCAAGTGATTACCTCAAGTGCGCGAGTTTTAACTATAAAACAAACAAAAAACAAGTTCACCTCTCCTACAAGCGAGCGTGAGTACTCATTCAAACAAGTTCCATCAAGTCAAGTTCAAAGTTCACAACATCAAGCGAGCTAGCGTGAAGTTCATTGTAGCAACAATCAAAGCAAGCAAGCGAGTTCAACTCTAACACAAGTAAATGTAATATTCAAACAAAAATCAAGCAGGTTTAAATCTACAACAAGAGAGCATGAGTTCCACTGAGCGTGAAACAAGAAAACACAAGTTTCACCAAGAGATCAAGAAAATTCCATAGCAAGCGAGCATGATAAAATCAATCAAGCGACCGAGAAAAAGAAAACGTGCTCTTCAAGCAACAAAGAAAGCGAGCATGCCTTTAACATCAATTGAGCACATTCAATCCAACAAATTCAAATCAAATGAGACAGTTCAAGACAAGCGAGCCTAAATTCAAGAGAGCAAGTTCATATGGCACAACACATCCAACTGTTACAAGTTGTTCACAATTTGATCCTATCAAGTGCTAAAGACATGGTGTAGATCAACAAGGAAAATCTTGTTGATATTTCACGGCATATAAAACAGACAAATGAAACCATTGAGCTTCTTCAACTAGAGTCACAAGTCCAAAGATATGAGTTGCGAGAGAAGAGTGATGCTTCCAATTCTTTGAACCATATAGATAAATATGATTCTAAGCCATTTATCCAAACAACTTCAAGTGTCGAAGTTGTTCAAGTTCAACTTTCTTCCAAACCAATCATCAAGCCATGGTAAGAAATACAAAGTAACAAAAATCGATGAGGCTTACGATATGTCAAAGATGAAGACAACTTACATATCCCATATTATTCAAAGCCCATTAAGTTCGTCAGTGTAGGATTTCTTGAACAAATCACCTCAACATGTTCTAAGAAAGTTGTAGACAAACATAAATGCATGCAACCCAAAGTTGCAGTCAAACTGAAATGTCCTCGTTATCAAAGAACCAGTCATATGGAAGATTGGTTTTTATCTCCATCATTGTCGACATTGTGGCAAGCCAAATCATTCATCATAAAAATGTTGCAACCAACACCAACCTGCCAGATTGAAGATCAATTATCACTGTATTGACTCATGGGAATGGTCATCAACAGTCATCAGATTGTACAAGTTTTACAACCACAATCAATCGCACCTAGTGCAGTTGATACTCAAAATTAGATGGTACTCTCATGCAAATAAACGAGGGAGTACACCAGTGCAACACTCCCACCCCTGAAGGGGGGGGAATTCAGAAATCCTTTCTAGATAATTGACTCTCCTTTCAGTTGACAAAGGGGGGGAAATGTTAATTAAATTTACGGTGGTTGTCAGAATGAAAGTCTCGACAACATAAGCACAAGAAACCAGTGGCTGTTCAAACATCCAAGAAGTTAGTGGGAATCAACAATGAGTAGTTTTCGAAAACATCAAAAAAATCAACAGTGAGTTGGTTTTTGTCATCATCAACAAATTCTCTAGTGGGCATCTTCAACATATTTTCAGTGGACAAGAAAATTTGCTAGTGGGCGTCATCAAATTTTTTATCAATGGAAAAAGGATGCTGATTTCAAGAAAAGGACACATGGATCCTTTTGTAGCTTGGCACATGATGAGGTTGTCAAGCGAAACTCAGAGATGAATCATACATGCAACTGACTCATGGTCTCTTCAGATTGTAGTTTTTTCGGCATCCAGCTTTGTCGGTTTTTTAGGCAGTATTTTTGAGGAGCAACAATTTCAGCATGAGAACTTGGAATATGGTTCCTTGTTCTTCTTTTGGATTTATCCTTGAGGGGGGGAATGTTAGCCTCTCTCATAAAACAATTATAAATTCAAAATAAATTAAATAAACTAAATATTAAAAGTTAGGAATTTATGCCTAACTTTCTAGATTGGGATGTTCCTCTAAGTTAGGAGTTAGTTTAGGTCTAGAGATTCTCTCCACCTAACTAGGGTGCTATATTGGTGTATGGTTGAGAAATTGTGTCAAACAAAGTGACCAAGATAGACACACTATCTTGAGACACATTCTCCTCATCTATTTAATTGTATTATTACATTCTTTTAATAACATGATAGTGAGGAATGCTGTGAGGCTGAGGCCTTTTCACCCATGACTGTGTTTGGGTATAAATATGTATGTTTTTATGTGTGTTTATGGTGTGTGATTATTCAACACAACCATGGCAATAACATCTCACTCATGGGCAGATATTTCTGTAGCATCATTAAGTTTAATTTTTTTAAAAATTGATGAACCCTTAAATTGGATTTGCAGTTCTAATCAAAATAAAAAGACACACACATATCATATGGATTTTTTATACGAGTTATCCTATGTAGTTTGTATACGAGTTCTATACTCTATAATTGTGTTTCATGGTGTTTAATATGTGGATCATATTAAAAATTCTAGTTAAAATGAATATATTAATAAAGAGACGAAAAAACTTTATTGTTGTTATTTATGCAGTATAAATCAATTAGTTCCTCAATTTGAAGCTAAAACTAATGAATCCAACTCATCCAACATGTAGAGGAATTGAGATAATTCTATATAATTGTTTAGAACTCATATGAATAGAAAAATGTGTGTATGTTATTGTTACATAAAATAAAAAACTATGTAAAATTCTCTCAACTTGACATGCTTCTAAATGAGATCTTTAGCGCTAAAACCTCCTTTAAAGAGTATATGAATATATATTTTTTCTTTTGAACATTTCTAATGCCTCTAGACCCATATCTTTACCATAAAAGTGTCTAATGGCACTTGTAACAACACACAAAGGTGGAAAACATGACCAAGATGGAAGATGTCATGGTCATAGGCCCTTTTAATTTTGGTTGAGCCTCAAAATGACAATTTTCCTATGTAAGGCCTTTTTTTTACCATGGTCTAGACCCCTATAACCATAAATATTTCCCAAATTAGTTAGTATCCATATTAACTTAGAGACTAAAAATCCAATAGAGAGGTCTCATGTGGTGTTTCAATGCATCTTTCATGATGCTTGAGTTTGAGAACATTTTTTCAATACCCAGACCCTTGTTGTTCTTCCTTGATCATTGTTAATAATTAAAAACCCATCTATCTCACTAAAAACACAATAATATTCTCTAGTAAATAACTCATAGTCAAGATATCCCCATGAGGGAATGTTTTATGGATTTTTTTAGTTTTTCATGGTGATTAAAACTAAGAAGAATTATTTTTGGATCACATGCTTTTTGTTCTCCCTTGACCTTCGCAACTAACCTAATCATGACACCATAGCACCCTTGGAGGGAAATGATAACTTATAGAGATCATATTTGGTGGCAAGAGGGATCCTCCATGGTGATTGATACTAAGAATAAATATCTAGCATTGGAGGCTCTTCCTCCCTCAATTGAATATGGCTAAGAAAATGAGATGCATCCATTATGCTCAAGAGTTTGTAATGGAAAATATTTTAAAATTAGATGCTAATTAATCTGTTAGGTCCCTATGTTACTAGTATAGTCCCTTATTGTTGCTAGTGTAACACCCTTATTATTATTTTTGTACTCCTGTAACCCCCATATTATTATTATTGTGACCTTACATTATTATTGTTAGGTCGGCTAGGATTACATTATGGCCCCATGGACTCCTATATATAGAAAGGAGATTTTGTTCATTTGAATCATCGAAGAATTGTTCATTTATGTAATTTATTGGAGGTTTCCCCCTAGAAGTGGCTTATTTATAAGGTGTTGATCTCTCTTTTCTTCTATTTTTGGAGTTGGTTTCATAACATTTGGTATCAGAGCTTTGGATTTTAGGGTTTCACTACTCCAAACAGGTCATCATTGAATTTTCTCTATAAATATTTTTCTACAAAGGTTCATAAGCTAAAATTATTACAGAGTGAAGTTCAAATCCTGAGGAAGGACGTGGAAAAATTACAATTATTGGTTCGCAATATTTTCAGAGATATGATCTGTGCAAGTTAAGGGTTTTTGCAGGCTCCTAAATTTTACCTAAACAAGTCATCGTGGAATTTTCACTATAATTTTTTTGCTACAAGGGTTAAGAAGCTGAATTTTTCACAAAGCAAAGCCGCAATCCTAAGGAACACCGTGGAAAAGAAATTCAAAGTTTGATTCACAACATATTCGAAGATAGGGTCTGTGGAAGTTATGGATGTTTCAGGCTCCCGAATTTCATCTGAAAGAGGTGACCTTGGGAAAATCGTCATAACTCTATCTCTAAGAATTGGATTAGAATTATGTAAAAATTTCCCACAGGTGCACGGAATGTAGCTTCTTCTGTATCAATTTCAGAGCCGAAGGAGGAAATAGTGACACGTGGCAAGTCATACAAGTTCGCTCTGCTGAACCAATCTATAATTAGGTCATCGTAGGAGATTGGGCGTAACTTTGTCTTCAAGAATCCAAATCAGGTTAGACCTATGGCATTCGAAAGAAGAATCAGAAGGATACTTCAGGGCCAAATTTCAAGATTCGAAATCACATAAATAATTCAGTTTCAATATCAAGCTCCTCAAAATCAAGAAAAAGTTGTGTATTTTATTTTCCAATTGCATATGTCTTGTTTGAAAAATCATTTTTAAGTGATTCCAAAGGCCTATTGAGCATAGATAAAAGTATTAGGTTCTAAAATGCCTCCTAAAAATAATTAAACACCCATTAAGCCCTCAAAGTACTGTAATATGACTCATGAAGATGAATAATTGCAACATCATCTATCAAAATTACAAGAGAAAGTGCACAAAATTTTGCTCTTGCAAAGAGCAAAAAAAAATGAAATTGAATTTTTGAAGAAAGGTGTGGAAGTGAAGATAGATGGTTTGAAGAAAGGCGTGGAAATTAAGATGGATGGTGCGGAAGCTAAGATGGATGGCATGGAAGCTGGCATGGAAGCTAAGATGGATGACATGGAAGAAAAAATGAAATACAACATGGAAAACACGAAGAATGATCTAGAAGCAGACATGTAAGGTTTGAAAAAGTTGATACAAGAAATGTTTCCTAATGGTGAAAATATAATAGAGGAAACTTATGATGAGAGAAAAATAAATGTTAATCTTGATTTCATAAACTCTAATATTGGATGGAAGAACCACCATATTCCAAAGATGGATATGAGGAAGTTTTATGGCGAGGATCCCGTAACATGGATACACAAAACACACAAAAGGTATGCATTGCAACTTTACATTTAGAACAAAATAAATTTGTATGGTATCGATGGCGTTTCTCTCGTAAAAAAAAAAATCACTTGGTCAATTTTTACGGAGGAAATGATAGCACATTATGAGGATACAAAGAGCAACACCTTCTTTAGCTAATTTATAAATCTCAAACAAAAGGGTTCAGTGGGGAAGCACATTGAGGACTTCCAAAAATTGAATATAAGGGTAACTAATATTCTAGAGGAACACATGTTGATGTCTTCATAGGGACTTTAAAGGATAACATCCAACATGAAGTTCACGTTTGGGAACCTGATTCATTGGAGAAGGCATTTAGGTTGGCAATAAAAATTGAATGTAAAATTTTGGCAACAAGGAAGCCTACCACTCACGTCTATAAAGATGGAAGTGTTGCTACTACTAGACTTCTACAACCTAAAAGGTTGACACCACAACAATTGGAAGAAAAAAGAGAAAAAGGGCTTTGCCACAGCTGTGATAGAAAATACACTAAAGTTCATAAGTGTGCTAAGAAGAAAATATTTTACATAGATTGTGAAGAGGAAGAATAAAATGAACAAGAAACTTCAAAAAAAGAGGATATACACCAGGAACCAACCCTAGAAGAAGAAGAAATGAGTCCGACCATATCATGTAATGCATTGGCAGGAATTACCACTCCTCAAACTCTCAAGATAGAATGACATATAAAGAAGAAAAAGGTAATAGTGTTGATTGATTCGGGTAGTACCCATAGATTTATTCATTGTAAGGTAGACAAGGAATTGAATTTTTTCCTATACCCAACACCATAATGTCAAGTGATGGTTGCAAATGGAGGAACTATAAATTTCTCTAGAAAATGCCATAATATCAAGCTAGCCATGGGGGAAAATGTATTGAATAGTCCAATGCTTTCCATTCCAATGGGAGGTGTTGATGTTGTACTAGGAGTACAATGGTTACACTCTTTGGGGCCAATAGCTTTTAATTTTCAAGAAATTTTCTTGAATTTGTTTTTGGAAGGAAAGGAAATCAAATTACGGGGTATCGCAGGGAAGCCAGGAAAGATAATAAGCTCTAATGTCATGACAAAGCTTCTAAAGAAAGAACAACGAGGCATAATTGCATAATTATTCTCACTAGAAGTTCCAACATCAAAATCATCTATTTCTCCAGATCTCCAAAAAGTCTTGGACAATCATTCCAAGGTGTTTGATACTCCCAAAGGACTCCTACCTATTCATGATCATGATCATGCTATTCATTTGATTCTAGGAAGTGTTCCTCCAAACATCAGGCCTTATAGATATCCTTATGTCCAAAAGAGAGAAATTTAACGTATGATTGTAGAAATGTTAGAGGCTGGTATAATTCAACCTAGTCAAAGTTCTTTCTTTGCTCCAGTAGTATTGGTGCATAAGAAGGATGGATCATGGCACATGTGTCTGGATTATAGGGAGTTCAATAAGATCACTATTAAATATAAATTTCCCATTCCTGTGATTGATGAATTATTGGATGAATTACATGGAGAAATTTATTTTACTAAGTTGGACCTTCGTTCAGGATATCATCAAATTAGAATGAAGACTCAAGATATTCCAAAAACAACATTTCGAACTCATGAGGCTCATTATGAATTTTTGGTCATGCCTTTTGGCCTTACCAATGCACCTTCTACATTTCAAGGGTTGATGAATTCCATTTTCAAACCCCTTCCTTAGAAAATTTTTGCTAGTATTTTTTGATGATATACTAATTTATAGCAGGTCTTGGAAGGGTCATGTTCAACATGTTGACAAGGTGCTCAAACTATTGGAGGAGAAACAATTATATGCAAAAACATCAAAATTTTTCTTTGGAGTACAAGAGGTGGCATATTTGGGTCATATTTTATCTCACGAGGGTGTTAAAGTAGACCCTAACAAAATTAAAGCCATTAAGGAATGGAAAGTCCCCATGACCATAAAGCAGTTGTGCGGATTTCTTGGATTAAAAAGGTATTATCGCAAGTTTTTTAAGAATTATGGGAGAATAGCAACACCTACAACATTATTGAAAAAATATGTATTTTCATGGACCCTTGAAGCAACTAAGACCTTTGAACATCTTAAAGATGAAATGTTCTTAGCACCAGTATTAGCTATGCCAGACTTCACAAAAACCTTTATTGTGGAACATGATGCCTCAATAAATGGAATTGGAGTTGTTTTAATGAAAGAATAAAGACCCATTGCTTTTTAAAGTTGTCCAATCAAAGGCAAGTATTTAAAAAAGGCTATTTATTAGAAGGGAATGTTGGCAATACTACTTGCATTAATGAACTAGTGACCTTACCTAATGGGAAGACACTTCAAGGTAAAAACTGATAATGATAGCCTTAAACAGTTTTTGGAACAAAGACTATCTTCAGACGAGCAGCAAAAATGGGTCACAATGATGTTGGGTTATGACTTTGAAATCATCTACAAAAAGGGAAGCTAAATGTTGTTGCAAATGCACTCTCAAGAAAGGATGAAGAGGTGGAAGCATTTCTTTGTGCCATTTCTATTATCCAACCAGATTGGATAACCGAAACAAGGGATGAATGGAAGAAGGACAAAGAAGTGTGGACACTCATTCTAAATTTTCAGTAAGATCCTAGTACATCTAATACATTTAGTTGGAAAAATGATTCCTTATGGTACAAAGATCGCTTATATATTTGCAAGAATTCCAAACTAAAAAAAATATTCTTTTGGAACTTCACACTTCTCCTTTAGGAGGACACTCAGGATTTTTAAAAACTTACCATAGGGTGAAGAAAGATTTTTTTTGGGATGGCCTTAAATCGGATATTCAAAATTTTGTGGTAGAATGTTTGGTTTGCCAGCAAAATTAAGTTGAGACAATTAAGACCCCAAGTCTTCTACAACCTTTATTCATTTCAATTGAATGTTGGGAGGGAATTTCAATGGATTTTATCACAGGTTTACCTAAGTCCGAAGGAAAGAGTGTCATCATGGTGGTGGTTGATAGACTTACCAAGTATGCACACTTCTGTGCATTATCTCATCCATTTCAAGCAAGTAAAGTTGCTACTGAATTTATGGAAACAATTCAAAAGATGCATGGAAACTCGAAGATTATTGTAAGTGATAGAGATCCCATTTTTACAGGAAATTTTTGGACGCAATTATTTTCTTGTTTGGGTACTCAACTAGCTCATAGCTCATCTTATCATCCTCAATCCAATGGTCAAACTGAGATAGTGAATAAATGTTTGGAAGGATATCTTCATTTTTTTGTATCTGATAAACAAACACAATGGGTTGAGTAGTTACCTCTCGCTCAATGGTCGTATAACACTTCCTTCCATACTGTAGCAAAAATGACCCCATTTATGGCACTTTATGGATATCATCCACCGTCCATCACATCATCTTTAAGAGAAAATTCTAAGGTTCAAGTAGTGGAAGATCACATTGACAATCAACAAGAATTTCTCCAACTCTTAAAGGATAACCTAAATTTGGTAAAAAATCGAATGAAACAACACGCAGATCAACATCACATCAAGAGAATTTTTGATGTAGGAGACTGGGTATTTTTACAGCTACAACCATACAAACAAATGTCCCTCGAGCAAGTTAAGAAGGATAATAGATTATCGCCAAAGTACTATGGTCCTTACAAGGTGTTGCAAAAGATTGATACTATGACATACAAATTGGAGCTTCTTGCTTCTTCACGAGTGCATCCATTTTTCCATGTTTCATACTTAAAGAAGGTTATAGGGGAAAAAATCCAGTTTAAACAATATTGCCAAAACTTGATGAGGAAGGAAAAACCATATTGGAACCTGAAGCAATCACGTAAGCAAGAACTCGACAGCTACGAAATCGATCAATTTCAGAGTATCTGATCAAATGGAAGAACTTACCCACTGAAGATTCTACATGGGAGGAAGAGAATTTTATAGAGAATCACTCAGAGATACTCAAGCATTGAGGACAACACATTTTTGAAGGAGATGAGCATGTTAGGTCCCTATATTACTAGTATAGTCCCATATTGTTGCTAGTGTAACCCACTTATTGTTATTGTTGTACCCTTGTAACCCCCATATTGTTATTATTGTGCCCTTACATTATTATTATTAGGTAAGTTAGGATTACATTGTGGCCCCATGGACTCCTATATATAAAAAGGAGGTTCTGGTCATTTGAATCATTGAAGAATTGTTCATTTATATAATGTATTGGAGGTTTCCCCCTTGAAGTGGCTTATTTCTAAAGCGTTTATGTCTCTTTTCTTCTATTTTTGGATCTGGTTTCGTAACAAAATTCTTGGAGAGGGTTGTTGTAATGGTTTCTAGGTGATATCTATACTTTGCGCACTAGAGGTTTAACTACGGATTAAGGTTATTGTCTCTTGACTATGTGTGTTTATATACATCTAAGCACATTTCTCATCCAAAAATTATATTATTTGCTAGGGAGAGCTTTAAGATCCATACATACTTTCAGTGTACAAACATTGGTAAATTCTACTAATTCTTAAAATTCCAACCATAAAAATTATTTTGCAAAGTGTTCTTTAAAGGTAGCCATTATCCTAAGAAGAATATAGAGGATATTGGCAGAGAAATTGCCCACTAGTGTCAAGGTTTTGCCATTGGCTATAAATGTGTTAGTTGTAGCGAGGAGTATATGTATATATATATATATATATATATATATATATATATATATTATTGAGTAGACTTACCTTATGTGAAGGGATATTTTAGGTAGGTAATAAGGAACTTTACTCCTTTATAGAGAGTTTGATTTGTGCTCTATTTAATATTCATGTATATCACTTAGTAAGTCTAAACAAAATCCACATTTATACATCCTAATTTTAATCGCTGCATAATAAACATGGAAATTAAATTTCTTATTAATCGACACAATCTATTTAAATTTTTAGTTGTCTATCTTTCCTTGATTTTATGTGCTTTTGTCTTTTTTATTTCCTTCCTTGTAGGAATAATGCAATATGAACTCAAGTTGCATAGGTATCTTAGAAAGAATCAGAGTCATTATGAGATGTTGTTTTACATTTTGGCCACTTTTCATATAGATTTTTACTTATCAAAGTTAAAGTTAAGGTTATGGTTATGGTCTTTCTTTTTATTATAATCTATAAACACTAAGATCTATATTTATCCAAACCTACATGTTCCCCTTTAATAATATGTTTTTCTTCTTTTTGAAATATTTTTGTTACATTTATTAATAAAACAATAAATTTCATAAACTCAATTCAAAGAATTTTTGAAATGCGAAATCCAAGCTACTTCAAAATTTTCCATTATAATTTTTCTTATAAAATATGCCGCGAAGAAATATGGACACAAAAACCATAACTAAATCACACAAGCTTTCTTTTAGCCCTAACAAAAACACAAAACAAATAAAAACACAAGTTGCCATATGAGAGAACAAAATTATCACTACTATAAAAGGCATAAGCTAAGGCTGACCTCAAGTAAGATCTTTCATTAGTCCCTTTAGAATAAATTGGTTTCCAGGTGGATGAGACAACTCTATTTTATTACTAGGTTTGTGATCATTAATAAGTGTTGATTAATCATCTAACACTAATATAAAATAGCTATATCACGTAAAGAGACTAACAAAAATAAACGTTTTAGGTAAAGGGAATCGTTTATTAGAGTGAAATAAAATAACTAATCTGGTGAGAGAAGAAAATACGCAGTAATTTCACATTACAAATTTGAAAGGTGAAGAAATATTTTGAAAAAAGGATTTGTTAATATAGAAACCCTTATTACCAATCATATATATATAAAATCTCTCGTTAATTCAATGTAATAAATAATTATAAACAATGTATGATTAATTCAATGTATGCTTTCTGTCCATATATGTCGTCTACCAAATCCATAATGATGTCAAATTTATAGGATGAACCAATAACCTCTAGGAAATGATCCTCAGGCAAGGTTACACTATGATAACACATCTAAATTTTCATAATTTTCAGCTACATAACTCTAACTCAAAAATAATTAAAGATATAGTCTTTACATGGAGGAGCAACTTGAAAAATCCTCATGTAAGTCCTCATAATTTTCAGCTACGTAACTCTAACTCAAAAATAAATTAAAGATATAGTCTTTACATGGAGGAGCAACTTGAAAAATCCTCATGTAAGTGCTTTCCGTACCTCTCCTGATCACCGTGAAACGAGGGGGCATTAAAGAATATTGATGGTCTAACTGTGTTTCTATCAACAGACATTGAGACGAGTAGGGGAAATTTGCAAGCATCACAAAACTACATTATAAAAATGCAATCTTTTAACTACGAGGAAGGTGTTGCAAACTTGAATTTTATTGTGGATGAAGATAGTACAAAATTGGTATCAAAAAATTAGATTTTATCCTAAAATGACATGGCTAACAAAGAACAAACGAAACTCTGATAAAAAAATATTAAATATGGAAGGTCATACAATCTAGAATAAAGGTTGTGAAGTTTGTGGCCTCGAAGGTATGAGAAGCTCTGGATAAAAAAATATCACATAACTAGATATTTAATTAGTCCAATTTTATTATGTGCTAGAAGGAGAGTATTAGCTTCCAGGAAGACAACTTTCCAAGGTATTAGTGGCCACTAAGGTATGAGAAGCTATGGTTCACATAATTGGCCATAGCATCAACATCATGAAAGGCATCCTTCACTAGAATCTAAACATAGACACTTTCATGATGTTGATGTCGTAATAGTCATTTTCTTACAAGATGCTTAAGAGGAAAATACCATTAGTCGTCTAAAAGCACTCGAGTGTAATATCCAAATCAATCAAAATTATCACAGATCTGGAACATCTAAGTGTTCTAACTAAAATATCTTCAAGAAAACATCGAACACAATGGGATCTGGAAATGTCGCCTTATTTATATTAATAATAGAATAAAAATAGTACATGCCAATACAATGTATAGGAGCCCCTGTAATGGCATGCACGACTGCTCATCAAAAGAGAAAAATAAAGACTTAAGAATAATTGTAGACCCTGGATGGATCCACCAGACAAAATTCACCACGGGGTTTTCGTCCAGGGATTAATGCTAGAACTGGCCACACCAAGTTCTCAACCAAAACACAATAAGATAGATAAAACCTGAACGATTCTAAATGCCTAGCTTCTATCCCCTTTTATAGGCTTGATGGACCTTATTTTATTATTTTCCTCAAAAACTGACAACAAATAGCATGGGTCGCTACCATTTGACAATATCATGGTATTACCATGGACCAATTCCGTCCACTTTGACCAGATCAAGAAATAGAATATTACAAATCCTTTGGCCCAAATATTGCTTGTCATCAAGTGATCCACTTCTATACACAAGAGAAGCATTTGTACATTGGTACAAGGATCCCATGCAACCCGATGTACTATTCCATCCCTCCATGTCGAATGGTCTTGAATGGATCCTATGATACCTGGATCTAAAACAATCCTCTGACCAATCCTCCCCTCAATAGATTTACTTGGATATAAAACAATCCTTTGGCCAATCCTGCCCCCATTGGATTCTCTTGGATCCCAATGCCACCTAAATCCTGGGACCTATGGGTTATGGTACCATTTAAGCCCTCCATCACTGCCCTCACCAAAGCGGCCAAGTTGCAATATGCCCTCCAAAGAATCGACCTATCAATAGAATACCGACTCATAATCTCTCTCCAATCCAAACTTGGGGAAGTATGCATATCTACAAATATACTATGTTGATGTTGTTTGATGCTCAATTCATGCTTCTCTACTTGGTTACCCAACATGATGCATTTGGAAAAATTTTCCCTGCTCTTCCCAATGTATAAAGGTGGTTTGTTGGTTTTTCAAGACTTATCTATGTATTCTTGTAGAGGGCTTCTCTCGAACTCCCAATTGTACTCCTCTTTCTACCTTGTATGGGACTTGAGTCATTCCTCAACATTAGACAACTTGGTCGTTGATTCGACACATACCCCTATGAGTTCCTTAATTTTTCTATTCTCCTGTAAGACAATGTCTCAGGCTGTCTAGACTCTCTTCTTCAAAAACATAAGATCTGTCTTGAAATGCATGATCCTTTCCCAAAAGTCTTCTACTGGAAATTTTAGTGTCATGCTGACTGTCTCTGTATCTGTCTCCACCAGATTCCCAACTACCACAACTTCAAATTGAGCCTTTTACCAACTCTCTAGCAATGGTTCATTTTGCACATTATGTTTTTCATGTTGCTCCTCATGATAAAACTCATCATGATGGTTCAATATGCTTGGATCCTCACTCAAATCTCCCGGGTCTCCTCCACCCATGGAGACAATATGTTCATCCCTTTCAACTGTCAAACATAGCTGCATTGGTGGAATTTGATATATACTTGATTGTTCATATTCTTTATGGAGATTCCCCTGGGGATATACGAACTTAGTTGTATATGATTCTACCACATTAGGTAGAATTTATTCATGCACTACCAAATGCTTGTCATCCTGCAAGCCTCCCTGAAAAATGTCACAATGTTGCTCACCATATTGAAGATCAATAGACCCAACTACAAAAGACTCCCCATGATTTGAAGTTATCTCCTCTTGTTCTATCTTTGTTGTGTTCTTCGTATCACCTGGACAGGAATGGTTAAGGGCCCAGGGTCTCTTGCAGATAAAGCATAGTCCTCTCCTCCTTAGTTCATTCTTGCTGTAGATTTTTTTCTTTATTTCTTCATCAATACTGCTCAAATCCTTCCTAGTCAACACCTTTCTGAGCCATTTTATCTTTTTCTTGACCAATTTCTCGACTAGATCATAGGCAGCTGGTGATACCTTTGGTTCCTTCCTCCAAATGGTCAGCAATTTGGATATTAGTATCTTGCATATGTCAGCATCTCCTTTTAAGAACAGAGACACAATATTTTTCATGCATGCTTTGACATGGTCTGAGTGAGTTGATGTAAGAATGGTATAAAATTTTTGGAGCAACTGAAAGATCAACTCGTCACATTCCATATTCAATATGAATGTGCCAAAACTAAACTCTGCCATAAGTTTCAAAATTCTACACCATTTTTGATAAGTAGGAAGCATGATATTGTTCAACCCCTGAAGGGATTCTACTATTAGCTGCAGTATATCTATCATGAGATCATTATTCTAGAGAAGTAATGGTGATGTTAGAGTTACGACCCTGCTGAGACAAGAAGCAATTGTGACCCTAACCTCTTCATCAGGATGTTCCTGAAGTCTGGGTTGTATTAATGAAAGCATAGATGGTTTGAGAGCCCAACTAAGTTTCTTCCATTCTAGCTGTCCCACCTTAGACAAAAATATTTCTAATTCTTCCAACTTATGAAGGTCTATGACTGATTTTGTTTATTTCAATTCAAAGCCAAGTGCGAAGAGCTTAGCTCCTCTTCTTTGTCCTTCCTTCACTTCCCATGGTTGTTTTTGTTGCAGAATGACATGGACCCTTTTTGAAAATGGTCTTCTGCTTTGGCTCTCATTTAGGTCTATGGAGGTATGGCTGTTTAAAGGACTATATATCCTCACTAGTTCTTTAAGGATTTTTTCAAAAATTTCTTCAAGACGATCGATCTACTTCCCTACCCAAACAAGAATATATTAATTATTCATAAGAAGATTTTGTCAATCATGCTTTGAAATAGCTCCTTGAGTTAGGATTAGTTCCTAGGATATAGGAGTTTGTTCACAACTTCCTACTCCTTTGTGATGTACTTATAGCTGTATCATTTGATTAATGAATGTAGAGTGTACTCTCCATTTGTGTGCAGTCTCTAGGTGCAGTACTCACATGAGAGTTGCCTCTTCTATTCAAATCATTTTTTATCATTCTCAAGAAAGTTCAATATCCGTGTTGACCTCCTCCTCATGCCAAAAATTAATATGCATTACCTTTTCCATCTCTAAATTAATTCATTCAAAAATTTTCAATTCTTTTCACACATTATATATATAAGAGTTTATATCCATAACTACCGAGTCAAGATTTATGTTTCTATAAATCTAATAATTACCTAAATTTACACAAAATTCCTAGAAGTTTCTTCCTTAAAAGATATTATGGAATATATCAAAAGATAAAAGGTCCTCAAACAAAAAGAGTGTATGAAAGTACAGGCATAATCCACTGTTTAATATTAAAAAAACAACACTATACAACATGGACACAACACGAACATTGATTAAAATGAGTGAACCCACAATATGAAAATTAATGCCTTGCAGTGAATTATAACATGTTTAATGTTCCAAAAAATCACTATACATAAACTAACTAATAACATGGATAAATATTAAAATGAGTGAACCCAAAATATGAAAATTAATGCCTTCTAGTGAATAATAACCTAGGTACATAATACTAGGAAATCCTTTCAAATATACATACTAATAGTAGTAAAAGTTGGATCACTATCTTTATTACCAACAACTTTGGTTGACATACACATATCAAATAGTTGAAACACCATTTTCAAAAGAATAAGAATGAAATTCAATAATTTATTTTTGAAGTAAATTACAATTTGTTGGTAAACCATTTTTGTTAGGGTGGTTTGAGTAAACTTGACTAATTCTCAAGTTAATTGTTGCTTTTGGGTTCTATGTTTGAACTCATGATATTTTCCATGATATTTATACAAAATATAGCCTATTAAAATCTTGAAAGACTCCATATTAATTTGTCCTAGTGACTAATAAGATCCCAATAAAAATGTCTATAGACACCACTAATTCTATGGGTGTTTATTAATTCTAACAACTACTATCAATATCAATGTGAAATTGGTTTGGTAGATATAAAACAAGTGCTTATATATCCATACCTTGAGAGCTAGGTTCTCATATTTGTGAGTGTTAATCGTTGTGCATTGGGAAAATAATGAAGCCTACAAATTTGAACGAGATCTTGAAAGTTTAGTCACAACAGACAATATTGAACTAGTCATGTTGTTCATTCTCTGGTCAAAAGTGTTAAGAAATGGCCAAAGTTGAGGGCTGCGAAGTTGAGGGTTTCGAAGTTGAGGGATGTGAATCCGAGTAGTGGCAAATGCGGTGATGAGAATACTACCTCTATCCATTGAAGAAGTTAGGGAGTTATTTTTCAATGTGCTTGTTTTTAGGCAACAAAGTTCTTAACAAGAGTATAGAGGATATTGGAAAATAAGTTGCTTGTAAGTGTCAAGGTTTGTTGTTGCCTATAAATGTGTTCAATGTAGCCATGATTTCCAAAATGACTCTAAATGAGTGGCAAATTGCATTAGATCAAATGAAAATCATGGATGTATCTTTTCCAGCTATTTACATTGGTGTTGATGCAGAATTATCTTATGCCTAAAAATGGAGTTATGATCATTTTCCTCGTTTTAATTTGAAGAATTGGTCTTTTTCTTTTCTTTTCTTTTCCTCATTGGCCGTGTTTTCAGAATGTGAAGAAATTCCTATGGAAAAATTCATACAAATATGGATTGTCAAGGATTTAGTAAAGAGCTAAAATAGAGTTGGAAAACCTGATAGACCTAGGATGCAACTATGTGAAACTACTTGTAGGATATTATTTGATAGAGGGAAAAAAAGAAGAGAACCATGTTATTAGTGTGCTAGACTGAGTATCAATTTAGGGATACAAATTCATGATGTTTACTAGTGGATTAAGAAGAGAATCATTCAACTGTTGGAGAAACTAATTCCAATCACTTGTCAAGTAGTGTCATAGTCGTTAACCTAAGTGTCATAGTAAGTTCTAGTTCAATTTAGATAGTTAAGTTTTTGTTGAATTTTATTGTTGATGTATAATATGTAATTTATTTAACAATTTAGGAATATCAATAAGAGCACTTCCCTCCGCGATTTTCATTCTCTATCATAGTATTAGAGATGAATATGCGTAAGGCTCCTTGATAGAGTAACATAGATCGTAGAGCAACATAGATCAGAGCGAAAGGTTGCATAAGACTCCAAGGAGAGAAGTATTTTAAATTGAATTGTAATCATAGAAAAGGAGAAGAGGTTAAGAAGAGCATGAGGACGAGATCTCGATAGGATCTCGAAGTGAGGAAGAAGGCAGTTACAAATTAAAACAAAAAAAAATTTAGAGGAGACCATCATAGTCGCAAAACGAAATTAGTTTGATTCATCGCATTCCATGGAGAGAGAAAAAGGGGTGCTATCACATTTTGTAAACAAAGAAATTGGGATAAAGTAATCTCATACTACAAAAATATAAATTGTGAGGAAGACAGACAACATGAGGAACTACAAAATTCTTCGATAGAAAATCGTAAGTTGAGTTTTTTCATGACAAGTGAAAAAATAAAAAAGTTGAGTTTATTTTTGTTTAGAAAACGAAGCGTGAATTTCTTTAAATGTTAACTCTTGGAATTTTCTAAAAGTCTCCAAATTGTTTTTTTTTTTTTGATGAAATTGAAATACCCAAAAGTTATTCTTATTCCAAAATCAGAGAGCACTTTAAAAGGTTCTTTTTGTAAAAATAATTTCAAATTAAAAAGGAGGAAGCTAGTTTTTAAAGGGGGTTTCATTTTAGAAAAGCGAATAAGTTTTATTCGAACTGTTAAAATGGCTTGTTTTTTTAAAGTACTAAAATAAACAATCTTTCAACATGGAAAAAATTCTTGCATTGAGTGGAATTTACAGGAACATATTGTTCGGAAAGAAGTGATTTGAAAGGGGAGCACCATTATTGTCAATATCAACTATATTGATGATGATGATGATGGTTAACGTCCACTGAGACCAATCTTTGGTCTATCGGACCTAAAGAAAAGAGTTATTTAATTTGATTTAAAATTTTATTCCTATGCTCAAAAATCTTGGAGAGAGCCCTCCCCGGCTCACTATAATTTTGACATCTTAAAAGGCTAGGAAGGTCAATGTTGTGACAAAGATTATGAAATTGAGCTCTAATGTGGTTGTACGCGGGGCACTTTAAGAGGAAGTGATTTTCATCCTCGATGTTCATATTCTGAAAGAGATGGTAGATCCTTTCCATCCATGGTGTTTTAGGAACTGTCCAACGACCTGTTTCACTATGGAGCTCATGAGAGTTTGTTCTAATCTTGTTTATATTGATTTTCTTCTTTGAGCTAGTTAAAACTGAGAGATAATTTTGATCTTCTAAGGTGGGTTTGATGACCTCCTTATAATACCTTAATTTTATTTTAGGTGCTAGATATTTCTCACACCACATTTCTTCTTTGAACTTAGAAATAACAATTTTTTTTAATGTTATTGATGTTTTGCAATGCAACATTCTTGTCGATCTCCCAATGGTTTAACCATGTCCTCGTGTCTTTATACCAACCTCGTTTAAGCCTTAGGTGGTTTTGGCTGGAATTTGAAGCTAGCTTAGGAAGTCTATGGTCTCATATGCTATTGAGATTATTCTTGTACAACAGAAGCCTAGTCATAGCTAGGCTCTTGATAGGGGAAAGACCCACTTCTATAAGGAGAATAGGATAGGGTGTATTTCTTTTAATTTTAAGGTTATACGTTATAAAAAACTTCTGGATTTGCTCAATATTACTCCAAGATTCCCTAGAGATGCTGCAACACCAAACCTCACATCCATATAAGATAAAATGAGTGACTAAAGTTTCAAAGATGAACTTCTTTCTATCCCACTTTACGAGGTTTGTCGTTTTACAATTATTTTCAAGACCAAAATAAGCTTTCCACCCCCCACTAATCCTAATCTGAATGCTATAGTTCCAGTTGAGCTTGTGATGAATATTAATTCCTAGGTACTTGTAATAAGACACTTCCTCCAAATTACTATTGTCATACATAAAATTAGCGTAAGTGTCCTTCTTGGATTTGATAATCATAAATTTTGTTTTGTCGGTTTTAAAAGACATACCCATGGTAGAGCATAAATCCTTAAGAAGTCTAAGTTTCTTATAAAGATCAGATGGGCACCTTGCGAGAAGAATAATATCGTTAGCATGGAGAAGAAGGATGATGACTATCCCAGCTAAGATCATGCGAGAACATCCTTCTTCCTCTAAACAACCTTCTAACTTGTCGAGGTAAATGCCAAATAGGGTAGGGCAGAGGGGACAACCTTGTTTAACTCCGATATTACACTTAATATCTTTCGACCACCCCTAATTGCTCTTTAACTTAGCAATTACATTCTCGTATAACCTTATAGCAGCCGCTCTTAACTCGAAAGGAACATTTAGCTCTTCTAATATATTCCATAGGTTATTTCTAGGAACCGTAACGAAAGCATTTCTAAAGTCCAAAAAGCAACAGAAGGGATTGGATTTATCATTGAATCATTCTTCCACAATGATTCTAAGCGTAACGAGGTGGTCCATTGTTGAGTGCTACCTTCTAAAACCCACTTGGCCTTTGGCCCGCTTACCTTCACTTTCAAGCCATGCTCAACTTCTTTTCCAAAATAATACCATATAACTTGGCTAAGAGAGGGCTTATCATAATTGTTCGATAATTAGAGGGGTTATTTGTATCCCCACTTTTAAAAATATGGATAATGAGGCTCTGAGTCCAAGATTTAGGGAACCCTTTCTTGATCGCTTGGTTGAAAAGCTTGTGGATGTGGGGGATGAGGACAGGACCTCCAATTTTTAAGATTTCCACTTGGTAACCTTCAATATATTTAGATTTCCCATTTGCCAGGCATTTAACTCCGAAATCAATGTCCTCTAATGAGAAAACTTCTTTTGTTGTGGGTAGGGTTTCAAAATCCCTGGCATTTGGAGATTCATAAATATTTTTAAGATAGGAATTCCAGTCGTGTAAAGCAATTTTATTATTATCTTTAGTTTTCCTAGTTAGAATCTGACTCCAGAATTTCTTAGGAGCCACCTTAGAGAGGTGTAAGAGATTCTTTTGTCTATTACGAATATATTGCATTTTTTTCCTTTTAGTTAGGGCTTTGTAGATTTTTGTCTTGTTAATTTTGAGAGATCCATCGACAGCTTCCTTAATTGCTCTCCTCGCACTTTTACAATCTTTGTCATACCATGGGTTGGTTTTGCTATTTCTTTTATTACTTGAGACTTCAATTGAGAAATTGTTAATAGAATATGAGAGGGTTGTAGTAAAATTATGATAGAGGTCATCTATGTTGTCTATACTAGATAAAGGAAGAAAATTATTTTTTAATTCATTTAGAAAGAGATCGTTTTTATTTCTATCAAAGATTAAGTTCTTTTGACTATAAGGATTATCTTCTATGGGATCTCTATGCATGAAAAAATTGAGAGTTATGAGTAAATGCCTGTGATCAGAGTCAGGCTCGTGGTCATCTAAGATGTCAAAATTTATAATTCTATTGTATAAAGGGAGATCGGAAATAACATAGTCTACCACGCTCCTGCCAAGCCCATGGATTTATGTCATCTTGCTAGAATTGGGCCACTTCTTTAGAGCATTGCAAATTATGACATCCTGAGCACTACAGAGCTTGAATAGCTCCGACCCAAACAGATTATCCCCGAGGTCTTCTGAGATCCTTTTTGTACGGGGTAGCCAGAGTAAGGTCTTCGTCTGACCCAAGAGGATTGGGGTTGGAATGATTTCTTAGAAGAATAGCTTGGTTGCTTGAAGTTCGAGCATTAAAGTCACCCATTAAAAGGATATTACCTTCATTCCTTAGGCTAGAAATATCATTCTCTAAACCATTGTAAGGACTATTTTTATCTAGATTCTTTTTCTTATAGAAGTTAGAATTAATTGGCGAAAAATAACAGATTGCTATGTAGGTCTTTTTATCATTAATGTTAGTATTCTCAATCAAACTATATTGGTTGTAAGGGTCGTTTTTATAAATCCTAGCATGGGGGGAGATGTTCTTCTTAATGTAGCAAGCTATGCTCCCAATGCCTCTGGTGGAGGATCACTTGTTCCAGGTAGACCATAGTGCAAAGTCATCTATGTTAGGTACCTTAGATTCTTCGTGCTCCCAAGTTTCAACAAGAAATATAATATCAACATCATTTGAGATCCAACTTAGCTTGGGGCCTTTGTTCCATGGAAAGCCCCAACAGTTCCAAGAAAGAATTCAGAGCATGTTGAATTGCTATTTATTACTATCTTTTTGGTTTCTATTTCTGATTATTGCCCATTTTCCTTCCTTCCTAGCTTCTTTTACTTTTTGAACCTCCTTTCTTAATTCTGCTTGATCTTTTGGAATGAGATCTTCGTTTATAAATATGCTCGTTCCTTTTAGACTTGAGGTTTTACTAAGTATGTCATAATTATGGTTAATAGAGCTCACCTTTATTCGGATCAGACTTCCTTTATTCTTAGTTAATTTCCCTAACCTTCTTGCTTCTGTGAGACATGTGGTTTCAATTTGTAATCTATTATGTAATTCTATATGGGTAATGGCTAAAGTATCCTCGTCTACCTCCTCTTTCAAACTAAATATTATAAGGTTCAAGGCCCTTTTATTACGCTCATGGGCTAATTCGATCAATTTTTTCATTTCATCTTTAATTGGTTTGATATCTAATTTACCTGCCCCACTATTTAGGGTGACATTGTTGTTAACTTTTTCTTCTAGTTCTTTAATCATGTCCTTCATTTTAAGACTCCCTATATTATCAACATCTCCTTGCTGGGATGCTTGGTTAGTATCTTGGTTTTGTTTTTCTATCACCTGCAACCTATTTTCCATTGCTTCCATTTTATTCTCCAATAGTTCTATTTTTTTTTCTATTTTTTTTTTGGATCTTGTCTTCAAGAGATGTGAATTTGTTTTCAAGCATGGCTTCTAACTCGGTTTGTAGCTTGAATTCTCTTTCTTCTCTAAGTTTCTCTAAAGACTCTATATACTCATAAAGGCTCTGTAGAGTAACTATGCTAGGTCTACCTTTGGTAATCTTTGGTAGCTGTGGTGAATTATTCATATTTGAGAATATATGAGCATATATATATTAGAAAAATATAAGGAATGTGTGCATCTGAATATCAGCAAACCGGACACCAAACCTCAAGTGCCCAGATAGAAAAATTTATCGAGAAAAAAATCACAGTAGACCTAAGTAGTAATGGAGAAAATTCACCCCAAAAATTTTCATCGCAGATTCAAGTATTAATCCAGAAAATTCACCGCACACCCAAGAATTAATTGAGAAACCCAAGTATTAATGGAGAAAATTCACCACAAAATTTTCACTGCAAAATTTCATAAATTTATATTTATTCAAATTAAAATCCATTAAATTATAATAATATTTTATTATTTAAATAATTTCAATATAGAATTATTTTTATTATTATTAGGTTCTTATATTATATATAGATAATGATTAAAGTGAAATAATTCAAGTGAGAAATATATCTCTATTAATAAAGAAAAGAGTTTTCCAAATCTATAAAAATTATGACCCCCAATCAATTTGAACTTCTCAATCAACTTTTACAAATATATAACAAAGAAATATTATTATTTTAAATTAAAATTTTCAAAAAAGAACCTACTAAGAGTCAATAATCTTTAAAACAACTCTAAAAATATATGATACTTGAGATATGGAAAGTGTCCCAACCTTCGGGAACTCGTGACTATTCCTTGAAGTTATAGAAAACCATAATATATCCACGCGCAATAAAACCGTTAATACTAGGAATGATTTGGCAGGAAAAATCCCAATGGATAAAGAAATGACTCAAAATTAATTCTACTAGGTCTTAAAAAATTGAAATATTTAAGAAAAAAACCATTAGCTCAATATTATTTTAAATAATAAATTATAAATTAATTTAAGATATTTTAAAATACTCAAAAATTATTTTCTAATTTTGAATTCTTAAATCTGAATTATTTAAAAAATAACAAAAATATTGAAAATACAAAAATCTTGAAAATTTGCTAATATTATTTGTACCAATATTTCACAAATTATAAACTAGTCCAAAATATCTAAGATAATCAACCCCCTAAAGCCATTCGTCAAATCCTATAATGAAGCAGTATATCATGAAACTCTCACTCATCGTAATCTATCAAAGCAGATAGAGTGTTTGACGTGCTTGATTGTTTGGAAACCAGCAACACATAATCAATGGAGATAAATATAATAACAAGCCATCGCCTTATTTTCACCTTGGGTCCATAATGCTTAATGAAAGATTACTGCCTGCGCGAGAGTGAACATCCAAAGCTGTCCTAGAATAAGGAGGTACTTCGACCAACTACTGAGTGTTGCTTGATCTGTTGTTAGGGTCTTGACGAGGAGTAACTGTAGCACTTTCAGCTTGGTTGGGTGCGGCCAATACACTCTGCTCATGTACGAAAGCAGGCCTTGTGGGCGAAGGAAAATGTTGTTGCTCACCTGTCAGCATCAAAACCACCTGGGGCATTGAAGGCCTCAACGCTGCGCCTGCTTGAGTGCACAGAAGACCAATTTTCATCACTCTAATCCCTTCTTCCCACGAGTAACTGCCCTGCAATGTGGGATCCAGAACTTCTAATCCTCTCTCTGCGTTATACAGTCTCCATGTCTGGTAATTGAACCAATATAGATAAAACATAAAGCATTAGTTTGCAAGACATCATAATTCTATGACATTTTAGAAAATTTCTACTTCAAAAATGAGATCCACAAGAGTCATAAAGCTTCAATGAGGAACTCCATGTGTTGAAACAAACTCTGGTTCGTTTTTCCGCTAATAATCTCCAGTAAAAGCACTCCAAAGCTCAATACATCTGCTTTCTCTGTCAACTGTCCGCGGAAGGACTCAGGCGCCATGTAACCACAGCACAATGTTATGCACCATCAAATCTCCATATCTTAACTTTCTTAAAATTATATGATCCACTCCGATATATATGAGTTGTAAAAGGCTCACAGCCTGTAATTTATTATGAGTTGTAAATTGTAATAGGCTGACATCCTGTAATTTATTATGAGTTTTAATAGGTTCACATCCTGTAATTAACTAAATAAAGTTTGGGACATCAAGAGATTTAAGTGTAGAGAAATCTCACAAAGTTCCTGCAAATCTAGTGCTAACATGGCTTTCATCTTCTGCAAATAGCTTGGCTAAGCCAAAGTCAGCTATTTTGGGTCGGTATTTATTGTCCAATTGCTTGCTTTCATATCTCTGTGGATAATTCGAATCTCCGAGTCCTCCTGAAGATAGGCAAGCACACGCGCAGTATCAACTATGATTTCATACCTCTCTCTCCAATTAAGTAAATGGCAGCCCAGAGCATAGAAGTGTGCTCCAATTATTCCGGTTGCACATCCCAGTGAATTTGGCTGATTGGTAGCTGTTATATTTGACAGAGCGACAGATAGGCAAGACTGGCAGCTCGCTTGGGACAGATCTCTCCAACACTGGGCTAAGCTGTATGTTAGCCTCGAAGACGAATAATCCGTTTGGAATGCACCTGCGGCAAAAAGGGTGGGACTCCCCACGACTGTTTCGGTAATATTCGAGAGCACGATTAAAACAACAGACGCAAACGTCTGCGGCTGGTCACTGATATCGCTGTTCCAAGCACCAGCATAAGGCTGGATACCCCCGCTATAATTGTAAAAATTATGATTGTCGTACCTTAAGAAGCAGCCTATTAGTTGAACGAATCCAGAAGTACTGTTTGGACATTTCTCAAGAAGCGCTACTTTTATCGTGGATGCACACTGTTGGCATTTCGAGGAACTTAAATCTCCCCTGCACTGGCGAAGCCCATAAACAGAACTACTGCTATTTTGCCCCGCAACACTATAGGTATCGAATCCAGTGGTGGAAATGTTGACCGCCAATGATTAGACGAACGTGGAAGACGCTACCATATGTATCCTGGCTATTGCCACAACTGTCCCCATTCCAAACTTCATTTTTATAATTTGTCTGTTGACCGATTGCGATGTGCAGACTCGTCAATACAGTGAAGGTAAGTAGCGTGCTTCTGATTAATAGTTTTATCTTCATCGCCGTGGCAGCGCAGGGCATGAGCTGAACGCTCTTTCCTGCTGCTCTTATTTTCCTGGGTTTGCAAGGTTCAGCGCGCTTCCCTTTTCTAATTTGATGATTGGAGCCGCTCTTATACGATCACGCCTGCCAAAGTGCACCCCAATTTGACCTTTTATCATGGATCTGTTTTTTTCCGGTGTCGAGTTTGACTTTTTCTTTATTATCTTTTCATTTTATTCTTTTCAATTTATTTAGATTTTTATTTGAGTTAAAAATTTAGAAGACTACTTCAAATTGAAAAATATTAATATTAAACTGTAAAATTCAAATATAATAAAAAGATTCTCCAATTAAGCTGTTCAAAAGTGCGCATTCTTCTCTTTTGATGTGATACCTGGTCACACTAAAGGGGTAACTTGTGGTTAAATTTCATTTCAATATTGTAGGCAGTATAGGTAGTATAGATGGGAATAAAAGGACTTAAGACGGGCATTTTATCAAATTTTATAGACTGCAACTTCATTATCTTAGCAAAGATATTAGGCGACATTTTTTTTAGGATGGGGTAGCCACCGTCACCTACGTTTAAAGATTTTATTTAATAGATGTTATGACTTACTCTCCCTTTTTTGATTGCAGGTATTAATAAATTTTTTATTTTCTCATGTGTGTCAATTTCTTGTATAACTAATTTATTTTTATAAGTTTTTATTTTTAAAATATTTTATTTAGACAAAATCTTATCAATTTAGAGATTTTTAACTTATATTATTAGTTTGATTTCTTTATAATTATAAGATGTTCTAGTTAGACAAAGTCTTAACAATATTTTTTGTCTTCTCGCGTAAATGTATGTCAATTTCTGGCATAACCAATCTATTTTTATAAGTTTTTATTTATAAGATACTCTAGTTAGAGGTGGTCTTACCAATCTAGAGATTCTTAACGTATGTTACTAGTCTGTTTCTTTTATAATTATAAGATGTTTTAGTTAGACAAAGTCTTAAAAACCTAAACACTTTGAACTTATGTTATTTATCTGATTTTTTTTCAAAAAGTTAAATGACACATATTTTTTTTATCAATATAATTTTAAATGATTTAATGCAAAATACCTAACTTCAAAATAAATAAAATGATAATAAAAAAGTTCACAATTTAATATTATAAATTTAAAATACATTATAATTTTGATTAATAAACATCAATAAACATCAAGACACTTACTATACAATAATTTTAATAATAAAAGACATTATAAATACTCAATAATTATAGGAAATTCAGATTTACGCTTCTGGTTTCTTTATTTTTTACGAAGTCGATGAAGAGTTGTCATTTTTATCATAAACAAATACTATAAGTAGCATTTTTCACATGAAGGTGCTAGCATTTTTCACATGAAGGTGCAAAAAGAACGCTGAAGGTATCACGAGACCTGCAACCACGCTGCTGCCAGCTATGAATCCGCTACCCAGATGCAACCTGAGAGCAATCGTCGATCGTGATGAGAGAAAAATTTATGCTTTTGTGGCGGCGTAGAAGCAACCTGGGTGTGAGGGTGGGTATACAGATAAACTTAAAATGCAGCATCTAGAAGAGAGAACAGGCCTCTCTGTCTCTACTCAGCCTTTTGATTGCGATTGAAGAATTTTGAAATGATGTCCAGGACACAATTGGAACTCGGCGGACACTAGATCTGCGTTTCCTCGCTCTATTCCTACGTGGGTTCTTTGAAGGCCAGGCATAGCGATCTAGTGAAGGCAGCTGTGACAGTGAGACTCGTTAATGCCCGCAACGTTTCGGCTTGGGCTGCCGGCCTCGAAGCTAGAGAAAGAGCAGTTCGGGGAATCAATAGCTGCTCTCAAATGCAACTTGGGGAATGAAACTTGGGTCCAGGCTTTGATACCATGTAGAGGTTTGCCGTTACACCAAAACTCGTAATTGTTGGTAAGCTTCCAAACCGGTAACTAGGATTGCAGGGTGAAAATTATGGATTCCATAGAGATATGATGATTACTCCAACCCTGCCTCCCTCCGTAGCTGCTCTCTGTACATTCAAGCCGTCCCAGGGTTTCATCGTCGTTTGGGTATGGTCCAACAGCGACAACAAAAAAACGCAAACGTCGTCCAAAAGGAACCCCTGGTATCAAAACCTACATAGGCACCGACACAAGGTTCCGTGGAAGCTGTTAAAGAGACCTACGCACGCAATGTCGAATAAAGCCTACAGGTAAGCAGGTTGAGTTAACTGGACACATGTCAAAGATTATGTCAAGATGACGAATCTCTACAATATCCAGAACTAAAACCATTGTGAGCATTATAATTTTGTAATTATTATAATTGATTATTAAAATTTATAATTAATTAAAGTTTAAAATTTAATTTATAATTAAAGCGTGATGCACATGTATTATCTGATAATTTTAAAACTTTTCTTATAAAATTTTATAATTTTTATTATTAAATTTTTATCTAGGATTGGGATTGGTTTACTATGGAATGTGATAATGAATAATAGAAAATTTATTAAGTTTATTTTTTTTGACTTTTAAAAAATATAAAATATTAACACATCATTAATGATTTCATTTTTAATTAACACAATTAACCAAATAAGAAGATAAAGTCAATCCTTTTTATGAGTTAAGAAGGTGAAATTTGATAATTTATAAATTAAATAAAAGTAATACAAATTAATTAACTATGTAAATTTATTAATTAAACAAAAATAATACATGTTAATTAATTATGTAAATATCCTTTAAAGTAATCTCTTTTTTTAATAATTATTTGTTTAAAAAATAACGATATTTCTTCTTTTAATATATATATAGTTTAGTGTAGAAAATAAATATATAAAAATGAATTATTTTTTAAAAATTATAAATTTAATTAAAAAAATGAACGCTATCCATAACTCACTCCATAAAGCAAGTATTTCCATTTTGATATTGGATCCTCTTCCACCATTCCAATGGATCTGTAATCTTTCCAGATTTTCAAGCTTAAGTCAGGCACCACATCCACACAGACCTACTTGTTGTGCTCCATCGAAGAAAATTGCAGGGACAAATATAGGATGAGGTCTGATACGGTGAGAAAGATCCCTCACAATAGGAGGAAAATGTGGTTGGGCATTAATCCAAGCCATGTTGGGCCCATGTATATGCTCAATTATTACAAGCTTTCCTTCAAAAATAGCCCGATTCTTAGCTAGCCATATCTTCCAAATGAAGTAGAAATGCATAGCTCTGTATTTTCCTTTGATCGCTCCCGATGTAGAAAAAGTGTTAATAATGTTTTCCGGTTTCCATTCTGGATCAATAAGGAAACGAGAGAAGAGAGACCAAATTTTGAGAACAAACGGAAAGTCCAGAAACAAATGGGCAATCAATTCTTCATGACTGTTACATTAAATGCACCTACCAGGTCCATGAAAGACCCTTTTGATGAGATTGTATCAAGTCAACACCCGCTCATTCCAAACTAACCGGCAAAACAATAAGATTTTGTGGGGAATATTCCAATGCCAAATTCCCTGAAAGGAGACAGTGTACTAGCTCCAATCTGAATCTTGATGATGAAAAAGTATATGTTCTGCACAACTAGCCCATCTGCCTTCATAAGTCCATCCCAAACAATTTGATCCCCTCCTTGATGGAAGATGAAACCACCTGAGTGTAAAACAGTAACATATCTCTACCAAGACCCGGCATCCCGATCCTATAATCCAAGTTGAGTTGCAGATTTCCATTTGGGACATCCTTGTTGCCATGAGGAAATCAATTGTGAGATGAAAAAGATACCCCTGTGGCACAAAATATGAATCAAACTGTCATCAATCTGTTGTCCTTTCGAAAGACCCAAAATCCTGTCACAACCCCGTGCAATTTGATGTCTGTTCCCCAGCCTCCATACTAGACGTTTTGCGAATTGATCCATGACTTTCTGGAAGCCCCATCAGAGCTTGAAGGTTAATTATTTTCAAGTCACGTAACCAATTATAATGGTTTAATACAATAAAATTCCTGACACTTTCTTCCTTAAGAGATATTATGGAATATATCATGGAATCTATCAAAAGCTCAAAAGTCCCCAAACAATGACAGTGTTGGAAAATACCGGCATAATCCACTATTTAATATTCAAAAACATCACTACTACATAAGGACATGGACAACGAACTCACAATATGAAAATTAATGCCTTCTAAGTAATAATAACCTATGTACATAATTATAGGAAGTCCTTTAAAATATACATACTAATAAAAGTTGAATCACTATCTCCATTAACAACAACGCTTACATAGACATAAATTAAATAGTTGAAACACCACTTGCAAAAGAATAAGAATGAAATTTAATTCTCATTAAATATTGTTAACAATAATTTGTTCGTAAATAATTTTTGTTAGAGTGGTTTGGGTAAACCTTAATATTGCTCAAGTTACTGGTTACTTTTGGGTTTCTTGTTTGTGAGCTCATGGTTTTTCCATGGTTTTTATGAAAAATATAGCCTATTAAAAAGTGAAAATTCTCCCTGTTAATTTGTCTTAATGACAAGTGGGATCCTAATAAAAGTGGTTATTGACACCTCCGTTTATATGGATGGTTAAACATTGTTAAAGGTAGAGGAGTTGGGATTACATGTTGAACAAGGGTGGGAATGGGAGGAGTACATCACATCTTAGGAATGTAGGGATTTCTCTTAATAATCAGGAGGATCATATGATTTGGGCTGACTCCTTTTGGAAACAGTTCCCTGTGGTGAAAGATATTTATGTGAATCTGAATATTATGGAAAGGGAACCAAATGCTTCTATTATGTTCCAGGTCATTTCGAAGTGGAAGATATCGAATAAAATCAAATACTTTCGGTGACTAGCTATATGTAATCACATTTTTATTTGGCAGAACCTACAAAGGAGATAATTTTTTGGTCCATGCATATGAATCTTTTGTAGGAAAATAGAGGAGGAGATTAGTCATTTATTCATGGAATTTCCTTATGCAGAGAAAATTTGGGAAGGGGTGATGGGACACTTTAAAATAGTAGATAAAGGTTCCCTTTCCACATTAACTTTGGGTATTAGAACATGGATCAAAGACAAGAAGTTCAGGAATGCCCGATATATATTATATGGGCTATTTGGAGGAGACACAATGCTATTATATTTCAGAAAAAAGACATAGGGGTAAACGAGGACATTATAAAGACTGTGACCTTTTTCAACGAAATAGGACTGGTACCACCAATCAAAGGCTATATATATTTTAGAGAAGTGGACCTATGGAAATCATTTCCAATGGGTTTTTCAGATGGGGTTAGTTCAAGAGGAGTATGAGGCTACGGAGTTGTGATCATTATAGAGGCTACAAAATTCCATCATTTCTGGTGGAAATGCAGAACGGGCACAAACAAAAGAGCAAAATTTGTTGCGTTACGGGGCGTGTTGATCGTGGCCAAATGGCTAGGTATTGATTAGATACATATATTGGGTGATGCGAAAGGAATTATTGAATGGGTGAAGGGAAATAGTGTTTTCAACTCACCTATATTAAAAAATTGGGTGGATCGCATAAACCTCTAGTTATAACCTTTCAGAGAGTAAATTTTGATAATATATATAGATAACATAATTGGGCAGCTCATATGTTTTGAAAGAGATGCACTAATATGGAGACGGGGAAGTTTTATTTCTCATCTTTTGACCATGATCTATTGATCAACTGGGTACAATTAATTACTCATGAGAGGGAGGAAGGAGAAGTGAGACCGCAATCAAAAGAAAACACGAAGAGGATAAAATGAATATGCTGGAACAAAAATAGAATAGTAATTAGGAAAAGTACATTTTTTTGTAATATATTTATTTCATAGAGATGCAAAATACCTTTTGAGTAGCATAGTTTGAATAGTAATATGAAGTGATTATCTCTAAATTTTTTTGTGGTTATATTATGTTGAACATTTAGCCTTATTAATTTTGTAATAATTGAACAAAACACCTTCCATTATGTATGTACTACCTTTTATATATATAAAGAGTAGCGTTTTTTAATACTTAAAAATAAGACACCATCATTTATATGGGTATTTAGTAGTCCTACTATCAGAGTGAAAATGAAGGTTTGGTAGAGATAAATAAAGTGCTTAGTGTTCATACCTTCACAACCAGGTTATGATATTTGTGAATGTTAGATGGTGTATTCTTAGAGGTGCTGAGGCGAATCGTTGTGTGTTGGGAATATGAGGAAGTGTGTAAATTTGAATGAGATTTCAAAAGTTTCGTCAGGCAGTCAAAGAGTAAACTGGTCATGCTGTTTATTCTCCAGCCAAAGGTGTTTAGAAATGGATGAAGTTGAGAGTTGTAAATCCGAGAAGAGGCTAATACGGTAATGAGAATGCTACCTTTGTCAACTAAAGAAACCTGAGAGTTATTTTGCAATGTGGTTTTTGGAGGCAGCCAAGTTCTTGACAATAATATAGAGGATATTGGTAGAGAAATTACCCATGAGTTTTAAGGTTTATCATTGGCTATAAATTTGTTTGTTGTAGCCATCATTTGCAAAACGACTCTAAATGAGTGGCAACTTGCATTAGATCAAATGAAAATCGTGGATCTACATTTTTCAGCTATTTACATTGGTGTTGATGTAGAACTCTATTAGTGCTTAGAATGGAGTTATGATCATTTGCCTCATTTTAATTTGAAGAATTGTTATTTTTTTGTTTTTTTCCACATTGGGTCATGTTTCTAGAATGTGAAGAGATTCTCGTGGACATATTGATACAAATATGTATAGCCGGGGATTTACTTGATGGACCTAGGACGAAACTATGTGTAACTAATTGCAGGACCTAGCACACAACTATGTGACCGTACGTGCAGGACCTTATTTGATAGAGGGAAAAAATGAAGGGCACCCCATTGTTATTGTCACGGATGACATATCAATTTAGGGATACCAAATCATGATGTATGTTGGTGGATTAAGAAGTGAAGCACTGGTTGGAATAAATTCCAGTCACACATAATATCTACCATGAGATCTAAAAGTGTCACTGGGTGTGTTTATTTATTCATCTGATAATAGAAAAATATTTGCACATGAATCAATGTAAACAAACCAAAGGTCAGTGCATAAACGCATCATGCCAGATATTTTAGCAAATAAGTTTTACTGATCGACAATTTGGAGACTGTTAGCAGTGGATTGAGTGGAGATTGGAAGAGCTTGGAATGGAGCGAAGACCAAATCGATTAAGTAGAAGAGGCAGAGGAAGTATGAAGGTAAAACCAATTAATTATGAAGTATGATGATGCTTCATTGTTAAAGAAAAAGGCAGAGTTGGGGTTTGTAGGGGTTTTACTTGTTGGATTTATTGATAATTGGTTGTCAAGAAGTTGATGGCAACCGAGGTTGATTGGAGCTTCCAGAAAGAGCAAGTGTCAAATAGTGGGCTTGTCAAGTTAATGGAAAAGACTGTCCATTTGTAATGAAAGGCTATGGTAGCCCAGAATGATTATCACTAAATTAACGGAAGTTGTGATGGGTAGTTATGAATGATTTTCACTAAATTGACCGAAGTAGTGATTGCGTGGATGAAATATAGCTCTGTAAAGGTAGAGATGTAATCCATGGATTTCATATCATGATTTGATTTTTCATTATAATGTGTTTGAGTTGAGCATAAGTTTTACTTGATTAAACCAGTATGTAGACTATTATATTGGCAAGGTTATGTGGAATATAAATCAAACTTTTGTTTAGTTTATATGTAGAATGAAGTTTAGCTTATTATAGAATATATTGTAAAACACAAATATATTTATTCAAATTAAAATGCATAATTTTATAATGATATTTTATTAATTAAATCATTTTAATATATAATGTTTTTTTTATAAAAAAATTAGGTTTTCATGTTATATAGATAATGATTAAGTGAGAGATATTTCCATTAATAAAGAAAGGTGTTTTTGGAATTTATAGATGCCTAATATCTTCAATCAATCTTTAAAAATATAAAACAAATACGGGTGGTTATTTCAATAAAAAATTCCTACATACCATATCTAGAACCACTGATTAAGAGTAAATAATATTTTAAAGCAATTATAAAAATATAACAAGATTGGTTGCATGGCAGCTAGTCCCTGCCTTGAGCGGGAGCTTTTGCGTGCATTTGCTAATCAAAGGGGCGATCAAAGGGCATTGCTAATGAGAGTCTGCTTATTTCATAAGCATAAAAATAGCCCAATAATGGCACTAGGTTTTCCCAAAAGTATTTTCCTTATTCAAAGTATTTGCCTCAAAGAATGCATGTGATCTCTCTGAATGAAAGAAGAAGTATAGGAAGAAGTAATGCATTCATAAGAATGCATGCAATCTCTCTGAATGGAATCATAAGTACAGGAAGTACTAGCAGATTCAAAAGAATGCATGAAATCCTCATGAGTGAAAGAAGAAGTATAGGAGCAAGAAAAGTACAACAACAAAAATACAAGGAGGTATCTTCCCTCAATATCTGAGTTGGGGAATCGGAAAAGAATTTGTTATACAATATAGGCTTACCCTTTTTGAAGCTTCACGCCTAAAAATTAAATTAAAATTAAATTCTAAATGAAAACTAATTTAAAAAGAGAGGCTTGTCACGCTGACTTTGTATGGATGCCAAATGTTGAAGATATTCATTCCAAGTTCTAATCTTTCACCATAGAGCTGAAGGCTGGCATCTTGGACCAGAATTTCTCTCTAGGCTAGCATCGTGGTCGAGTACACCTGGAGTATTTGAGGAGTATTTGAGGTAAAAATTCGTCAATGCGTAGGGAAAATTGTGGCCATTTACGAGTGCCATTTGATATGAGTTTATTATGGACCTTTACGAGTTCCGTTAGATATGAGTTCTGGTAGATTGAACAAGTAAATATGATTTACCCTTTAGCCTTTTTTTGCCTTTCTCTGGTCTCTGAAAACTGCTCCTATGTTGCCGAAGGTAGGGAGCTCTAATAACTTAATGAGAGTGGAGTCCTGTAGTTGCTAAAGCTCCACTAGATGGGGTTAAAGGATAACTGGGTTATTCATAGCCAATTTTAGAGCAAGTTGGAGTTTGAGCATATCCAAATGGATGATTACGGAGTTACTGTGTTATAGTTTTCCTAAGTGACATACTATGTGTATCTGAATCATAATCACATTGATTACTTGTAATCATAATCCTGGAGGTTAGATGTAAGGGTTTTCTTCCCCACCAGCACCAAATTGAGATTGAACCCTGGTTGAAGCACCCATTAGGGAACCCGTCAATCCAGTCAAAGAAGTAGCCGAGGTAACACAAAATTATGTGGAAGCCAGGAATGAAAAGCTACCATTCTTGGATATCAGCTAAGGATGTTTGGTAAGACTTAGAGGTAGAAGGAATTACTCTTAATTTAATGCAAGTTTCATACCTACTTTGGCAACTATAGAGCCAAAGAAAAATTGAATGAAGAAAATTTCATACCCACTTTCGGAGACATAGAGCCAAAGCAAAAATTAACAAAGACAGAAACCAAGAAAGACAAAAAAACGAGAAGTAACCATCGAGCAATATCAGCTAAGGATGTATAGTAACACATAGATGTGTTTCATACCTACTTTCGCAACCATAGATCCAAAGAAAAAATTAATGAAGATGTTGGAATTCTGCTCTTGCTTTTCAAGCCAGGGGAGCTACATTTCCCTTAGCAGACCAAGAAGGGAAAGAGAAAAGCCTTCCACAAAACTTAATTCACACAATTGTAGTTTTTGTGGTCTATTTTGGGGTTTTCAGAGAAAAACTATAGCTTCATGTGGATTTCATGGTCAAATCTGTAGGGGTTCCATTAGTTGAATTTACTAGCTTCCTATGTTGTGCCAAGATTCTCAAAGTGGGTAGATTAGAAGCATTTATGAGCAGAGGTGGTCCCTCTCCATTTCTTAAGTTGCCAGCCAATTGAAGTGAATAGAAGTTGTGCCTACAAAGGTAGAGAAATATTTATTACATAACATAGATAGTGTAATATACCTCTTTTCTGCTTCAATTTTTTTTTTTTATCTTTTATCTCCATTTCATTAAATTGAATTATCTGACTCGTTTTCAATTTAATAATATCGTAGTTATATCTACTTTCGCTTTGCATTATCATATTCTAACTTCTAAAGTTATTTTACTTCTTAACAAAGTTATACCTTGATCCTCTATATGTATATTATTCAAATAATATAATTATTATTCCTTTCCATGTATCCTTAAACCAAATAATAAAACATTTACCTTAAAAAATTTTAAATTGTATTTACCCTAAATCTGATTAATGATATTTACCCCATTTATCATATGTATAATTACATATATGGAGATGGCTTTTGTAACAATCGAATTAAATGGTGAAGGCATTATCTAATTTAATTTTTTTTTGTTTACATTACTACTAATCTATAGTCCAATGGAGAAATGTTTGAGTTATGCCACTAACCTCGTGGAATATACATGAGGGTTTCGCTTACCTTAGCGTTAATACCCAAATGTTGATTTTTTCCTTTCGAATCATTGCATAGTTGATATTTTACTGACATACGTTACTTATGAAATTCTCATAAATCGAGAATGGTACGCCTGCATTCATTTCCTTCTACAGGTCGGATTCTTGAGTCCTATAACAAATTGTTTTTTAATGGTGTATATTACACCTCTTTGATTTGGTTTAAATACTCTTATCTGTCATGGTACTGATATGTTTAACACATTTAGGGTTTGCAATTTTCGATTTGCGGTGTCTCGATCCACGATAGAACAGTTAGATCTTTGCCATGTGTATGGTTGGATGCGGTTAGGGTTTTAATGTGTCTCTCTATTTAACACGACAACTTTATCATTACATTCTTTTCCGAGGGGTTTTCTTTCAAGCGTAAAATTTCTCTATTCTTGCTTTGAATGAATACGAGGATAATTTCACGTGGTGCATCGAGTTATGCTACGCTGGTTCGATGCCTCTGCGAAACTACAGGTACTCTAATTCTCTATTATTCTTTTTTCTCAAAGGAATTGACTATGTTTACAATTGATTAGATAATGATTTCTATTTTTTCTTTGATTTGAGTTGGTAATTTCCTGAGAGCCCTTCCATTAAAATTCATTTTTAAAATGATGTGCTTCATTAGAATCGATTTTCTCTGTATGAGCACGTACATATAATTTTTAGAATGCAATATCCCCTGTTGGGTTCGATTTTTTTATTCTCCTAACTTTATATTTGTTTTATAATGATTCCAGTATTGGTACTGTTTGCATCTCATAGCTAGATTTTAATTTGTGATGAACACAAGTTTTTATCATCAGTCTACGCCTTCGTTTTCGTTTTATTTTGTATCTCTTCCAAGAGTTGGGAGTTTGCTCTTCAGAATTTAACTTACATTCTTTTCGTTTACTGCTAGTATGCCTAGTGATTGGTTCGGTCTGTTTATGCGGCAATAAATAGGAGTGAGGTCAAATCCTATTCGACCCCTAGGTAACTTGTTACAAAATTTTGATTTTGAACTGTATTACTTTAACAAATTTCATTATTTTATGATATTAACTTTAATTCTTACTCATCCTGTGATTGCAGGTAATCCCTCTCGTTAATCTACTTCTCAATGTCACTTGTTATTCCTCTACATTTACGTATTCACAGACTAAACGAGAGTCTATTGTTCCATTTACAGGTTGGTCAAATATTGTTTCTCCTATTCGACGACCCTGAAGATAGTAATGAGCTTGATTTAGTTTGATTTTATTATCCATTTTAGCATACTCTGCTATCCCTCATTCAAATGTATTTAGATTATAAAAATACTCTTATTAACATTCGAGAATTTTTGTATTTGGACTATTACATTCTTAAATTGTCTTCAGGGATATTTACTAATGGGTTTTCCCGACACTTTTAAACCCTTCTGGATATAAATTTTGTTGAGTTTATGGCAACAGTTGAAATCTACTTTGACTGATAATTATATATTCCACAACCCAATTTTTATCCATGCTTTGTTATAGTACTTTATTTGGATTCCTAGGTGAATATAGAATCCTTGTTTCGATTTAGTTTATTTTATTGTTATTAACATTTATGAACATTTCAGTTGGACCTTATGTTTATGGTAGGTAGGATACTTTATATCAGTCCTTTGTTTTCTATATAATTAAGGGAATTTATTTTATAGAATTAATATATGCAGATATAACTATGATTCCTCTTATCATCTAAGATCGTTTTATAATTATCTAATTCTTGTTATTTACTACAGAATTGCAACATATTGAGAAATTTCACTTTTTTTCAATGTAATATGTTGAGGAGTGTCGTAGGTTTAAAATTTTTAAAACCAGAACAGATATGAATTATCTGTAAAATATTTATGTATACAACTTAGGAGTTTAAAAAAATGAGATAGCAGATTTCCATAATAATACTGTTCCCAAAGGATTTTACTTTTGTAATATTTTAAAGATTAGTATTATTCTAATTTTCTCACATGTTACAGTTTGAGCTAATTGCTTGAATTAGTTTCCTCTTCATATTTATGATAATTTCTTCCAGTTTACAATTTTATATACAGAAAAGGGTTTAATAACTTGCATGATCCTTCCTTTGCATGCAATAAATTTTATTCTCATCTATTTCTGTATTCAGAAATATTTATATATATTTTCTGAAATTGTGTATTATAATGCTTCAATTAATAGAAATAGTGATATAGAGTATTAGATCTATAGCATAATTGTTTAATACTTAATTTGATAAACGGGTAATTCTTTACAGATTAAAGTTTCAGTTTACTTGTACTGAATTGTGTTCTCCTATATTTTTTCATACAGGATACCTAGATGATTTATAACTCTGATTTTAGATAAAACACTAAATTTTAAAATTGTCACTTACACATTCTTACTCTTGCATCTAGTAATTTTTTTCATTAACTTCCAATCATACTTAATTAGTTAGAATCTACTATTCTAACTTTTTCTGTTCATATACATAGCTATATCTGCTCATTTTAGAAGCAGATTAAAGTTACAAACTTTAATTATTTATGGGATATTATGTATCTCTAGATTTAAACCAATGTCAGGTTTAGAGATTCTAGTTGATATTCCCCATGAGTTCTATTCCTATAACTATAGAAAATTTAGAAGATTGTTTTCTTCAATAATTTTCAGTTAAATGTGGGAATTCATTTAATACAACATACCAATTAAATCTTTCAATTCCTCCACCACAGTATAAATTTTTCATAAGAATATCTATAACAGAATATTGTAGATTTAGTGTGCATACCACAGTGATTTTATGACCAATCCTCCCAACCATACAATTCCTCTATCTCCAGAATTCACCCCCGAGCTGAGATCCTCCCATGAACAAACCAACCTCAATCTGTTATGGAGTAGTTTATTTAAGCTATGCTCTCCCCAAAGCCTGTTTCCAATTCTGCGTCCAAAATTTTAGGATGCTTTTATTCCTGTTTGCCTAGGCTTCCCTTAATTTGGGACTTTAAAGCTGCTTTTGGCTTTTCCAGCTTTTTACCTCTTCCCAACTACTTTCCTCATCATTGGGGAATTTAGATTTTTTCTCAATAATCTAAATTAGAAATAAATTCTTTCAAGGCTTTTTGAAAGATTTTTGGGAAAGTATTAACCTCTTTCCATAACCTCATGGATTAGGCAAGTGATCTCAAAATCTCATTTGGTCATAGTGCACACATAAACATTTTTTTTTATTTTTCATAAATAAATAATTAATTACATCCACACAATAATTATCCATTGGTGTCCACTCCCCTTTGGATTTATTCATAACTTGAAAAGCATAGAAACTAGGGGTGTTACATATTCCCCCTCTGAAAAAAAACACCGTCCTCGGTGTTAACAACTAACTACTAGAGTTTAATTTTAAAATAAAAATGGATATTTTTCCATCATCTCATCTTCTCTTTCCCACGTAGCTTCTTCAGCAATAAAGTGCTTCCACTGCACCTTTACTGTGGCTATTGTTTGATTTTGCAATTCAATTTCTTCCCGCCCCAAGATTTGAAGTGGCTCTGGAATTCTGGTTCCCCCTGAATCACATTCCAATCAATAATGTGAGAAGCATCATCTACATATTTTTTTTTCAATAAAGAGACATGAAACACATCATGCACTTTAATATGTAGGGGTAAGGCCAATTCATAATTCACTGGTCCCATCCTTTCTAGGACTTCAAAGAGTCCACAGTATTAAGGAGCCAATTTTTCACAACTACCAATATGCAAAGTGTTATTTTTGGTTTTAATACACCAATAGACCTGACCATCCAAATCTCTTCTTGTCGGCATATCTTTTTTGTCTATCCTGAGCTGTTTTATTTTTTTTCTCAATCTATTTTATAGCTCTTTCCATTTCCTGCAAAGCATCTGACACTAGGATTTACTTGTTTTCAAGTTGATTCTAGCTTAAAGGAGTATGAAATTTTCTTCCATAAAGTGTCTCAAACAAGCTCATATCTATAGAAGTAGAATAATTGTTATTATTAGCAATTTCGGCTAAATGCAATTGGTCTTCCCACCTAATTTGCATATCCATTAATATAATATCTTTCAGAATTTGATTTTCCCTTCTATTTCATTGCAAGAAGGCTATCTAGACGAACCCTTTATTCCACTTTCTCTCTGTCCACAATTCATACCAACTTATGTAAGTAATATCATATACATATATTGATAATCACAACTACCTTCCGAACTTTAATAATTTCAATAAATTTAGTTGTTAGCCGAAACCGTTCAGGTTGATAGTAGTTTTAGTGCCCTTTTTGCACAACTACTTATCAATCCTTGTCTTTTAGTGAGATTCCCTTCTCACACAAACTTAATCTAGTTCGGATTTTCTTGATTTTCCAAGTGATTTATCTGCACTTTTTTTTCACCATTTTCTCCTTGTTTCCAGAGTGGATAATTTTCTGTTACACACTTGGCTAACCAAATTTACAACTTCTCATTAGTATTTATGAATGAAAGAAAAAAAACTGTATCATATGGAGATTTATACTTACCCTTCCTCAGTTCGTAGCTATACTACTAGTACTTTCGCATTGTTTTCTTTTGTTAGCCAATCAATTTAATTTGTAAGAACCAGGCTCATTAGTAAGGTCTATGATTTAGTTCCCTTTTTCCATCAGCTTAATATTTCTTTTCTAAATTATTCATAGTATATCAAATCTTTGTCTGATAATAGGGTTCATTTTCTTGAACTTAACTCTAATCCTATGTCTATTTCAATAAAAACAAATGTATATATATACTTTTTCTAGTAAGTTCTTTCTCATTTGTGACATTTATTTAGAAATTTGTAAAGGTAATTTAATACTTTATTACTTGAGCATTACTCAAATTGTTGAGATATTCCAACCATCCCAACACTTTTTTCTTTTTTTTTTCTTTTTTTTTTTTGGGTTACAAAGGAGATATATCCATACTGCAACAAATTTTACTCTTCTTGAGCTTTAATACTACCCCTCTAGGCTTGCACCAATTTATATCCCACTTCTTTATATTATGATTTATTTGATTGGTAAAACAGGATCAATTGTCCTAAAAAAAATTCAATTCAAATTTTGTTTTTTTTCAGCACTTTATGCTTTTCTTTGGAGTTCTATCTCCCCTTTGAACCAACATGACCAGAATCTACTTAGTCTTACATAGATTGAATAAATTTTAAATCAGTAGTACTTCTTATGGCTTCTATTTTAGCTCCCACCAATTTTTCATATAACACTAGGTTTTATCTTTATCTTATAACTAACTTCCTTATTTGGAATTAATTCTAGAATTTCACCCACAACTATCCTCTTACCCTCCTTGGGTCGGGAATTTTTTTATATGCAGCCTTATTCCATTCCTGGAACTTTGAGAGGTTTGTGGTTCTTCCACCCTACCCCACTTATTGTTTTTTTTTGCACTTTTTTGAAGACAATTTTCCTCAACTTTATCCACTAGCTTTAAAATTTTTGTGACAAAGTTTTGATCTGATGGGTTTTCTCCACACATGTTGATTTGATGGGTTTCCTCCACACCCCAAATCCAAATACAGCTCAACCTCCTTTCTCTAGGTTTGCAGCTGTTGGATGTAGCGCTATTATACTATCCACAAATTTAATAATCAAGGAAATTAAATTTTATAACAGCAAAATTTTATGGGTGTGAGTACCCATAATTCAATACTTTCTATTTGATAGTGCACCCGATGTAGTTTCTTTACTTACAATTCTTCTACATACAAAATTTTTAACTCAAGTCATTTCTCTGTGACTTCTTCATTTTATCATGTTCCTACACAATTGAACCCCAAAATTTTGTATGTATATATATCAATCACTTAATTCTCTTCCCCACCTACACTGCATTCCCATTGTACATTAATTTCTCATCCTTAATGGATGTAGAACTTGATTTGACATTTCTGAAATTATATTGGTATGCTTGACTGGTTCATTAGAAGTTAAAACTTCCTCTCCCATAAGTTATAAGTTCAATAATCCCTCTGATTGTATTTATAGTATTCCTTATTATATTTCCAATTATCCCCCGGTATGCCACTGGTGATATTACGATTTTTTTTTTTCCTTTTCCAATTAGGACAGAAATTTTCAGTACATGCTGATATAGACCTGGTCTCTAATGTAGATAGAGATTCTTGTTTTTCTCTGTTTCCCCATACTTTCTTTTAACCATGTCTCTTTTTCATGGTTTGCACTTTCTTTTAACTAATTAAAGGCCGATGGTTTCTAACCCAGCTTTTTATTTCTTTTATGATTTTATCTGATTGTATTTGAATTTCTACTCTTACCCCATACTAACCACTGCATCTCGAGTTGGAGATTTGGGATTGGGACTCTGCCTTTCTCTAGTTCGAGCTATTTAATTTTGTTTGTATCATAGCTCTAGTGTATTTATTATGGTTAACAAGACCGTAGGTACTACTTTTCTCCTATGGATTTATGAAAAACATATCATATTACTATTTTTACTTTCGTTCAACTTGAAATTTCATCTGATAATAGTTCTATTATCATTTTCTCAGAAAATATTTTACCCCATATCGGTTAGCGATTTCTTTCATCCAAACCCAAGGTAATACAGTCTAACAACGTTAGCATAATTTTATTAATTTCCATGTAACTGGGTTATGATATTTTGTTACACAGTTGTATACAACTTCTTTACTTCATTTTTCTTCTTTTATGATGGTCTATCAGTCTAGCATATGATTTGAATTACTCTATAAGGTATGAAATTTAATTACAAATTCATGTTTATTCTTAAGAATTCTCAGGATTCTAGTTTTCTGACTTTTTTTTTTTTTTTTCTGCTTCCAGGAAATCCCACTATCTGTTGTAGATAACACTGATTACTTCTTAATACACATCATCAATTTCTAACTTCCATTTCTCACCTATGCAGGACTGAAAATGAATTTTCTTCGTTGTCTTCAGCCTTAAATGGAAACGACCTATCTTTAATTTTGTAAATATCTTAGGAGTTTTCCCACTTTCTGTTAACCATTAATATTCCATTAAATATTTTGACACCTATAGACTGATCATTATAATAGCAGAAGGCTAACTCATATTCAATTATTACCTTAAATTTACCGCTACTAAGATTGGTATATGAGTAAGTATGAAACAAGTTTGTCTTGCTTCTTGTTGGTGAAAGATAGCCCCTTCTCATTAGTCATCATTCGCAGGTCTATACTATGGTACTGTTTCTATACAACTTTTTACATTAGTAAAATTTAAATTTCATACAGCAACATACAATTTTTCTGTTGTTACATTGTTTGTCCAGTGTTTTAACCTTGCTCTGATTTTATATATGCTAGCATGTCATTGTGGCTTTCAAGCTATACCATTCCTCATTGCATTCATGCAACATAGCCTTATTTGGATCTGGCGTGTTTTCTCCCCCACCCAGATCCACATACAGCTTGTCCTCTTCAATCATGGTTTGTAGCTGTATCCCTTAGTACTGTTAAATGTATAGTAAACCAATGTTGGTAAAATCAGCAACATAAACCTTTTCTGGGTGAGCACATAAGTTTTCCAGAGTTTCAACTATTGCTCTGATACCATTTGTAATATACCTCTTTTCTGCTTCATTTTTTTTTTTTTCTTCTCTTTTATCTCCATTTCATTAAATTGAATTATCTGACTCGTTTTCAATTTAATAATATCGTAGTTATATCTACTTTCACTTTGCATTATCATATTCTAACTTCTAAAGTTATTTTACTTCTTAACAAAGTTATACCTTGATCCTCTATATGTATATTATTCAAATAATATAATTATTATTCCTTTCCATGTATCCTTAAACCAATTAATACAACATTTATCGTAATAAATTTTACATTGTATTTGCCCTAAATCTGCTTAATGATATTTACCCCATTTATCATATGTATAATTACATATATGGAGATGGATTTTGTAACAATCGAATTAAATGGTGAAGGCATTATCTAATTTAATTTTTTTTCGTTTACATTACTACTAATCTATAGTCCAATGGAGAAATGTTTGAGTTATGCCACTAACCTCGTGGAATATACATGAGGGTTTCGCTTACCTTAGTGTTAATACCCAAATGTTGATTTTTTCCTTTCGAATCATTGCAAAGTTGATATGTTATTGACATACATTACTTATGAAATTCTCATAAATCGAGAATGGTACGCCTGCATTCATTTCCTTCTACAGGTCAGATCCTCGAGCCCCATAACAAATCATTTTTTAATGGTGTATATTACACCTCTGTGATTTGGTTTAAATAATCTTATTTGTCATCGTACTAATACGTTTAACAGATTTAGGGTTTGTAATTTTTGATTTGCGGTGTCTCGATCCACGATAGAACCGTCAGATCTTTGCCATGTGTATGGTTGGATGCAGTTATGGTTTTAATGTGTCTCTCTATTTAACACGACAGCGTTATCATTACATTCTTTTCTGAGGGGTTTTCCTTCAAGCATAAAATTGCTCTGTTCTTTCTTTGAATGAATACGAGGATAATTTCACATGGTGCAACGAGTTATGCTACGCTGGTTCGATGCCTTTGCAAAACTACAGGTACTCTGATTCTCTCTTCTTCTTTTTTCTCAAAGGAATTGACTATGTTTACAATTGATTAGATAATGATTTCTTTTTTTTCTTTGATTTGAGTTGGTAATTTTCTGAGAGGCCTTCCATTAAAATTCGTTTGTAAAATGATGTGCTTCATTAGAATTGATTTTCTCTGTATGAGCATGCACATCTAATTTTTAGAATGCAATATCCCCTGTTGGGTTCGATTTTGTTATTCTCCTAACTTTATATTTGTTTTATAATGATTCCAGTATTGGTACTATTCACATCAGATAGATAGATTTTAATTTGTGATGAACTGAAGTTTTTATCACCAGTCTATGCCTTCGTTTTCGTTTTATTTTGTATCTCTTCCAAGAGTTGGGATTTTTCTCTTCAGAATTTAACTTAGATTCTTTTCATTTACTGCTAGTATGCCCAGTGCTTAGTTCCGTCTGTCTACGCGGCACTAAATAGGAGTGAGGTCAAATCCTATTCGACCCTTAGGTAACTTGTTACAAAATTTTGATTTTGAACTGTATTATTTCAACAAATTTCATTATTTTTGATATTAACTTTAATTCCTTCTCATTCTGTGATTGCAGGTAATCCCTCTCGTTAATCTACTTCTCAATGTCACTTGTTATTCCTCTACATTTACGTATTCACAGACTAAACGAGAGTCTATTGATCCATTTACAGGTTGGTCAAATATTGTTTCTCTTATTTGATGACCCTGAAGATAGTAATGAGCTTGATTTAGTTTGATTTTATTATCCATTTTAGCATACTCTGATATCCATTGTTCAAATGTATTTAGATTATAAAAATACTCTCACTAACATTCGAGAATTTTTGTATTTAGACTACCACATTCTTAAATTATTTTCAGGGATATTTACTAATGGGTTTTCCTGACACTTTTAAACCCTTCTAGATACATGTTTTGTTGAGTTTATGGAAACAGTTGAAATCTAATTTGACTGATAATTATATATTCCACAACCCAATTTTTATCGATGCTTTGTTACAGTATTTTATTTGGATTCCTAGGTGAATATGGAATCCTTGTTTCGATTTAATTTATTTTACTGTTATTAACATTTATGAACATTTCAGTTGAACCTTATGTTTATGGTAGGTAGGATATATGTATATCAATCCTTTGTATTCTATATAATTAAGTGAATTTATTTTATAGAATTAATATATGAAGATATATCTATGATTCCTCTTATCATCTCAGATCGTTTTATAATTATCTAATTCTTGTTATTTACTACAGAATTGCAACATATTCAGAAATTTCACCTTTTTTCAATGTAATATGTTGAGGAGTCTCTGAGGATTAAATTTTTTAAAACCATAACAGATATGAATTATCTGTAAACTATTTATGTATACAACTTAGGAGTTTAAAAAAATGAGATAACAGATTTCCGTAATAATATTTTTCCCAAAGGCTTTTACTTTTGTAATATTTTAGAGATTATTATTATTCTAATTTTCTCACATGTTACAGTTTGAGCTAATTGCTTGAATTATTTTCCTCTTCATATTTCCGATAATTTCTTTCAGTTTACAATTTTTTATACAGAAAAGGGTTTAATAACTTGCATGATCCTTCCTTTGCATGCAATAAATTTTATTCTCATCTATTTATATATTCATAAATATTTATATATATTTTCTGAAATTGTGTATTATAATGCTTTAGTTAATAGAAACAGAAATATAGAGTATTAGATCTATAACAAAATTTTCTAATACTTCATTTGATAAACGAGTAATTTTTTACAGATTAAAGTTTCAGTTTACTTGTATTGAATTGTATTATGCTATATTTTTCATACAGGATACCTAGATGATTTATAACTATGATTTCAGATAAAATACTAAATTTTAAAATTGTCACTTACACATTCTTACTCTTGCATCTAGTAATTTTTTTCATTAACTTCCAATCATAATTAATTAGTCGGAATCGACTATTCTAACTTTTTCTTTTTAGATACATAGCTATATCTGCTCATTTCAGAAGCAGATTAAAGTTACAGACTTTAATTATTCACGGGATATTATGCATCTCCATATTTAAACAAATGTTAGGTTTAGAGATTCTGGTTGATATTCCCCATGAGTTCTATTCCTATAACTATAATGAATTTAGAAGATTATTTTCTTCAATAATTGTCTGTTAAATGTGGGAATTCATTTAATACAACATACCAATTAAATCTTTCAATTCCTCCACCACAGTATAAATTTTTCATAAGAATATCTATAACATAATATTGTAGATTTAGTGCGCATACCACAGTGATTTTATGACCAATCCTCCCAACCATAGAATTTCTCTATCTCCAGAATTCACCGCCGAGCTAAGATCCTCCCATGAACATACCAACCTCATTCTGTTTTGGAGTAGCTTATTTAAGCCATGCTCTCCCTAAAGTTCGTTTCCAATTCTGCATCCAGAATTTTAGGATGCTTTTATTCCTCTTTTCCTAGGCTTCCCTTAATTTGGGACTTTAAAGCAGCTTTTGGATTTTCCAGCTTTTTACCTCTTCCAAAATACTTTCCTCATCATTGGGGAATTTAGATTTTTCCTCAAAAATATAAATTAGAAATAAATTCTTTCAAGTATTTTTGAAAGATTTTGGGGAAAGTCTTAACCTCTTTCCATAATCTCATGGATTAGGCAAGTGATCTCGAAATCTCATTTGGTCATAGTGCACACATAAAAATTTTATTTATTTTTCATAAATAAATAATTAATTACATCCACACAATAATTATCCATTGGGGTCCACTCCCCTTTGGATTTATGCCTAACTTGAAAAGCATAGAAACTAGGGGTGTTACAGATAGGTCTAAATGATAGTCACAGAAGTAAACCGACTACTTATTGCATAACATAGATAGGTCTAAATGTACATTTTTTATGCAACACTGTATGTAAAACATAAATGTGGATATGCATGAATTTGTTAAAATCATTATGTTATGCTGCATATAAACAGAAAGGTAAATATATCTTACTGTTAGAGCTTTTATGAAATGCGAACAAGATTATTACTATTAATATAGCTTACTGCAAAATATATACATGAGAACAAGATTATGACTATTAATATAGCTTGCTGGAAAATATATACATGACTACAAAACGTTTCACGAGATGCGATATTTATGACTATTAATAGTTTTTTTTGCAGAAATATATAAAACTTTCTGTGATGCGAACTAAATGCTTGCTAGAACTTTATGGCTATGCAAATAGCTGGTGCTACTGCCAATATTCACGTTACAGAGGTTATATATGGCTACTAGTTTCATACAGAAAGATTGGATTTGGAGGAGAACATTGCACGATGAACACCTGCGGTTATAAGGAAAACAACATCGTGCAGGAAAATAACCACTATGAGAAACCCGTGGTAATCTCTTTTTACCAAATTAACATGATTGTCACAGAACTTTTAAACCCTATCCTGCGGTGTTGAAGAGGAAACAATCCCATACAGGGATAAAGAAAACATAAGCAGAGGAGATTACACATATAAAAACATGATTGAAACCTAATGTCAAAGTTCAATGAAATCAGGAAATATGTATTTATCCATGATGAAAAAACTTCAAATTAGTTCCAGAAAAACCCTTTTGGTCATCCGTATGTGTTATAACCACATTAGGCTGGCCAAAGCTATGAGTGCTTGTAATTTTAATAAACCTCATTGAAGAGTTAATAAGCAGTATTTGAAAACACAGTAACCTGGAAGCTCCAACTCAGCTTAGGGTTTTGGGCACTTTTCCAACTGTGAAGATACTTGGTAGCTGAGATATATGCTAACTATGAATATCCTTGGTAGCCGAGATATATGGAGATTGTGAAGATCCTTGGCAGCCGAGATATATGCTGACTGTGAAGATCCTTGGCAACCGAGATATAGGAAAATCTGGTGGAAGCCTAAGGGAAAATGAAGAACATGCATCACATCCATTTGCATGATGCTCTACGTGGAAGCCGAATGGAAAATTAAGAACATGCATCACATCCATGTGCATGGCAGTCTACATGGAAGGAAAAGTAAAATTAATAACATGGGAGAAAATGGGCTATAGAGTATGTATTTCAAAAATTAATATTTAATGTTTCTTAAGTAATTATATCATTACTCAACTTTACAAATACTTCAAATGTGTTATTTACCTTATGCGAAGCTCTTTAAAGCTAATGCATCTAGGCCAAATAAAATCTCTTTTTTTGTAATTGGTTGAATAAGACATTTGTCATAATTTAATTGATTTCAAGAAAATTGTTTAAATACATTTCAATTAATTGCTTTTTATTATAAAAAATACTTTGGGTAAAAGGATAACGACTTTCACGGTTTTAGTGTCTAACTAATGCATAGTCAAAAAACGATTAATATAGTCCCTGCAGCTCGAAGAGACAAGGACTAATAAGTGAGATATAAAAAGTGTAAGAACCTTTAGCAAATCATATAACTATCCCTTCAAGTTATGGAAAGCTAAAATATATCCACGTGCCAAATAAAACACTCAATATAATCCAAAAGTATTATGAAATGAAAAATCTCAATCTTCAAAATTATTTTCAAGTGAATTAATATTTTGAAATACTAAAAAAAAAATTGTTTTTCAATATTTGAAAAAAATAATTATTTCATAAGTAATAAAATCCTTAAAAATATGCTAATTTCACAAATTATAAATTATTTCACAAAATTATAAATTGGTTCAAAATATCTTGGAAACTATAATTGGTTCAAAATATCTGAAAACTATGAAAGAAAGAAAGAGAAGAACCATAAAGATAATCAACGCTAATCTTAGACAGTCAAAGAACATGTCTTATAATATATGAATGAGTATATTAGGAAACTCTCTAACTCATCATAATCTATGAAACCATATAGAGTGTTTGACGTGCTTAATTGTGTAAAAATCAATGACACAATATCGCATGAGCATTGGAAATGCCACTTAATAGAATCAATGGAGATAAATATAATGTCAAGCTATCGCCTTATTTTAACCTTGGCTCCATAATTCTTAATGAAGGATTACTGCTTGTAGAGCGAACATTCAAAGCTATCCTACAATAAGGAGGTGCTTCGACCAACGACTGAGTTTTTCTTGACCTGTTGTTAGGGTCTTCACAAGGAGTAACTGTAGCACTTACAACTTTGTCGGGTCTAGCCAATACACTCTGTGCATCTACGAAAGTAGGCCTTGTGGGTGAAGGAATATGTTGTTTCTCACCTATCAACATCGATAACACCTGGGGCATTGAAGGCCTCAACGTTGGGCCTGATTGAGTGCACAAAAGACCAATTTTCATCACTCTAACCCCTTCTTCCCACGAGTAAATACCCTCCAATGTGGGATCCATAACTTCTAATCCTCTCTCTGTGCTATACAGTCTCCATGTCTAGTAATTTGACCAATATTTACAAAACTTAAAACATTAGTTTGCAAGAAATCATAAATTCTATGACATTTAGAAAATTTCTACTTCAAAAATGAGATCCACAAGAGTCATACAGCTTCAATGAGAAAATCCGTTGAAACAAACTCTGGTTGTTATTTTTTCCACTAATAATCTCGAGTAAAAGCACTCCAAATCTGAATACATCTGCTTTCTTTTTCAATTGTCCGCAGAAGGACTAGGGCGCCATATAACCGTTGTAGAATGATATGCACTATCAAATATCCATATATTTAAATCTCTTAAAATTATATGATACTTTCTCATATATGAGATGTAATAGGTTCACATCCTGTAATTAATTAAATAATGTTTGGGACATCAAGATATTTAAGTGTAGAGAGAAATATTACAAAGTTCCTACAACTCTAGTGCTAACATGTCTTTCATCTTCTGCAAATAGCTTGGCTAAACCAAAGTCTGCTATTTTGGGTTGGTATTTATTGTCTAGTAAAATATTGTTGGATTTGATATCTCTGTGTATGATTTGAATCTTAGATTCCTCATGAGGAAAGGAAAGCCCATGCGCAGTCCTAACTATGATTTCATATCTCTCTCTCCAATTAAGTAAATGGTGTTTTGTTGTATCTACAATTATTTCATCACAGACAATAAAAAATTCATAGACAGTAAAAGAGTTAGCAAGCTAAGTGCACAAACTCGAACAATTCCAGGATTGCAGTAGAGTTTAAGTAGTTAAAGAGAAATCGAGAACAACGAATATAATCTTGTCGAGACTACTGTTATAGAGGTATTTGTAAACTAGCAGCCTTTCTAGTCTTTCAACAGAGCAACCAAGTAACCTCACCAGATTCCGGTGCTGAACAAGAGTGATAATATTTGCCTCATTCAGAAATTGATTATCTCCTTGCCTTGAACCTATATTCAGCCTTTTAATTTCAACCTCTCTACCATCAGGAAGAACCCCTTGAAGATCAAAGAAATTCAAAATTTATTTTTGTTTTCCATCATAAATGACTTGACCTGCTACCCACTAGTGTGTAATTCAATGGAAGGCAATGATCCTAGGAAATTACCTTAAATACCGATCCAAACACCCCTTCACCAAGTTTGTTTTCTAGTTAGAGTATCATATTGAAACTCAGTTCAAGATTCATGATGGAAGGTGATAAGCTATCTTCTCCTTCCTCACCTGCGAAAAAAATTACATAATGAAATAGGCGAAGAGTTCATGACATACAAACTAATAAAGTACACAGTGAATGATTGAGCAATTTTGGAACCTCTGGTTTGAGAAATCTGTTCCCGACATGTTCGGTGAAAATGAGAAAGGCCCATGGCTGCAATTAATCCAACCGAAGTGGCTACTGCGCCCATAGTTATCGGAAGCACATTACGTTGTTTCCCATGACAGAGACATTACTATCTGTCCCCAATGTTACTTGAGACTTCACATTTTCATCTAACATGGAGAACATAGAAATGTTTCCAGTCATATGGTTACTACATCCTAAATCTAGAAACCATATATCTTCACTTTTCTCTTTAGCCATATTAGATGCTAAAAATAAATTCTTTTGGCTCAGAGCTTCTTTAGTAAAATTGGCACTGGGTATATTACCCATGTCACTCTGTTTCTTCCTACATTCATTAGCATAGTTCCCATACTTCTTTCAGTAATGACATTGCACTTGGGATTTATCATACCTTTTTCCATGTGCTTTATTTTGTCCGCCTTGTTCGCTACTACTTTGGCTCTGATTCTGACTTTGCTTGCTGCCCCTTCCACTTGTACTTGCAAGGTTGTTTCTTCCTCTGTTCTGGATTCTGCCTCTATGTTTTCCTTTGTAGTTTGATCTTCCTAGAACTCTTCCTCTTCCAAAGGAAATTTTGGTCTTGAAGGCATGCTCCAAAGATGAGTTTGTTGTTCTGCTCAATCTTTCTTCATGTGTCATCAATGATGCATGAAGCTCATCAATAGTAAACATTGAGAGATCCTTTGTCTCTTCAATGGTTGTTGCTATCACATCCAATCTTGAGGGTAAGCTCCTCAATACTTTCTCCACTATTCTTCTTTCTTCTATTGTCTCTCCATGAGATATCATTTGGGTAACCAGCCCAATAAAAAATGTGAAGAATGAGTCTATTGTATCAGACTCTTTCATGAAAATGACTTGAAAATGTCTTCTCATTAATTGAAGCTTTGTTGTCTTTACTTTCTCCATACCTTGATAGGTTGTGTAGAGAGTATCCCATGCATCCTTGGACCTTTTGGCTACTGCAATTCCTGGAAATATGCTTTCATGCACTGCCTAATAGAGATAGAAGAGGGATTTTTAGTCCTTCCTCTTATTACTCTTCATCAAATATTTCTCTGCCTATGTTAAGGCATTAAATGCTTGTTCATTTGCTGGTTCTTCTAAACCATCTTCAACTAGCTCCCACAAATCTTGAGAGGCAAAAAGGGCTCTCATTCTGATTGCTCAATAGTCATAGTTCTTCCCATGGAACTGTGGCAGTTGAGTATTTCCCATACTCGTGCTTGTGCTGGCTCCTGTCATTTCTAGCCTTGTAGAACTATGCTAAAACTTGACTGTGTTTCTTAAAAAAAAATTCTCACTACTTGAGAGATAAACTCTGTTTCTAAAAGACTTCCTTTTACAACTCTCTGGACTGTAATCTTAAAACAAACAAACAATAACTCTGTTTTTGATAAATACCTGACTTTGCTGAACCTTCACTCTGCTGGAGAAAACTTCAATAATATTTTTCTTCCTTCAGCTTCTTCAGCAACTACTGAGAGCCTGGACTAGCTATGATACCATGTTGGAATTTTTGATAATTCCTTAACAATCAAAGAGGAACAAAATGTCCTCTGTCAACACAGAGAGAATAACAAAACAACATGCACAAAGATAGAGAAAAACATATATTTCATTAAAACACTCGACTGTTACAACATAAAAATTTTCACTCAGAACTGTTGTTAAAAAAAAAATTCTCCTCTGCATTTTTCATTTGATGCTACACACACAACTTTTTTCTCTCAACATACACACAATATTTTTTCTTCTTCTTATTATATTCTCTGCATATTGCACACTATTGTATATTACATATATATTGTAAACATTCATGTTCACAATATATATGTTAAAACATTAACCTAAGTTTTTAACATAAAATATATTGCAGGTAAAAACTATATGACATAAATCATTGTCCTAAGTTAAAACCTTATGAGTGAAATTACATCGCGGGTCATAAAAAAAATTTTACACTAAAGTTTAAACTTTATGAAATCGTATTGCAAAACATGTCAAACATTATGCAACGGGTTATCGCATTGATTAACCCGTCAGTTGACTGTGCACCAAATATTTGCAACGATGCGCCATTGGTTGGAGGGCGTTGAGATGCGGTGGTGGGTCCTCCCTTATCACATGATCTGGGAGGTGTGGTGACATCAGTACGAAATCATGCGATATGCCTCTGATTGGTCAGAGGGTTGTTGACGTGTTATGAAGGGGTCCAGTTCATCGCGCAAGTTTGAACGGTGATGACGTAACCCTCAAAGGCTTGCGATAAACTCCTATTTTCTGGTGGAGATAGAGACATGGACCTAGCGGGCTTCACATAAATGATGTGGATGATTTGATTCAAAACGAAAGTGCGAGAGTAGTGGTGGTTGGTGGAAAGGCTTTATGGCAGGTAGGTGCAGAGGTGTTTAAAGCGCAAGGTTACATGGTTTTTAAACCATAATTTTGTAGATTTCCAGAGGGCTACGACCATGGGGAAAAATTTATTTTGCAGAGGAATTAAACACAGAAGTTGAATGCACTGTGGAGTGCAAAACACACTAAAAATTTGCTGTTGTTTCGTCCTATAACCTTCAAACAAAAAATCAATTTTTTTCCTCCTTATGCTCAGGTTGCAGTTGGGGTTATCTTCAACACTCCAGTAGATGGGCATCTATCCTACTGTACCATGCTCTTGGTGCCTGTTTCAGCCCATACAGAGCTTTCTTCAATTTGCATACTTTGTGCTCTTGGCCTTATTCCTGATAGCCCAGAGGTTGTTCAACATAAACCTCTTCCATAAATACTCCATTAAGGAATGTTGATTTCACATCCATTTGGTAAAATTTCCATTTGTGTTGTGCTGTTAAGGATAGAAATTCTCTTACTATTTCCATTCTTGCAACTCATGCAAAGGTTTCCTCATAGTCTCTTCCTTGTTTTTACTTGTAGCCTTTGACAAAAAGTTTGGCCTTGTGTCTTTCAATCTTGCGTTCAACATTTCTTTTGGTTTTATAAACCCATTTCACTCCAATCACTTCTTTTTCTTATGGGAGATCAACTAATTCCCATGTCTTGTTCTTCTCTATTGCATTTATTTCTTCATCCATAACATCAATACATTTCTTATCTTTTACTACTTCTTCAAAATGAATAGGATCTTCTACATGACAGTATAATGCAAATAAAGAGTTCATAACTTCTTCTTGCTCATAAATTTCATTCAGACTTCTGAATCTAGTTTCTCTTTCACTTGTTGAACTTGTGCTTGTAGAATCACTCAAATCTACTCCTTGTGATGTGCTTAGAGAAGCACTTTTATCACTTCTTAAGGTTGTTCTCATACCTGCTTGTGGTGTCCTTTGTTGTCTTTGTATTGGTGGAGGTTGTGTTGCTAATCAAGGATTTATTTTAGCCATTTCTTCATCATCATCATTATGAGACAAACATGTCTTTACATTCACTGTTTTCTCTATGCCTCCATCCCAAGCTTCTTCCTCGATGAACTGCACATCTCTACTTATCATAAAATTCTTGGTTGATGGGTTATATAATCTGTATGCTTTAGATTCTTCATTGTATCCAACAAATATGTACTTCTCCCCCTTACTATCCAACTTCTTTCTCAGCTGATCTATAATGTGTGTATAAGCCACACAACCAAATACTAGCATGTGGGTGACAAATTGTTTTATGCCACTCCATGTTTCTTCTGAAAATCTGTTCATTACACTCTTTTTTGGGCATCTATTCAAGACATATGTTGCACAATGTATAGTTTCAGCCCAATATTCATTTGGAAAAGGTTTTTCCTTTAGCATAATTCTTACCATGTCCATGATGGTTTTGTTTTTCCTTTCAGCAACTCCATTTTGCTGAGGTGTATACCTTACTGTAAATTGCTTATGAATTCCATTTTCTCCGCAAAAATGGATAAATTATTTGGAGATATATTCTCCTCTTCTGTCATTCCTTAAGAATTTAATGTGTTGCCGACTTTGATTCTCAACAAGAGCTTTAAAGTGGTAGAACTTCTCAAAACTTCACTTTTTAACTTCAAGAAATATACCGATGTTTTTCTTGTGTAATCATCAATAAAGGTCATCATATAGTGGCTGCCTACTAATGATGGTGTTTTCATTGGTCCACACAAATTTGAATGGACTATTTCTAAGGGTGCCTTTTCCCTTATGCTCTTTCCTGATGGAAAGCTTTCTCTATGTTGTTTTTCCAAGATGCAGCCTTCACATAGGCTGTCTGGATTTTCAATCAATGGTAATCACTTTACCATTCATTTTCTATGCACCAATTTAGACCTCCAAGGTTGAAATGTCCAAATCTAAAATGCCATAACCATTTTTCATATTTTGCTTCTCTTTGGTAAGTCTCTTGTGTCATTGTTGTCATTGCAGGTCCTTTCTTCAAATATGCTCCAATCTTGAGAGAAAACATTATGTTTCTTGTCATCTCCACTTGTGTAATCCTCTATTTTCTTGGTGGTATGTCCATGATGGTACATACCTCATCTTCAAAGAATACATTGTAGCCTTTCTGAATTAGTCTAATGCCTAAAACGTTACACTTCATACCATGTACATAGCATACATCTGATATGGTCTTCTTTTCTCCTTTCTTTGTTGAAACACTTACTCTATTTTTTCCCATGATAGAGACTTTAGTATCTGTCCCCAATGTTACTTGAGACTTCACATTTTCAACTAACATGGAAAACATATAAATGTTTCCAGTCATATGGTTATTACATCATGAATCTAGAAACCATATATCTTCATTTTTCTCTTCAGGCATATTACATGCTAAAAATAAATTCTCTTGGCTCAGAGTTTCTTTAGTAAAGTTAGCATTGGGCCTATTACTAATGTCACTCTGTTTCTTCCTACATTCATTGGCATAGTGCCATAACTTCTTACAAAAATTACATTGGACTTGGGATTTATCATATCTTTATCCATGTGCTTGATTTTGTCTGCCTTGTTGGTTGCTGCCTTGGCTTTGATTCTGAATTTTGTTCTACCCCTTCCACTTGTACTTGCAGGGCTGTTTCTTCCTTTGTTCTAGCTTCTACCTCTACCTTTTCCTTTGTTGTTTGATCTACCTTGACCTCTTCCTCTTCCAAAGGAAATTTTGGTCTTGAAGTCATGCTCCAAAGATCAGTTTGCTATTCTGCTCAATCTTTGTTCATCTGCCATCAATGATGCATAAATCTAATCAACAATAAACATTGAGAGATCCTTTGTCTCTTCAATGGTTGTTACTATCACATCAAATCTTGAGGGTATGCTCCTCAATAATTTCTCCACTTTTCTTCTTTCTTCTATTGTCTCTCCATGAGATCTCATTTGGGTAACCAACCCAATCAACAATTTGAAAAATGAGTCTATTTTATCAGACTCTTTCATGCGAGTGACTTCAAAATCTCTTCTCATTAATTGAAGCTTTGTTGTCTTTACTTTCTCCATACCTTGATAGGGTGTCTGGAGAGTATCCCATGCATCCTTGGACCTTTTGGCTGCTGTAATTCTTGGAAATATGCTTTCATGCACTGCATGATAGAGATAGAAGAGGGCTTTTCAGTCCTTCTTCCTATTACTCTTCAACAAATCTTTCTCTGCTTATGTTAAGGCATTAAATGCTTATTCATCTATTGATTCTTCTAAACCATCTTCAACTAGCTCCCTTAAATCTTAATAGGCAAAAAAGGCTCTCATTGTGATTGCCCAATAGTCATAGCTCTTCCCATTGAACTGTGGGAGTTGAGTATTTCCCATACTCGTGCTTGTGCTAGCTCCTGCCATTGCTAGCCTTGTATAAACATTCTAAAACTTAAGTGTGTTTCTTAAACAAACTTTCTCACTACTGGAGAGATAAAATTTGTCTCTAAAAGACTTCTTTTTACAGCTCTCTGGACTGTAATCTTAAAAAAACAAACAGTAACTCTGTTTTTTGATAGATACCTGACTTTGTTGAACCTTCACTCTGCTAGAGAAAACTTCAACAATGGTCTTCTTCCTTCGGCTTCTTTAGCAAATGCTGAGAGCCTGGACTAGCTGTGATACCATGTCGGAATTTCTGATAATTCCTTAATAATCAAAGAGGAACAAAATGTCCTTTGTCAACACAGAGAGAACAACAAAACAATATGCACACCGCTGGAGAAAAACATATATTTCATTAAAACACTAGACTGTTACAACATAAAAATTTTCCCTCAGAACTTCTATTAAAAAAAAATTCTCCTTTGCATTTTTCATTCGCTACTACACACACAGCTTTTTGCTCTCAGCATACACATAGTATTTTTTCTTACTGCCTATTCTATTCTCTACATACTGCACACTACTTTCTATTACATATATATATTGTAAACATTCATTTTTACAATATATATATGTTAAAACATTAACCTCAATTTTTAACATAAAATATATCACGGGTAAAAACTATATGACATAAATCATTTTCCTAAGTTAAAACCTTATGAGTGAAATTACATCACAGGTCATAAAAAATTTTTTTAGACAAAAGTTTAAACTTTATGAAATCGTATTGCAAAACATCTCAAAACATTATGTGACAAGTTATCGCATCGATTAACCCATCGGCTGACTGTGCACCAAAGATTTGCGACGATGTGCCATTGGCTGGAGGGCATGAAGCTGGCACTGGTGGGTCCTCCCTTATCACACGATTTCAGAGGTGTCATCATGTCAGCAAAAAATTGTGCAAGATGCCTGTGATTGGTCAGAGGGCTATCGACGTGGTATGGTGGGGTCTAATTCATTGCGTGGGTTTGAAAGGTAATGATGTAATCCTTGAAGGCTTGTGATAAAATCATATTGCCTGGTAGAGATGGAGACGTGGACCTGGCGAGCTCCACATAAATGACGTGGATGGTTTGATTCAAAACGAAAGCACCGGAGTACTCGTAGTTGCTGCAAAGGCTTTATGGCGAGTAGGTGCAAAGATGTTTAAAGCGCGAGGTTACATGGTTTTTAGACCACGATTTTGTAGTTTTGGAGAGGGCTAAGGCCATGGGGGAAAAATGATTTTGTAGAGGAATTAAACACAGAAATTGAATGCACTGTGGAGTGCAAAACACACTAAAACTTTGTTGTTGTTTCGTCCTTTAATCTTCAAATCAAAAATGAAGTTCTGGCCTCCTTCTGCTCAGGTTGTAGTTGGCGTTATCTCCAACAAGCTCAACGGTCTTCCTTACTGCTCCTATATTGCTGGTCCTTACAATGTTCAATGCGCTTGCCTTTTCTAATTTGATGATTGGAGCTGATTCTATATTATCAGTCCCAAAAGTGCACGTGATTTTTTTTTCACGAGGTTGACTTGACTTTTTATATTATATTTCCATTTTATTTAAGTTTATTTACTTTTTTATTTGATTAAAGATATAGAACAGTGGTTCAAATTGGAAAATATCAATATGAAATATTGAATTGTAAAATCTAAAATTAAATATGTGCGAAAGAACGTGTTCAAAAATTGGTATTTCCCATGATATCTAACAACAAAGGAGTTGCAACGTTCTAGTTATATTTAGGTATGCATTATTATTTCATCCATTACACTATGAAGTTTATATAAAACTAAATAATTTTAAGTAATATAGGGAGTTACAAGAGGGTTTCAAAGGAGAAATTTATCACGCTCACGAAAATATTTAAAATAGTATAGACAATTCTCTCACCATTCTAGTGTGGTGATCACATTAGCCAACATCTCATTTTCTTAAAACTAGCACAACCACATTATATTTACTAATGTGGTTGATATACGCTGATAGACGTATATAAAATAGATTTACAACCACATTTACCAATGTGGTTGATATATGCCGATAGGCCTATATCCACTACCCATCACATTAATTTATATATCAATAAATAAATATTATATATAATAATTTTATTATATTAACTTGAAATATATATATATATATATATATAATAATATTTATTAATATATTAATTATGATTATAATCACAAAAATATTTTATATATATTAATAATATCGATTGATATATTAATAATATTATAATATTTATTAATATATTAGTATCATAGATGGTTATATTATTAATAAACCAAAAGAACTAATAATATGTTAATAATATAGATTAATATATATTATATCATAGTTGGTTATATTATTTATAATATATATTAATAATATTATAATAATATTAATATATATTATTAATAAATATTAGAATATTTATTAATAATATATGTTAATATATTAATAACATAAAACCAAAAAACATAAGAAAGTAATAAGCTTTAAGAATTAATATATTAAACTCAAGAGAGTAATAAAGCATATGAAACAATATTTAAAAACAAAAAACCTAAGAGATTAATAAACCCTAACAATTAATATTTTAAACTGAAGATATTAATAAACCCAAGGGATAATTAATAATACAAACCCAATGTCATCATAAACCAAAGGTTTAAATATTATAAACCAAAGGAATTGGTGAACCCAAGGGATAAATATTATAAACATAAGGGATCAATATTAAAAACATAAGAGATTAATAAACCGTAAGAATTGATATTTAAAACTAAAAAACCTAATAAATTAATAATCCATAAGAATCAGTATTTTAAGCATAATATATTAATAAACCAATGGGATTATTAACATTATAAGCCAAAAGAACTAATAGACCCAAGGGTTTAATATTATAAACCAAAGGAATCAGCGAACCCAAGGGATAAATATTATAAACCTAACTGATGAATATTAAAAACAATAGAGATTATTAAACACTAAGAATTAATATTTTAAACTCAAAAAACTAAGAAATTAACAAACCCTAAGAATTGATATTTTAAACTCAAGAGAGTAATAAACCGAATGTGCGATTAACATTACAAACCAAAAGAACTAATAAACCCAATGGTTTAATATTATAAACAAAAGGAATCGGTGAACCCAAGGGATAAATATTAAAAATCTAAGGGATCAATAAGGCTAAGGGAAATATTAAAAACAATAGAGATTAATAAAACCCAAGAGTTTAATATTATAAACCAAAGGAATTGGTCAACCCAAGGGAAAGCCATTATGCAACAAATTATAAACCAAAGGAATTGGTGAACCCAAGGTAATTGATTTAAACATTGAGACAATTGTTGTCACAATGCGACGTTGGACCAACTATGACCATGGTTGGCCATGGGTGATTTTCATATTGAGACAATATTTTTAAGAATGTAACATTTGATCATGGATGAAATTGATCAATTATTCATATTATAAACCAAAAGAACTAATAAACTCAAGGGTTTAATAGTATAAACCAAAGGAATTGGTCAACTCAAGGGAAAACCATTACCCAACAAATTATACACTAAAGGAATTGGTGAACCCAGGGAAATTGATTTAAAAATTGAGACAATTGTTGTCATAATGTGACGTTGGACCAACTATGACCATGGTTGGCCATGGGTGATTTTCATATTGAGAAAATATTTGTTAGAATGTGACATTTGATCATGGATGACATTGCTCGATTATTCATATTATAAACCAAAAGAACTAATAAATCCAAGGGTTTAATATTATAAAACAAAGGAATTGTTGAACCCAAGGGAAAACCATTACCCAACAAATTATAAACCAAAGGACTTGGTGAACCCAAGGGAATTGATTTAAACATTGAGAAAATTTTTGTCACAATGCGACGTTGGACCAACTATGACCATGGTTGGTGATGGGTGATTTACATATTGAGACAATGCTCGTCAGAATGTGATATTTGATCATGGATGACATTGATCGATTATTCATATTATAAACCAAAAGAACTAATAAAAGCAAGGGTTTAGTATTATAAACCAAAGGAATTGGTGAACCCAAGGGAATTGATTTAAACATTGAGACAATTGTTGTCACAATGCGACGTTGGACCAACTATGACCATGGTTGGCCATGGGTGATTTTCATATTGAGACAATGTTTGTCAGAATGTGACATTTGATCATGGATGACATTGAACGATTATTCATATTATAAACCAAAAAATCTAATAAACCCAAGGGTTTAATATTATAAACCAAAGGAATTGGTTAACCCAAGGGAATTGATTTAAACATTGAGACAATTGTTGTCACAATGCGACGTTGGACCAACTATGACCATGGTTGGCCATGGGTGATTTTCATATTGAGACAATATTTGTCAGAATGTGACATTTGATCATGGATGACCTTGATCGATTATCCATATTATAAACCAAAAGAACTAATAAACACAAGGGTTTAATATTATAGACCCAAAGGAATTGGTGAACCTAAGGGAATTGATTTAAACATTGAGGAAATTGTTGTCACAATGCGATGTTGGACCAACTATGACCATGCTTGGCCATGGGTGATTTTCATATTGAGACAATGTTTGTTAGAATGTGACATTTGATCATGGATGACGATGATCGATTATTCATATTATAAACCAAAAGAGCTAATAAACCCAAGGGTTTAATATTATAAACCAAAGGAATTGGTGAACCGAAGGGAATTGATTTAAACATTGAGACAATTGTCATCACAATGCGACTATGGACCAACTATGACCATGGTTGGCCATGGGTGATTTTCATATTAAGACAATGTTTGTAAGAATGTGACATTTGATCATGGATGACATTGATCGATTATTCATATTATAAACCAAAAAAACTAATAAACCCAAGGGTTTAATATTATAAACCAAAGGAATTGGTGAACCCAAGGGAATTTATTTAAACATTGAGACAATTGTTGTCACAATGCGACATTGGACCAAGTATGACCATTCTTGGCCATGGGTGATTTTCATATTAAGACAATATTTGCCACAACATGACATTTGATCATGGATGACATTAATCGATTATCCATATTATAAATAAAAATAACTAATAAAACAAGGGTTTAATATTATAAACCAAAGGAATTGGTGAACCCAAAAGAATTGATTTAAACATTGAGACAGTTGTTGTCACAATGCGACGTTGGACCAACTACGACTATGCTTGGCCACGGGTGATTTTCATATTGAGACAATATTTGTCAGAATGTGACATTTGATCATGGATCACATTGATCGATTATTCATATTATAAACCAAAATAACTATTAAACCCAAGGCTTTACTATTATAAACCAAAGGAATTGGTTAACCCAAGGGAAAACCATTACCCAACAAATTATAAACCAAAGGAATTGGTGAACCCAAGGGAATTGATTTAAACATTGAGACAAATGTTGTCACAATGCGACGTTGGACCAACTATGACCATGGTTGGCCATGTGTCATTTTCATATTGAGACAATATTTGTCAGAATGTGACATTTCGTCATGGATGTCATTGATTGATTATTTATATTATGAACCAAAAGAACTAATAAACCCAAGGGTTTAATATTATAAACCAAAGGAATTGGTGAACCCAAGGGAATTGATTTAAACATTGAGACAATTGTTGTCAGAATGTGACGTTGGACCAACTATGACCATGCTTGGCCATGGGTGATTTCATATTGAGACAATATTTGTCAGAATGCGACATTTGATCATGGATGACATTTATTTTTTATTCATATTATAAACGAAAAGAACTAGTAAACCCAAGGGTTTAATATTATAAACCAAAGGAATTGGTGAACCCAAGGGAAAACCATTACCCAACAAATTATAAACCAAAGGAATTGGTGAACCCAAGGGAATTGATTTAAACATTGAGACAATTATTGTCACAATGCGACGTTGGACCAACTATGAACATGGTTGGCCATGGGTGATTTTCATGTTGAGACAATGTTTGTCCGAAAGTGACATTTGATCATGGATGACATTGATCGATTATTCATATTATAAACCAAAAAAATTAATAAACCCAAAGGTTTAATTTTATAAACCAAAGGAATTGGTGAACCCAAGGGAATTGATTTAAACATTGAGACAATTGTTGTCACAATGCGACGTTGGACTAACTATGACCATGGTTGGCCATGGGCGATTTTCATATTGAGACAATATTTTCCAGAATGTGACATTTGATCATGGATGACATTGATCGATTATTCATATTATAAACAAAAAAACTAATAAGCCCAAGGGTTTAATATTATAAACCAAAGGAATTGGTGAACCCAAGGGAAAACCGTTACCCAAAAAATTATAAACCAAAGGAAGTGGTGAACCGAAGGGAATTGATTTAAACATTGAGACAATTATTGTCACAATGTGACGTTTGACCAACTATGACCATGGTGTCCCATGGGTGATTTTAATATTGAGACAATGTTTGTCAGAATGTGACATTTGATCATGGATGACATTGATCGAGTATTCATATCATAAACCAAAGGAATAAATGAACCCAAGGGAAAACCATTACCCAACAAATTATAAACCAAAGGAATTGGTGAACCCAAGGGAATTGATTTAAACATTGAGACAATTTTTGTCACAGTGCGACATTGGACCAACCATGACCATGGTTGGCCATGGGTGATTTTCATATTGAGACAATATTTGTCAGAATGTGACATTTGATCATGGATGACATTGATCGATTATTCATATTATAAACCAAGAGAACTAATAAACCCAAGGGTTTAATATTATAAACCAAAGGAATTGGTGAACCCAAGGGAATTGATTTAAACATTGAGAGAATTGTTGTCACAATGCAACGTTGGACCAACTATGACCATGTTGGACATATGTCATTTTCAACTTGCACTACAAGAAAAAAGCACATTGGTGAGGGTCATGCTTGTGACGGACCTTTAAGGTCCGTCACCAATTTCACATATGGTGATGGTCCTTAAAAAACCATCACTGTAAGTGTATATAGTGATGGTCCTTTATGGTCCGTCACCAAAGACATTTTCAATGACACTTTTGGTGAGGGTCATTAAAGGCCCATCACTAATTCTCTCTTTGGTGACACTTCTAGTGATGAACTTTTAATGACCCTCACCAATGCTCTTTTTGTTACTTTTGGTGTCGGTCAAAAAATGTCTGTCATCATTGATCATTAAAAAACCGTCACTGTAAGTGTATATAGTGATGGTCCTTTATGGTCCGTCACCAAAGACATTTTCAATGACACTTTTGGTGAGGGTTGTTAGAGGCCCATCACTAATTCTCTCTTTGGTGACACTTCTAGTGGTGAAATTTTAATGACCCTCACCAATTCTCTTTTTGTTACTTTTGGTGACGGTCAAAAAATGCCCGTCATCATTGATCATTCCAATGAGTTTTTGATGACGCTATGTTCCTATTAATATTTTTTTGTCAAAAGATAATGATTTAATACAATTATTATGGAGTATTTTTTATAATATGTCCAAGGCCATAGTGGTTAGGGTCAGTCAATTTTTGTAGAAGTAATTAGTGTGTATCATTTCCCTCAAGTAATGACTAGATGAATAGAGATTTCCTATGAGTCAACACATGATTCATATCTATTAAGTTTATTATCTAGCAAATTCCCTTTAGATAAAGTTTCACTATTGTGTGTAGGAAGTATATTATTTAATACATAATCAAGCTTTGACAATTCTATTAATGAGAAAGACCTAACAATCCTCAACAATCTGGGCACACCTTAAATTAATGCTTTGGCACACACTAACATTTCTTAGCACCCCACATGTCTTGGAACATCTTTGTACCTAGAACATACCGTGATGACACGACGCCCAAGCACATGGTGACATGCGCTAGCACAACATGGAACTCTCCTAGCATGTGTTGGCATACTACATATAGTCCCTAGCATGCCCTAGAACACCTTGGTTGAATGCATTAACATACATTAGAACTTGGTACACAATGCCACTTGGCATGTATTGGGACCTATTATTAGTGTGCCTAGCATGCCCCTTTTCAAAAAGATAAAGTGCTGACTTATTAACCCTCTTAATATTGGTTCTTCATTTTGTTGCCTTGACACATATTGACATACCCTGGCACCCTGCACTACAATATCCTTAGCACCTAGCATGTATTGGCATATCTTGGCACTATTAATTGGCACATGATATAATTAGCACACCCTGGAACTCCCAAGCACACTTTGGGAATTCTTGACATGCCTTGATATTCCCTAGCATGCCTTACCAATTCTTTGCATACCTTGTCACTCCCTCCTTGGCATGACAACTAACACTCATTAACACTAGTCTCTAGCACACATTCCTCATATTCATTAGCTTCCATGAATTTTTACCTAGTGCTCCCTTAATGTTTTTTCCTAGTAATCCTTAACACTCATCAACATGCATTATCACTCTCTAGCACACCTTAGCACTCTTCAACATTCCCTTCCACTTCATAACATGCATAACACTAGTCCTTGACACATATTGGCGCTTGGCATGTGTTGGCGCTTGGAAAGTATTAGCATGTATGGAATATGTTGAGATGCCTTAGTATGATTTGGCATGGTTTAATGCACCCACACTAGTTATATTTTCTACATGGTATCAGAGCAAGAATTTTTTGGACGACAAGTTTGTAGAGAATATCTGAAGATTTTGGTGTAAAATTTTCAAAAACAAATAGAATATTTGGAATCCTTGTGAAAATCTACCCAAATGGAAAAAAAAAAATCGGTCGAATCAGAGCTCAGATGAGGGAGACATCATCGATTTAAAATCAATTCTTTTTAAAAAAAATTTGTAACGTCGGGACAATTACATTATGCGTGATTCAAGAACCTATATGTACTTGAGGTACCAGATACATGCAAAGCTTTGAGGAGAAAGGCAGAAGTTAGATACTTGGTGGTTTAGAGGGAGCATAAATCACCTCTCAAAATGCATTCTCATGAGAAGCAGTCTCAGAAGGTTGTGGAGTAGCTGCCACAATTGGAGAAGTAGAGAGGAGACCGAGTGGAAGCATCCACTCAAGCAGAGACCACCACAAGGGGGAAATTTTGAGCCAGATAGGAAGAGGGAGAAACCATACTCTGAGGTGTAAGGTGGGGTGATGTGTAGACATAATCCCAAGATAAGAAATTTGGGCAAGGTCCATTGAGATGGCGTGTCTCATGGATCGAACCTAGCTACGAGGAGCCCACAGTACAACAGTAGTAGGAAGGATCAATTAGATTGATGTAGTCAGATGTCAACAAGACAGAAATCAGAGTGACAGATGTCAAATACTGGAGCACAAATCAAAGTTAGCAACAGTTCAAAGGGCATGGATGTAGATGTCAGTAGCAGCGCAGAGAATCCACTACTAGACAGGTGCAGTAGCTAGCAGCAGCCAGAAGACTCTGATGACAGATGCATTATACTGATTCAGTTGTTCGGAGGCTATTCAGTTTCAGGATTTGCAGGTGCAAACAACACTAGAGAAGTGTAGCATGCAGAACATTCCAAAGGTACCGGATGGGGATTGATTGAATTCCTTTCTTGTTGAGAGGGAGTGTTGAAATTTGCAACAAGAAACAATGAAATTGGAAAATAGAAAGGAAAAAAAATAAATGCACCCACACCGGTGAGAAATTTTGATGTACCAGGAGTGAGGAATGTGAGGCGTCTAATTTATTTTTCCCTTAAATAAATTGGACAATAAGTTGTAATTTCGTCTCATAACAACTTGTGTCAGTTAACTAAGTCATGATGATTGAGTTAGCTAAAGAAATTCGATTGAAGGTGATCGAGGTGGATATTTGTGGCCACCCACCTATTCCACTTGGGCCCTCGCCATTGTCTCTTTCAGTTTTTCAGTTTCCTTAATTATAGCACAATTTACTATTTTTGTCAAATTTTCAGGTCCTGAACTTCCAGAGCCGTTTTGAGGCCCCAAACAACAGTTTTTGGGCATGAAAGGTTTGGAAATTTCATATAACTTGCATTAGCTATTGTAGTCCTCGGAGAGATCTTTCTAACGAGGTATCATGTGCGTCAAACGAAGATCATATGACCAAGTTACAACCCTGGGAATTTGGCTGCCCAAATAACCCCAATGGGGCCCATAAAATCTTGGTGTTACATCTCCTTGGGTTAGGGTTTTGGTTGTTTGGGGTTTCCTCTTATTTTTAAATGATAAAAATACCCTTCATCCTTATTGTAACACAGTTCAAAGGAACATAACTATCAGTTGTATTTATAGAAAATTTCCCATGTGCAATTATAAAGTCATTGGGATGCCATGATGGATTGCGCAATCAAGGAAGGTTGATTTAATTTCTTAATTAATATGGATATAATTCCATAGGAATTGCGTGAGAAAGGCAGGCTAAAGGAAGACTGAGAATTGGCTAAGTATTAGATGAATTTTGCCTAGATCAGCAGGAGATAATTGGTAGAGAGTTGGAGAATCTCAAGAGAGATTAAGCATTGTATTGTTTCATGATTCCTTGACTTAATACACAATAGAGATAGATGTGTTTTGAGCAGTTGCTTTCCCCAGATACATCTTTTGTTGTGTGATTGATAATTTATTTCTCTTACTTATATGTGATTATGCGATCGTGTTTGTAGGAAGGATTCAATATCTTGTTTTAGTACATTACAAGATCAGATTGAATCCCGTTGGTTAGATTTTATACATGAAATAGAAGAGAGGATTGATACGATCTTGTCTTGCGGTGGTTATAAAGATAAACACAAATGGAGGATGGCTTGCACTGTAATTTAGAGCCAAAACAAAAGTAGACGTAGGCGTAATATTGACTGAGCTAACCCTAGTTTGAGGGTTGACATTGAGATCTGAAGTTCATGTCAAGATTCAGTCAAAGAAATGCCCAAAATCTATGGATCCATGTGAGCTAGGTTGAGTCTCTTATGGAGGCAAGAGTCGTGGTTTTTTCTATGGGTGGATAGGGTTTGTTCTACAACAATTATAAGTACATAAGTATAGTTCCCTAGTTACCTAGAATGTTTAGTTCATAAGGTATGCCCTTAAGACTGTGAAAAAATTGCGTAGAAGAAGAGCAGTTGTGACCCTTAAAGCGAGGCTTATTTATGAAATATAGACCGCAGACCTGGAAGATGGCTTGCAGATTCAGTATGTGTGGAGATAGCAGATCCAAAGGAGGGTGGAACCTGAGCAGAAGATTGAGCATGCAGAAAAAATGTGCCATGTGAAGAATGGATTGACATGTTGAGGAGTTGATTTGGTGGACTATCCATGGATTTTTAGACAGATATCTTAAGCAACCTATAAAAAATTAGTCAATGGACTATTAGTGGTTGATTTGTGACCCTAGTTTAGTCATCTACAGATTGTTAGAAGGATGATAAGAGGAGCAGTTCAGATTTATTCATAGATTGGACAACAAAGATCAAATTTTCGATACACAAGAAAAATGATTTTGAGAGGACTCAAACCATTGTTATGTGGAAGATTTGAAGAGCCCTAGATGAAGAAAATATTGTGAGACCTAGATCAGTAAAAATAATTGACTATGGTTGGGCAGATTGATGCTAGTCCAAGTATAGTTGGAGGGTTGTTAGGCAACTATCAAAGAAGAACCCTAACTCTTGTACTTGTGAAGGACAACAAGATTGGTAGAAGGGCAGGTGTATAGGGCCTAAGGATGTGCATAATTTGAAGGACTAAAGTAGCAGTCAAGTGGGCCAACGAACTAGCCCTATTTCACTATATTGTAGAGGATCAATTCAGTGAGAAGAAGGGCAACCTCCATAGCCCTCATCTTGGAGTCGTAGTATGGAAAAAGTGGGAATACCAAAGAGTTGTTCAAAAATGGAGTTGTGAACAACTTGTTACCACTCAAACTAGTAGTGGACCTAAAAGGGGTTCCTAAGAGGGAAACAACTAGGACAAGGGAAACGGTGGAGGCTTAGCCCATTGTCACCACAGCAAAGGCTCCTTGCTCTTCACGAAATTTCACCGATGGGAGGAGTCTTGGTAGTTTAGGAAGTCACTCGTATATTATAGGTCAATGAATAGGTGGAAAGTGACCCTAGAATCCCTTTCCCTAAGATAGAATATAGAGTGGGACATGCTTGTATTTTAAGCAAGGGACCTGATCTTCTAGGGAGAGAGGAGGGGGATTGAAGGGTTGAGGGAGAAGAATAAGACTTATAAAGGAAGTTACCAATCCCTAAAATCCTTTGGGAACTTGGATTCCCAAATGGTCCTCGATGAAAGGCCTTTGACACCAAATGGGACCACATGGGGCCAAGTGGACCCAACCTAGGCTCGGGGATGGAATTTAGCAACCAATGATGTTCCTATCTTTGACAATGTGAGGGGAAAGGATTAGGCAATATTTTTTACTTCGATGGGTCAAATTGATCCTACTAGGCTCTAGCCTTGGGAACACCTATGCAAAAATTGATCCTAGAGCTAGGGCTTGAGGTATTTGAAGATTCCATCGTCGGAATTGGCCCAAAGTACGAGGAGAGTGAAGGCACCCACCAATGTTGGTGCCTTTAGGAGATCAAAGTTTTCCTCTGGCTATATTCTTGGGAAATTGATGCCCTAGGTGACCTGATGGGGCTAGACCTAGGGAAAAATGGAAAAAATGTGAAAAGGGGGGGGGGGGTGGGGGAAATCATCACCCTTTTTGAGGTACTAGTGAATAATTCACTTGGGGATATGGAGTCAGGGGTGATAATGAACAATAATTCAGTTTCTTGATCATGGAGGCCCAGAAAGTCAACTTTGTCCAATGTTAGAGGAAAACGAAAAGTGACCTTCAAGCCTATCTTTTACTCTTAAAATGTGGGAACAAAAGATTATAACTTAACGGGGAGGTAGCACCTTCATTAAGAACTGATTATTTTATTAAACCTATCATTAAGGAGTGGAAAGATGGAACCTTAAAAAGTTTTCTTTAGATGTTTCTTCCCACGTCAGTCTTGTTGTCGAGTATGAACTTCATCCATGCTTTTTGTTGAAGTTTTATCAAATTTTATCTCTTTATGATCATGTTTTATCCATGTCGGTTGACATCAGAACAATTTTTAGCATGCAAGTAAACTTTGACAAAGCAACCCCTGAGTCATCTTGAAGTCAAAGTATTTATGCATATACATCAAAAAATGTTACGACATGCTAGTGAAAAGTTGGAAACTACTAATTAACTATTGTCTGTTTTCTTTTCGTTTCTTTTTTTAATCACGAGAATCGATAATTAACTACTGTCATTTTTTTGTTTGTTTGTTTTCAGTATTAGGAGAATTTCTTTCTTTTTCCTTTATTTTTTATTTTTTGGGTATTAGGAGAATTCCTAAACTTACTTCCTGTCTCTGAGGAGGCCCAGGGTCATGTCTGAGGGACTGACCCTATACTCCTAAACCTAATGCATTATGCAACTGCCCACAGACACACCGGGTGTGTTAACTGAGTTTCAAACCTAGGTGGGGCCTCAATATTGCTCAGCAAAAACTTTCTTCCTTGGACTAATCTGGGGGAGGTCTAGGATCAACCTTTGTGGCTGCCTTATAACACCAAGAGTATATCCAACAACTTGTAAGCCAGATATAAGCCAGATATACCAGATATTATGATTTAGCAAGAGCCTTATAACACTAAGAGTATATCCAGCAACCTGTAAGCCAGATATAAGCTAGATATACCAGATCTTATGATTTAGCAAGAGCGGAGACTCTAGGAAATGGGGAGTCTATTCCTTGAGGCGAGATCATAGTAGGCCATATACTCAA